>JACMZG010000032.1:7554136-7676278 GCA_018340805.1 Microvelia longipes | reverse complement strand
TTGAGCAGTGCAAAGAATGTGCTGTGGCCTCCTGCAACAAACAGGACATTGTTCAGACCAAACCTTAGAATGGGGAGATGATAATGGCATGGTTATGTTGCCCAGTTGACTCAGTTCTTAAGGTGGAGTGGGAATGGAAAAAGAACTTAGCGTTGAGGACCTGACATGGGTTCCACTTTTATCCACTAGAATGTGCTAGAGAATAATTCTACTCTGTAATATGAAGGGGATGTTCCTCAGTTGAGTGTGTGAGGAGCAACCTTCTCCCACTCTACAACACCGCCTTACATGATTTAAATTAGTCTTATCTCGTTTATCTTGAGATGATACCAACTAAAAATTCCTTCATTCATTAAATATATGTACCACAGTTATTCTATAATATAGTAATTATATATATATAACTATATAATTATTATATATATAATAATAGTATATACATACTGATATACATTATATATATATATAATATATATATATAATGAGTTATATATACACACACATATATTTTTTAAAAGCTTGTTCTTTTAAATTCCTTATTTGTTGAACGAATGTAAGTGAGTGCTTACATTTCAGAAGCTAGGGGTATGTTTGTGTGTTTGTTTGCACATGTCGCGATAACTGCCGTAAAAATTGACCGTTATTGATAAAATTTTGTATACAAAATTTTGTGTAAAATTAACTATGTGTCAGAGCTGTATAGTTTATGGTAATATTCCGAAAAATATTTTCAATATGGCAGACTGGATAATAAAAATTGTGTTGTATATCGTTTTAAAGCTCGCAAAGAGTAAATTAATTTAAAAAAATAAAATAATTGATAATTGCGGCAAAAATAATGAACTCAAAATAATTAAATTTAAAGGAATAATTTGAGTAATATATCGTTTTAAAGCTCTTGATTATTAGAACAAAAAATTATATTTATTTATTTAAAATTAAGAAAACCGTTAATATTATTAATTAACCCTATCACTGTTGAATTATTAGGTTTAGTACAATTTTAACTAATATTATATTAAGTTAAACTTATTCATTAAAACTTAATATCATATGTTTTGGTTATAAGAAATTTGTATGAATACAAGTACTGCCTTGACTCAATCTGTGATTGTATTGATAGTTAAGATATTTATGAGCACTTTATCATTTCAATATAGACTTGATTTGCTTTGCACTATAATTATTGTTTATTTATTGTGAGCTTAATTTAAAGCATTATTGCTCACGCAACAACTATATTAACATGTCAAGACAAGGAGAATACGAACAAAAGGTAAAGTTTTGATTTGAACGTGTTTTATGTATTGATTGGGTAGTTTTGATAGAAAGTATAAGAAAATTGACAAGTGATTTAGTTAGGCTAATAGTTATTAGGACTAATTAGAAGGGGATGATAAACTTAAAATAAAATGAGAGAATTAGTGCTACGATAATTATTGTTTTCAATTATTAGGCTAAGGACCTCCTACACTAGTAGGAAATTTGATAAACCACTTCTACTCAGTGAGATAAAGCCTTTTCTTGAGTCAGTATAAGGAGGAAAACAAGCATGTATCGCCTACCACCTTTTCCTTTTGATCTGCAGTTTGCTTAAACACTAGACATTAGAAATCACTATTATATTACTTAATTTAAAAAACGAATGCTGTACCGTGCAAACCTGACCGCCGAACCACACGGACGATGGGGCATGGATGCCGTGGTGTTATCAATGCAATGTCTGCACGGTGCTCACTTCTTTCTTAAAAAAAATAACTGCAACAACACCACACTAGAGAAATTAAAAACAATCTGGTGATGACGGGGAGAGTATTAGGACGCAATGATAAGTCGTAAGTAAGCCTCTTATGCACGTGGTCAGGAGAGCAACATTTTGAGCCTTGCCTCATTTTTACCTGTGAATCCTTCATTTTAAAGAATACAGCCAATCAAAATATTCATCTCCCCCCCCCCCGCTCTACACAATGTCATAATAGGGTGAAAAAGGGTAAGACTAAAAATATGCATTTCTTAAGTGCTGCTATCACAGAGAATAGAGTAATATACTGTATATAGTAAAAATGCTCTGTCACTACAATTCTTATTTGAAACCATTTTCCGAAAAAATAATATATTTATATTAATTTTAAAATTTTGCCGAGTCAGCATATTGTCCACAGTCAGAGTAAAGCACCAGACCCATTGATTTAATATCACCTTAATTCACTTTGGAGAAGTTTAAACAAGCCCCTGAGAACCCCAAAAAAATGCTTCATGCCTCTTAATGTATAGAGATAAGGTATGGCCCCTCTTGTAATTTATCTCTATGCCTGCACAGCCAGTGTCCTATGCCTGCACAGCCATGTCCTATGCAAGCCATGTTGATGCCCGCACAGCCTGCAGCCGCACAGCCATGTCTCTATGCCCTGCCAGCCAGATGTCTCTATGGCCGCACAGCATGCCTATGCCTGCCACAGCCATGTCTCTATGCCGCACAGCCAGTCTCTATGCTGCACAGCCAGTCTCTCATGTATGCTAATGCCTCACAGCCATGTCTTATGCCTGCCACAGCATGTCTCTATGCCTTGCGCACAGCCATGTCTCTATGGCCTGCACAGCCATGTCTCTATGCTTGCTATGCCCGCAGCCATGTCTCTATGCCTGCACAGCCATGTCTCTATGCCTGCACAGCCATGTCTCTATGCTGAAGCACTCCATGCCACTATGTCCTATGCCTGCACAGCCATGGTCTCTATGCCTGCACAATGGCCTGCATGCCATGTCTCTATGCCTGCACAGCCATGTCTCTATGCCTGCACAGCCATGTCTCTATGCCTGCACAGCCATGTCTCTATGCCTGCACAGCCATGTCTCTATGCCGCACAGCCATGCCTCACAGCCATGTTCTTATGCCGCACAGCCATATCTCTATGCCCGCACAGGCCATGTCTCTATCCTGCACAGCCATGTCTCTATGCCTGCACAGCCATGTCTCTATGCCTGCAGCCATGTTCTATGCCGTGCACACCATTTCGTCTCTGCCTGCACAGCCATGTCTCCATGGCCCCACAGCCATGTCTCTATGCCTGCACAGCCATGCTCTATGCCATGCCACAGCCATGTCTCCATGCTGCACAGCCATGTCTCCATGCCCGCACAGCCATGTCTCTATGCCGCACAGCCATTCTCATATGCCTGGCACAGCCATGCTCTATGCCTGCACAGCCATTCTCTAGGCCTGCACAGCCATATCTCTATGCCTGCCACAGCCATGTTCTCTATGCCCTGCACAGCCATGTCTATGCCTATGCCTGCCAGCCATGTGCACTATGCCCGACAGCCATGTCTCATCTGAAGCATGTCTCTATGCTGCACAGCCATATCTCTATGCTGACAGCATGTCCTATGCCTGACAGCCATGTCTCTATGCCTGCACACCATGTCTCTATGCCTGCACAGCCATGCTCCTGCCTGCACAGCCATGTCTCCATGCCTGCACAGCCATGAGATGACTTCAACCTATAGTTACACTTTAAAGTTAATACATGATGATGAAGCTGAGGGCATCGTATATAATGTAATTATAATAACTAGTTAAATAGTACTAATCCCTCGGCAGTCAAAATTGTTTTCTATAATTAGGGTTACAAAGGGTTCCCCAATGCTTATAAGAGGAGCTTTGTTTCCTATTGGTTTAAAACAAGTTGCAATTTTCATTAATTAATTTATAATGGTTAACAATTTGGAGGGGGGGGCGATGCAGACTTTTGGTCCCCCCTGTATACAGGGTGCCCAGCTTTAGAACACCGAGTAAATAACTGCATTTTTTTTAGAAAGTAAAATACTCACTGTATCGAAAAATTCGGTGAATTTTGAAAAAAAGTACCACCAGCACGTCCTGGCCATCTGAAAACAGAAAGGAAGCATTGATTAGATAGATTATACAGTGTGACTGGACAATGTGACCACTTCAAGCAACCTGCCCACAAATCCATCTTTGAGCCCTTTCAACATTTATCATATATTTTTTAATTAGGGGCCAAGCCCCTGAATTTATATTATATATATTATATATATTATATATATATATATATATATATAATACAAAGGGGGGGCATTCAGATGCATCAACATTTAATACTTAACAATAGGAGCAAAACTTGGTTGTAGACTAAGAAAAATTTAAGTGGAGTTGAGTGAATTCATAATTTTTTGGTGATTTCGTTTCCGCTTCAGTTACCATAGTTTGAAAAGTTCAATTAGATCACACCATTACATTGTCTGTTTTGCAAACACAATTAAAACCAAATAAATTTAATATAAAGTTATCAAAAAAGGGGGAAAACTGCCACATTCAAGTAACAGTGATAAAAAGAAATAATCAAATTTGAAGTGGCTCAAGCAAGAATCTTTTATAATGGGATAACCTAACTGGTGTTTTGTGTTGTTTAGATAAAATATGAGTTTTTATAGTTGGAAATTCTTCTCCAATGTATCTAATAGTATGACCTTTATAAAAAAGCTGACAACAAAAGGAAAAAGAGGGCCAACAGAAATATTAAGCTTAAAAATGCATTTCAAATGAATTTATGTATAGAGGCTAGGGGGCCGAGGCCAGGGTTCTAAGGCCTTTCGGGGCTAGGAGGCCAGGGGGCTAAGGCCTTTCGAGGCCAGGGGGCGGAAGCCCTTGTTATTTAAAATTGGTGTGAGTGAACAATGACACTATGTTTATTAGTTTGTTTACTCAGTAAAGCCTTGAATAATATCATAGAAACACCTCAGTAATATTGCAATTATTGCTAATATGGCCATAAAATGGAATTAATGGTTTACCACCTGCTTATCTAAATTTAGGCTTATTTACCTGCTTATCTGAATTTTACCCTATCATTTCAGTAATAGCTCAGACAAATATAATTATAAAGATAATATCATATATCAGACAGATAATTAATTGTAAAAATAAAAAAAACAAATATTTTCCTTATAATTATCAATTATTAAAAATATGATTTCTTTTTTTATAACTAATTATAGATAAAAGTATGATTAAGTTAAATTGAAATGTAGAAAAAAATGTTTACTTAGTTTTTACTTTTCCTCATTAATAGGACAGTTTTCACAAGGAAGTGAGTTTGTGAAAAAATCCTAAGCTGGGATGTCACCTGAATCATAGGTTTCAGTGTTTATAAGACTTCCTCAGTGATTTTCACTAAGTTCTCTGCCTGTATACTCGTGTGTGTGTGTGGGGGTTGTTATCATTGACCTTTATAGCGTATTTATGCTAGAGAGTTGAATTTTGGCACAAAAAATAATCTTTAGGTCTAGTTGAACTATCCAAAAATATTTTTATGACGTCATCAATCGGTAATAATGACTTGACAAAAATGTCAAAAATCCATAAATAAGAAAACTGTTTTGATCGATTAGAAATTAATTATGTATGTAGTCATGTATGTTATCATGTATGTAGTCATGTATGTAGTCATGTAGTAGTTATGTTCCTAGTAGACTTAGCACAATAACAACAAAAATTGTGCTTGCTCAGTTAGACCCTCTTTTGCAAATATTATTATTTCAATTTAAACCTTAAACACATAAACAATCACCTCTTCTGCCTGAAGGGCGGGTATTTCAGCTAGTTTTGTTTTTTTTTATAATTTTCATAAAACTATAAAAAAAAGATAAGGAAAAATATAAAAGCTGGTAAACAAGAAGAATATTTTGTGACAGCTGAGTAAGAAAAATAATATCAAACATAAATTGTTATAAAATTCAAAGAATAAATATTTTATTTTTAGACTTGATTTATTTTAGATTCGAATCCCAGAAAATATAAATAAAATATTTATTTATTCAGCATATAAAATGTTACAAAGAAGAGTAATGGCATTATGGGGGGGGGGGGGGGGGGACATTAGAGAGGAGCAAGGATAATAGATGCTGGAGGTATTAGCATGACGTCACGACTTTATTAAATAAGTAAAGAGTATCCTGGCCCAAATCTCAACATTCCAAAAACCAATTCAATTAATAGTAATTACTGGATGACAAGACAACTTTTTTTCTCACACAAAAGTGCTCATTTATGTATTTTCATGAGCTGAATCAAATGGAACCGGTCCAAAGTCGATACAACCACTCTGAGTGACCAATAAGTCAAAAAATTGTGGTAAATAACAGGAAAAACCTAAAATACGGTCGGCAATCAACAAATGTAGGGCGTAGCTTCAAATATTTCTTTGGGCGCTGAGTCAAATTCGACTCGGAGTCGATACATCTACTTAAAGTAACCAAAAAGTCTAAAAAGGGGTAAATAACTAGGAAACGTCTGATTCGTACAACGAACGACCAATGTCATTTTCTGAAACAACAACTAGGGTGTCGTTTTCTGGGGCTCTGAATCGAATAAATGCAACTCAAAGTTAATACAACCGCTCAAGGTCAGGGTTTACAGGTTCGAATCCTGGTAATAATTTTTTAGCGTCAAATTTCCTCACAGTAAGTTTACAAATACTAAATAGTTGTAGCAACATAAGACGAACGAATTTTCTTAGCAATTCATGGTTTCTCGCTTAACAATGTATTTCATGTTTAAGCCTGTGGAATGCATATAAGCGCATTCCCTTTAAAAAATCCGGAAACAAATTGCATAAAAGTAGTAATGCTACTCGACAGGTAATAAGATATATATGGGAAAGTTAGGCAACATATGGCTTGATGAGCGATATCAAGCGTACTACTACTATTTGTAGCGAACTACAAATTTCAAAGAAAATTCACAAAGGTGGCTTGACCCACCTCCGCGACACAATTATTTTAAAAACAATCGGGTACGGGGTACCTCGCAACTTTTCTCAATACATCGCATCCTCCCTGCTTTGGACTCACTTCACTGAAGTGTTTTACAAGTTACTTAACTCACTTTTACAAGTTGTAAACTAATAATGAAAAACCTCTTCGGACTCCCAATAATAGGCAACACTTTTTATTCCCAAGGGAGAAAAAGTAACTTTTTCTCCCTGAAAAGTGCTTCTTTACTCCCTGAAAAACTATCAAATAAACTTTACATTACACACCGTTTGGAGAGAAATTTTATGAACATACCGTATTTTAATGAGAATAAAAATATCCTATTGAATATCCCAACAAACATACAACATTTTTCACCAAAACAAGAAAAGAAATATGAAGAATAGAAAACCAGATTTATACACATTTGTTTTTAAAAGACATATAATACCATTGTGAACGTGCTGAAAATAAACGGCCTCTAGTAGTGATAACTAAAGGAAACATACTCGTACACACATACCGACAGACAACTTCCACTCAGGAGGTCTTAAAAACATCTGAAACGGATAATTCCGGTGACCTTTTTGCAAACACAATACTTTTCATATTCATTTCATACTTTCTATGTACCTACGGTATAAATGAGGAAAAGTAAAAATTGTTAATAAATAAATATAAATATATATATATATAATATATATATATATATATATATATATATATATATATATATATATATATATATATATATATATTATTATATATAGAGAGAGAGAGAGAGAGAGAGAGAGAGAGAGAGAGAGAGAGAAGAAAATACTTGGTAATACTTACTCTCATGGCAGTTGGACTGGTAGAATAGTCTACTGGCTGACATTTGAAGCTGTACTGTCCTCCCCAACCGCTCTGCAGATACTGTAACAAGAAATAACTACAAAAATCTATGGCTACAATATATTGTTAATAATTATGCTTCTAAACAACACATATCAAGTGAGGAGTCATTCTTCATGGTTTTTGGGCCTGTGAATGGCAGTGGTCCAAAGTCATTTTATTTGGAATGCGTGATTCCGCGCTTAACAACAATTCTGGTAGGGATGATAATGTTTTTACACATTATATAATAATAGTTGGATGATAGTGTTTTTACATTATATAAGTTTATAACTAAAAAATAATTCTGGCGCGGTGGTCCGCGTGTCAGGCGAATTTCCATAGGAATGTGTGTTTCCGTACTTAACAACCCATTTCTTGCTTAAAGTTCCGGTTCATGCTTTAGAACTTAAGCAGTTACTCAATTTTCTAGCACTGCTCGCAACTCATTTTGTCTGTGTTTTTCAAAGGAAATGCACTAAACCTTCAAAGATAACTGACTAAGCTTTAAGCTCGTGCAAATAATAGAACGTACTGCTATTTTTAGAGGCATAGTTTTGTATAACTGTTGGAAGTATTAATGAAGGTTGATAGATAAACATAAATATGTCAGTCAAAATCAAGAAAAATATCAGTATATTTTTTTAGTCTAAGATTTTTGTACATTTTTTGCATAGTTTTTTTTTACTTTTCCTCACCTTCACACAGAAGGTATATAGAGGAAAAGTATTGGTTTCACCCAAAAAAATTTAACCCGAGATTTCACTTGAATTATCCATTTTAGGTGTTTTTAGGACCATCTGAACCCATTTTAGCTTGATGTCTGTCTGTGTGTGTCTGTGTCACGCATAACTCCCACTGTGTTTATGCTAGATAGTTGAAACTTGGTACAAAAATCAGTCTTTGGGTCTAGTTGTGCTGCCCGGAATATCAAAATTTTATGTCACCATTATTAACCCTATTTGCTTGGTCAGCAAAAATGTTAAAAAATCGAGATGAGCCCGATGAACTTGAATTTTGGCAGGAATGTACCTCTTAGCATAACAAACTAATCTTCTGAATTTCGTTTTGATATTGGCCGCCATTTTGAAATTTAAAATTTTGACACTTAATAATACTAAAAGTATACACGTGTTTTTGACATATAACACGTCGTTGGAACTGCAAAAAAAATAGGAACAAATATAAAAAACTCAGATCAAAATCTACTAATTAGTTAAAAAGTTATAAGTGAACGTAATGATTAATTAGTGAGACACTTTTGTTAAACGTAAAAGTTAGTTCACATTTGTCAATATGACAAATTTCCGCCAAAAATTTAAATAATTTAAAAAACTTGAGTAAATATCGGAACTTTTTCTCATTTAAGATTATGCGAAGTTTAACGTTCTTGTCTGCTTTTTTATATGGGTACGGGGTACCTGGGAAATTTAAAAACCCTAGGCTATTTGCTAACCATCCTATTCTGAGGACGAGCAAAGGGTGAGAAAAAGTTCCGAGGTACCCCGTACCCGATTTTTTGTAAATAACATTTTTTTTTATACATTAACCTCCCGAATTGCTAAATCTTGTCTCCCCCACACGAAGCTCAGGCTTGAGGGATTGCTTAATTGTTTTTATATTTTTTTATTTATCTTTGAATATAGTATTTATAATTTATTGTACTTTTTTGCAATAAAGGATTTATTGAATTGAATTGAAATTAGTCTTGTTTTGTATGTTGAAAAGATTCACTATATTTTCAAAGTGTTTAGCACTTACATTCCAGTCTTATAATAATCAACTGAATAATTATGCGCAATTCCTTTGAAAAATACAAACAAAATGAGTTGCGAGCAGTCCTTGAAAAAATAAGCAACTCCTGAGGTTCATGAACCGGAACCTTAAGCAAGAAATGGCTTGTTAAGCACGGAAACACGCATTCCAAATGAAATTCGCCCGACATGCGGACCACCGCGCCACAATTATTTTGTAGCAATTAACTTATATAATGTAAAAAAATTATCGTCCCTACCAGGATTGTTGTTAAGCACAGAAACACGCATACCTAAAGAAATTCGCCCGACATGCGGACTACCGCGCTAGAATTTTTTTATAAACTTTTGAACAGTTTTATGAAATGAATATACGAGTATACTTTTTCTTAAGGAAATTTTCTTTTCTTTCCAACGATATCATAACTTATTTGTATTATTGATACTTTGGGAGTTAAAGCATTTTCCAAACCAATATACGCAACCCTAAAGAACGATAAAATTTGACCTTGAGGGAGAACGGTTGAGAATTGACCCCTGATCAAAAGCATGTTTTTGTAGCCCTTGGGGCATAGAATCACCCCATTTATATTTTAACACATATCACCCAACACCCTGTATTGTATAATGTAAAAATAACGATAACATTTTGACAGTTTCAAGTTTCCAACCAAAGACTTAGGGTTTTTGTAATCTTATCGACTCCAAACCAGTTTTATTTGACTCAAGAACCCAAAAAAAAATTCAAAACCCATACTGTATAGAGACGAAAATTTAGGGTTTCATGTAAAGTATCACGAGGTTTTGTTAACTGAGTGTAGTCTTATCAACCCCGAATTTATACGATTCAGCGCCCCAGAAACATAAAAATAATGACATTTCTTTGACATCAAAAACCATAAAAGTTTATTAGATAAGAAAGAGTATTATTACACCGATATATTAAAATAGAATAGTCAAAGCATTGCTTGATGAGTCAAGTAGGCTGAACCCGCAATAAAACACCAAATTGGTGGACCCTGGTGCAGATAAATCTTACATTTGAATAGTGTCTGTCAACTTTGACGTAGTTAAGGACCCCCGGGCAGATACTATAAACAGTAAGACTGTCGACTCAATGTTGGGAAAATTTGCATGCCGGTCGACACTAGCGCGGCGGGGGACCTACCTTTCAATTGAGCGGAGTCAGTTTGAAATTTAATTTTTATACTTTGTATAGTTATACTTCTAACTAACCCTACCACTTTAATCTTACACAGAACGCTTCTGATTATTTTTAAGTTTTTCATTCAAGTAATTTATTAATTTAATCGATTCAATCAGGTAATAATGAAATAGTGGCTAAAGTTTACACGTGGTAGAAGATAGATTTTAGCATTTAATGCAGTCTGTATTTTAATTACATCGGCAAGATGCGCACATGTGATTAAATGTAATTACCTGATAAAATCGACTAAATCAATAAATTAATTAAATGAAATTTACAGTTATCTGCCATCAGTAGCGTTCTCTGCAAGTTTTTAAAAGGTTTCTATATCCTTTAAGTTTCTGAATTTTGGAATACAGAACATGCAACGGCGAACCGTTTTTGTGAAAAAAAAACAATTCATAAATTTAAATATAAAAATATAATCAGTCATTTTTGGAAGGCTATTGGGGTTAGTTCATGAGTTGTCCGCACCGGTCCGCAGCAGCGCTAATTTTAGTAGCTTGCGATAGTCGAATCCAAACTTTTCCTCATTTAAGTTACCCCCCCCCCTCCCCCCGCCAGCGGACTAGCGCACTATAGCATGTTATATAATGCTATAGTACGCTATAGTGCGCAGGACAAACGAGAGCGCTCCGATTCCGATGACAGTGTAGCAAGTCGTCAGGTAACTTATTAAATAATCAGGCAAACCTGTTATTTTAATATTGCTAACGATGTTTTTAATAAAACTCAACTGTAAATAAAACGACGATCGATTTAACTTGTAACCAATCATTTTAATTTTGGACTGATAGCAGTTTGATGAAATATTTAGACCTGGGTGCTCACGGGTCTGACTCTAGTCATGTCGCGCGTTAATCCTTTTTTCTACTTATGTACGTCTGTTAGAGTCACTTGCCATCGTAGCTCCAATTGCGATCATGCTAAATAGTTAAAACTTCCAAACTTGGTTATAAAAATAGAGTACGGGGTGTTAGAGGAATGCCCTCGTGGCTAATACGGTGGCTCTTACAGAGATAACACCATCAAAACAACACGACAAACAGTGGATCGTGTCCAGTCACCTTGAACTTAAAGGGTTTACATGACGGCATCAACCTCATCTGACTTTATGCCGTATAGTTACGTAATAGTGATGCGGTCTCGACCAGACCACGTATCCTGCGTCTTACTATCGTAGCCGCAACGACCAAGTAAACACAGTACTGCTTTTAACTTGTTTACTTCACGTAATCCACACAAAAATCATATATCTTAAGTTTCATCTCATTATCAGCATTAGTTCAATTTTTATTGTAAGACTTGTGTACGTATTTTAAAAAATTGTAAACAAAATCGGGTGCAGGGTACCTCGGAACATTTTCTCATCACATTGGCTTGGCTCGCTACGCCTATCCTCCCTACTTCGGACTCGCTTCCATCGTCCACATTATATAAATTCGTCAAATTTATACTGCAACACCTCTTCAGACTTACTTCGCTCGTCCTCAGATAGTAAATACATTCGTTTAATTCTCAGCGGTCACCCATACAGTACTGACCACACTCAATACTGCTTAACTAACATGACTCAACTCGTAAATAAAATTAACTATTCCCCTTAGCCTCAAAAAACCTAGAGACCAAACCTTAACAGTTAAACCCCCAAACGTAAAAAAATAACATAACCTTTACACCCAGGACCCGCGTGTCCGGTCAACCTGATTGAAGTTTTTCTGTGGTTTCCCTCAATTTTACAGGCAAATGCCAGATTGAATCATTAAAAGTCAGTCCACAGACTGCATAGGCAACCTTTTTGAAACTCCTGCAAACTACCTATACAATATAATCCTATTCAAAACACCACCAAAAATATCTTTTGACAATCCCCCCCCCCCAAAAAAATATAAAAATAAAAAAAATAAAATACCCAAACCAAAAATATAAAATTATCCTTGACCCAACCAAACCCCCTCACACCCCAAAAAATAATCAAAATTTATACCACAAAAATAACAAATAAATAAATAAAATAAAGAGGCACAAATTACCCTAATCAATAAATATAATATGGCTCCGGTATACACAAAATAAATATTGTATTACTTTTGCCAATAAAGAACTTGTTTAAAAAAACATGACTCAACAAAAATCATAGATACACTTGTCATGTTGAGACAAAATTGTGTGAATTTAGTTATCAGGTAAAGGTATAAACTTCACTTCTCCTATATCTCAACTCAATTAGATTATTTTGAGATTTTTTTTAAAAATGTACACAAGACATCAGAAAAATTGAACTAAAGCTGAAAATAAGATGAAAATTGCCACATATGTTAGTTTTATACATGAATACATGCGTGACAAATCTTAATTCGATAACATCATTTTTTCGCGTTTTATGATTTTCCAAAAGGTTTGCTGAGTAATTATTACGGGTTAATGACTTCATAAAAGCATAATTTTCCGAATAGCACAACTACATGTATAGATTGATATTTTACTAAATTTCAACTCTCTAGCATAAATACACTGGGAGCTACGATGATAACACACACATAAAACGAAAACCTCTCAGGAGGTCTAACCATCTGAAACGGATAATTCCGGTTTCATCCTGGTTTCGGATTTTTTTGCAAACACGATACTTTTTCTATATACCTACGGTATAAATGTAGAAAAGTAAATAATCAGGCATTGCTTATTTATCAAAAGAAGATAATTAGAAGAATAACGGGAGCCAAACCTGGTTCACACTGTCAATCTTCCTTTAAGAGACTGCCGATAATGACTGTCAAATCTTTTTATTTTTAATTCTGTGCTCTTTATTAAACAGAACTTAAATAAATTTAAAACCAATAATGGTGATCATAGATATAATACAAAGAATAAAAATGTACTTACAACACCAACTTATAGACTGAAGAAGTCAGAAGTGGGTCATAGTGAATTGGGGGTTAAACTTTTTAGTCATTTAGATGTAAAAATTCAAGAGCTGCCAATAGATCATTTCAAAAAAGCCGTAAAAAAAGCCTTGACAGAGCAGCATTAATGAGTACTTCTCTAATAAAATTATGTTTGAGTAATTTATGTTACTTCTAATTTTTGTACTTTTGACGATTTGCCATTGTAAGTTTATAAGTATTTATGCAAATAAAGATTTGTATTTATTTATTTATAAATGAGGAAAAGTTAAAAAAACGAAAATCAATCAGAGCCAAGTATTTAGTTTTGTCAACACAAGGTCTGACTAAGAGAGTAAACAATGATATATACTGAATTTCCTATGGGAATAAATTCGCTAATGGGATAGGCGACTGTATTTTTCAAAGGAAATGCGCTAAAACCTTTAAAGATGACTGACTAAGCTTAAAGATAAGTAACTAAGCTTTAAACTAGTGCAAATAATAGTGCGTACTTCTAATTTTAGAGGCATAGTTTTGTACAACCAACTGGATAATTATGCGCATTTCCTTCGAAAAATACAGACAAAATGAGTTACGAGCAGTGCTTGACAATTGAGTAACTGCTTAGGTTCTAGAGCATGAACCGGAACCTTAAGCAAGAAATGGGTTGTTAAGCACGGAAACACGCAGCGGACTACCGTGCCGGAATCATTTAGAAGTTATAAACTAATATAATGTAAAAAACTAAAAAAAATTATCATTCCGACCAGGATTGTTGTTAAGCACGGAAACACGCATCCAAAGGAAATTCGCCCGACATGCGGAGAATTTTTTACTTATAAATTGCTGACTGCTTGCTGATTCTTGTAGAAAGGTGCAAGTTAAAGCGGAATGACAATACTACATATGTAATACTATGTACTATAATATGTAATACTATGTACTATAATATGTAATACTATGTACTATAATATGTAATACTATGTACTATAATATGTAATACTATGTACTATAATATGTAATACTATGTACTATAATATGTAATACTATGTCATATGGGGACATAGTTGTGTGTAAGGGTACATCACATATTTATATGTGTCAGTATGTGACATTAATCCATTTTTGAAGTTTATATGTCAAGCGATACCTTTTAAACCAAGATATAAAACAAGTTAAAACTTTCTGTATATTTTATGTCTTGCAATTAGTGCATTAAGCACGAAGTTAAAAGCGTTAAGAACACGAAAGTTTTTAGATAATAGATTGACATATATAAGTTAGTGGAGGTGTTGTAGAGGTACGTCGCCTTGACCCCGCTTCGAGAGAACTTTCTCTACAACCTGTCATGACATAACAGTCATTAAGCTGTTGCTCTTAACTTCTGCGTTAAGAGCATTTATCTTAAGCTTGTTTAACATCCGATCCAGACGTATTCCATACTCAACGCTCATTTGGTGGGTCACTTCAATCAACACCAGTTGAGACGTCTAAGACCAAGGAACTAAGGGAACCCGAGCCCACCACACCAACATGACTTGCAATTTGATAAGATCTTTCTTCCTTTTCCCTTAAGTAAATAACAAAGCTTGATAAGCTGATTGGCTTAAGTTACCTCTGTCCTGACCCGGACTACCATGGCATCTTTCTTATCGTCAGGTTATTTTATTTTCTGCCAAATTTTAGTTTTAGTGAATTTACGAAAAAAAGAACTTATGAGGTTGAGGTTATGGAGGGGGGAGGGATGGAGTGGATTCTTTATCACTCACTGATAAAGAATATATATATATATATAATATATATATATATATATATATATATATATATATATATAATATATATAACATAATGTAAACAAAACACGTTTGTTGAGTATTTCATATATTGACGAGTTATATATTGAAAATGCGCTTATATGGTGGCATACTGGCACCTACATAACGTAGTAATATGACGAACTCATAAAGAACAACAAACATAATGCCGCGTAGTGACCACAGGTTTGGAAAAATCATAAAACGCGAAAAAATGCTGCGATCTGATTGAAATATGGCGCGCATGTAGCTATGTATAAGACTAACATATACGCCAGGTTTTATCCTATTATCAGCATTAGTTCAATTTTCATGGAATAACTTGAAAACTTTTTTTTAAAAATTGTAAATAATCTAAAAATAATACACTTGAGTTAAAATTTGGTTCAAATATACCTTTACGTAATAAACAAGTACACTAAGTTTCCTTTAAATATAACAAGTAAATACATAATTTTTAGGGTATCATAAAAGATAAGCAGCATCAAGCGTGGTCAGTGTCTGGATGGGCGACCGCAGGGAATAAAACGAATTTTTTTACTATATGAGGACGAACGAAGCGAGTCCGAAGCTGGGAGGACGAGCTTAACGAATCCCATTTTTTAAAGTTTGAGAATATTCTTCACTACTAATATGGCTTATAATTAACTGATTAATACAGGTGGGATTCAACTGGAGTGGCTCAAGTATATTTTGCTTTGCATTCTACGTTGTGTCTTTATCTTGTTGTATATAAATAAGTAATAAGTATGCTTTATTCCATTTAAATAATATACAAATAAAAAAAAAATATACATATAAATAAATTTTGTACAAAATATAAAGTTATACTATACTTAGAGTTAGTTACATGTAACAGCAATAGATTTCTTTCAAAAATGTGAGTCCTCAAAAGCGATTGCTGGAGTGAGGACTCAGTCACTGCACTAGCATGTTCTTAGTAAAAATATATATATACATACGCATACACACACATTCATACATACATGCGTATATATACACACATACACATACACACATATACATATATACATACATATACACACATATATATACATACACACACACATATATACATATACACATACACATATATACATATATATACATACACATACACACATATACAAAATAATTAATATTATAAAAAATTAAGAACAATTTATTAAGCTGTTGTGAAAAATAAGTCTAAAGTACTAAATAATATAAAATAAATAAAAAAAAAATTTTAAATCTAAGTTAAATACAATGTAAAATACTTCGGACAAATCAGCTCGAAAAGTTATTGAAATCTTATTTTATGAAATTTTAATAAAATTCTTATAAAATATATTTTAAATTGTTCTAAAAACCTGATTAAAACGTATAATGATAATTTAGAAAAAAGAAAAGTTTCCTATACGACTATCAGTTTGTAAAAAGGATTGCTTTTCTATTAAAAAACTGAAAAGAAAAAAAAAACAGAGAATTGAAAATAATAATAGATGATTGACAACACTTATTTAGTTTTTGTGTGAGTGTATATTCAATTCGAGTGTGTGAATACGTTTGCAAGTATGTGTCGGAGTTTTGCATAGTTTTTTATACATTTAAATAGTTAAACTTAATAGGAATAGTTGACATAAGACTTGATTTATTTTTTTTAATTAATAAATAAATTATAAAATAAAAATAAATAAATAAAAATAAATAAAAAATAAACTTAAAATAAACATAAAAAGGTGAAATGCTAAAAATTATAAATTGTTTAAATTATTTCAACTCATAGTTTTATATGTGTGAATTATTTTCAAAAAAATTGTTAATTAGGGAATTGATGTATTTTTTAATCTTAAGCTTATAGTGGTTAAAATCAGTAATAATTTTTATATCAGTGGGAAGTTCATTAAAGAATTTTAATGAACTGCGAAGAATTTTAATAATGCGTATATGATACGCATCACTCTTAATAAGTTCTCCTATTTGGTGAGGTTATGTTTGTATTGTCACACCAGACAGTACTGATGGTGGGTGGGGTCACTACAGAGTCGCCAGACTGTTGTCTCGTTGGTGTCATTTTTTAAAATTTGTCTCTCGCAAGTAGTATCTACAGTTTAGAAGTGTCATACTCATCAATAATTAATTAATAATAAGTAATGAGAATATAATAAAAAATATAATTAATAATTAATGAGAATGGCTTACAAAACTCAGAGAACGACCTAAATAATAACAATGCGTATTTAAATAACTCGCTCTAATAACCCAGGTTCGGTTACCTAATCAATATCTCAGATTAGTTTTAGACATGGTAACCTCTGATGCGAGGTAATAAAGAAATACAATCAAACATTTTATATGCAATCTAGAGGCGACTCAGAGAAAATCAAATAGGGATATTATGGCACGAGGGGCTCTATTGTGGCACGAGGGGCTCTATTATGGCACGAGGGGCTCTATTATGGCACGAGTGGCTCTATTGTGGCACGAGGGGCTCTATTGTGGCACGAGGGGGTAATTTAAAGACCTGACATTACTACTCTTACCTCATAGAATATCCAGGCGGAGAAAATGGTTTGTGCGGCATTATATACAACTAGTATAGTTCTCAGGTTGAACGGTTTTCTGTTCTCCATCATGCGAGGGCCCAGGACCTTAGAGAAGTAGACGTAGAACAGACAGGCTGACAGTGTGGGCCATGGTGATGTGATCAGCCACCAGTCTTTAGTCCGCTCATCTGCAAACAGGGCTACAGGTTAAAATCTATCTCAACATTGATCATTTTTTTGCAGGAACACGTATCTCTGAAACGTGGATCTAACAGAAAAAAAATCATAGCCAGCCCGATAACAGAAGCATAGAGATATAATGACTAGAGAACATCTATCTGTTGAATTATAAAACATCGAAAAAGTAACCTGAACAACAGTTTAAAATAAAGTGATGTAGAAATTCATACAGTTTGGGTCGGGGCGGGGGGACACAGTGGTCTAACTCCCTGGTTTTAGGTGGTTCCGAGAAAAACAGGAATTAGTTGCATCAACTACCGCACCGAGCGCTAGTTTTCACCTTGTCCCCTTATAACTATTGTTATCAGTTTTAAATCGATACTTCTATTTATGTTTATAAAAATGTAAACAAGACGATTTTTATCTTATTCATTGCCTTTTTTCTTTTTTAAGTAGCTTATAAGACAATTTTTTTAGAAAATAGGATAACGTGTGTTACGAATAAGACAACGAAGATGTAAATTAAATTTATAATTTCCCAGTTTGATGTTTGTTTACAAACATTTTTGATGTTTGTCTACAAATCATGGTTATCACGATATCAGGTCTACTTAAAATTAACACAGCGTTTATATTTTTATAACATTTTATGAAAATTATACCTTTAAAATAATTAATACAATTTTTAACATTGTTAAAGACCCTTTTAAATAATTTTAACCTTAGAATTGAAGAAATAATTATTTTATATATAGGGTACAAAGTCAAATGACCCGCCACTAGCGGAGAAAGGGTGAACTTAGGGCAGGTCCATCTAAAGCAGCTTATTTCGGGGGAGTTAGACCACTGTGTCCCGCGCCCCCACCCCTACTGTATGAATTTCTACATCACTTTAGTTTAAAATTATAGTAATGAAGTAAGGGCACTCTCGAGGAAAAATTATTAATCTTTAAATTATATTAAGACTATATTTCGCCTTCATCACAAGGCATAATCATGTCTGTAAGTATAAATAATAAAAATAAGGAACTAGTAAGTATTAATTCAGAATCAAACAATTCTTATAAACTAAGGAGGATTCAACTCTTAATAGTAATTTCATGTAATAAAACGTTAATAAGGCAACACCAAACTATCCACTAAAAATCCACCAAGATTGATTCATCAAAACCTTAACTTACTTTTAAAGAAGGATAAAATAAGGTTACACTGTCACCGTATTATTAATTGATTTTTAGTTTTAAAATTATTTATTTGGGAATGAACAAATCATTTTTGGAATTGTTATATTTCTGAGAAACTACATGGAAAACTTGAATTACCGTTTCAAACTTTTCACCAGCCTTTCTCTAAAGTTAGCAAAGGCAAAATATCTTGCATCATAAAACCCATCAACTCTCAACTATCTTAAAAACAGAAGCAGCTATAATTTCCAGAATTACTTCATCAACAAGAAATGAACTTAAGAGAATTCATTCTCAGTTGTTAGTTGAACCTACTTACCATATGTATGGTAATAGTTATTTATGCACCAAGGGAGTAAAGAATATCATTATTCCCCTGAGCATTATGTTGGTTCCTGAGGCAAAAGCCGAGGGAACCAAAGGATTTATTGGTTTAACTCCCGAGGCGAAGCCGAGGGAGGAAATTATTGCGAGGGAATAATGGCATTTTACTCCCAAGGTGCATACAAGATTTTATCTCCAGACGTCGACATTGAAAATAAAGTAAGATTTTTTTTTTCATTTCTTTTTTTAAGATTTTTCAACTGAAAATTATCTTACCTTTATCATTACAAACTCGTCGTTTGGTGAATTATGCAAGAAGTCTTTAACTTGGTTCTGAGTAAAAACATTCGCTTTCTTTGCAACATAAACTTAGTTTTTTCTTTTTAATAATGCTATTAGTGATGCATAGCTTTTGATATTAACATTTTCTCTCACAAGCAAAGATGATTTGATCATTGAATGCAGTGACCGCAGACTCGACACTTGTTTTGTTTTTCATTCATTATTAAAATAAACCAGCAATGCATTTTCACTTACTTGTTGTAAATTATGATCATGACACCAACTTTTAAAATTGTTACATGCTTTGTCATATAACTTTTTCGATTTCGTTGGTAACAAGTTTTCTTTTACCAAGTTCGCTTCAATAGCAATGTCAGGAGGTGTATTGTTAAAAAGTTCGTCAATATCGCACACAATATTTTCTGACATAGTTGAAATATTAGAGTAGAATATTAGAGCAGTTATAAGTAATATTTTAATCTAATTATTAAAGTTTAAGACAGGTTAAACAGTTAAAGCTAAGGTTTTAAACTAAAAAAACTTTGATTTAATGATATTTTGTCGAAAAAAAAAAACAATGAGTATGCAAATATTAATGTGATTTTAAAAAATCAGGATAGCCAACTTAATTTTTTACTTTTAAATAAAGAACTAGTTTTTATTTTTTAAATTATTTATTGTTATATTATTATTAGCATTACACTAGTTCTACTTTAATGATTGTTAATGTTATATTCTTTTTTTCATACATCTTATTCTTGTATATCTTCTTATTTATAGGTATCTTAGTTTTTTAAAAAAATAATTATATACTTCTCAGTTTGTCGATTATTAAGTTAAGTTGGCAACTAGTACTTTTTACTCCCTTGGGAGTGAAAAGTGATTCTTTACTCTCTTAAATCTAGTCATTAAATTTCGTATTATATACCGTCTGGAGATAAATGAGATTTATGTTCAGGAATTCAACATCTGATGGATGATAAAACAGAACCGGCAGTAAAGATATCTGCACAAAGTAACTCTCTCATATTTCAACTTTCTTCGGATCTATACTTACTGGAAACCCTCTCATCAATCATAGAACCTCTAAGAATAATTTTATTCAAAATCCTAATCATGCATTCCAACCTATAGAAGCAACCTATTCTTTGATTTCTTGATTTAACTTTTCTTTAGAGCATCTTAAAAGTGTCAACTATTAATGTTTTGCAAAACTCGGTAGTATCAAAATGATATATTAAATAGAATATTTTGGTCAATTTCCTTATAGAAGCAGATCACTTTATGGATAACTATTAACAACTTTAGGGGAATAGTGACTACGGCTCTTATGACTTGCTGCCACTTAGAGTGTGTTGAGAGTACAATACAAATACATAACATACCACTTCTGTTATCCATGAGGTCATTATAGCCCAGTACAGCAGTCCTAAGGAAACTAGCCATGTTACGAGTGAACGGTACCAAATTCTCTCAGTTCCGAGGTACCGTCCAACTCTCCTAGGATCTCTTACTCCCCACAATCACAAGCCGTTTACCAGAGCGATGTCCGTCAATTGAGCCTGAAACAAATAAACCGAGACTTAGCAAAGTCCATCTCAAACTCAACCACATCTGTGGCTCACACATTTCTCGAGATATTCAACCAAACTCGGCAGCAGGGGGGTTTGGCCAGCTTAAGGGTTTTTGTTGTTCCGTAGCAGCACTGGTCCACCAAGGTAGCGGAGAAAATAGTAAGCTTGTCGGTTATAATCGGTAAGACTCGTGTATTTCCGGGGGAACAGGAAAACTCGAGTACACAATTTCTTTTAAATTCCTTATAAAATTGCTTATTAAATTCAATGAGGTATAAGTACATGCTCTTACTATATAGTTGCGTTACATAAATTCATGCAATACTTTTTTCAAAACAGCTGATCCCCGAGTTTCTCAACTCTGTAGAGTGCTATTTTTTCTTCGGCACATTTTAAATTAAATAAAAATAAAACAGAAATTATGGTACTCTGTGCCGTTTTGGGATTTCCCAATACAGCTCGAAAAGCTACTATGTACTTGTTTAAAAAAAATAAGTAAAGATTTGTAAAAAGGCGGGAGGGAGTCAGCTGTGTTTCAACTTTTCACCAATATTTCGGGGACAAGCGCTAGTAAAGTGTCAAAGGTAGAAGAAGAGAGAAGTCGGCAATCTTGCCGTATAGGGTTATGTTATCTGTGTTCGGCAGAATCATTTTATTACTCCAACTTCGAAACCCACTCAGCATTCAAATGAGAAAAGCCAACAGTTTTATAGCCTCTTCAAGACATGACTACGAATTGACTAATAACTTCGGTAAACATCGCATTAATTCGTCAATCTACGCCAATCAAGATAAACAAGAATCTTTTAACTTATTTGCTCTTATAAAATAACCTGAATTTGCCTACGTCATTTTCTTGGAAAATATCAACTTAAAGCTAATGGATGTAAAGACGAATTGAAACGAATGGAATGAGCGAATTAATGAAATAAACAACCAGCTTCAAAGAAAAAACAGTAAGTTTAAAATTCAAGTAATAAAAGAACAAGTATAATTGTTTGTGTCAACTATTCATGTTTTTGCAAAACTCGGTAGTATCAAATGATAAAAGAACAAGTATCTAAGAGGAAATGGAGAAAAAACTACACCTGCTAATAATTAAACAATAAGATAATCTATTGAGACAGCTAAGCCCAAAGCCTAAAACTTAGTTATACCATCTGTAAGATAAGAACAACCTGATATTGAAACTGTTGAACATATTTCTAAGAGGACCAGGGAAGGGATCAATTAGTACAGGTACAGGTACATGCCATGGCTGTAAAAGATGTTAGCGAATTTCCAAATGTCAAATTAAATTTAATGTTGTCCACGTGTTTACCTGATACAGTAGTACAGACATATTCATTTTCATGCCGATTCCATGACGTTTTGTCTTTTGAAGCTTAAATTCATTTTGACATTTTTGTGGCCATTTAAGTTTATTAAACAATAGGGTTTGGAACAATCATAAGGTAAATGGCAACGACATAAAATAAAAATACGACTTATACAAGGTAAAACTAAAAGACAAAGTCATATGAAGTAAGTCTCTAAGACGACGAGTAATTATAAGTGCCGTAGACGCCTGTAGTATGGACGATAAATATGAATAATGTTATTTCTATACTTATAATGCATCAATATGATTTATACAAAGTAAGTAGTAGACAAAGTCAGTCACTCAGACGAGTGTCATTTGAAGGTGCACGCTGACGCCCATAATAACGACAGAATAAATCAATAATGTCATCTGTCAACTTGAATTAATATGACTTGACTTGTTCGCCATTCAAAGTCCGTAGCACCTCCACCGTCGCTGATAAGAAATTGATAACGACAGGGTGATCGTTGTTAAAGTCCTTATGGGAGTTTTTGGGTTTTTCTTATTTGTGACGATTATTTCTTTACATTTTTTTCTCAAAGTGCTTTAATTTAATTTATTTTAGGGCGTATGAACTCAGTAGAATCACTATTTCATTGGAAAATAAGGTTTAATGGGTTGTCACGAGTATTTAAATTGAGTAATAAGAAGATGAAGATCATAATATAGTGTTTTATTTTATTTTTTGTTAATTAATGTTACTTTTAATTAATTTTAGTTTGCACAAACTCACAAAATTACCTTTTTATTGCATTAAATTGCTTAAATTAGTTGTAACAGGTATTTAAATTAATTGATAACAAGCTGATTTTCACCGTAATGGTGTTTTAATTTATTAATCAATTTTATTTACTCACTAAAATAATTAATAACTCAATAAAATCACTTTTTTGTAAAATGTTTGTTTAAATCATCCGTTTAGGTTTTATTATTTCTGGCTTAAATCGGACAAATCCAAGTCTGCAATGATAAGAGCTTGATTCTACATTTAAAATCCTGGAATAATCGAAGTATTTATCTATGAAATATTGGCCATTTTTTTAGCACCGACGGTCGTTCTATTAATTTTTACCACATTCCTCACAAATTAACGAACAATAAAGGAATAAAAGAAGAATTTTTATCGGCTCCCATGCTAATCCTATGATAAAAAAAATGATGACCCTTTCGTCTTCCCGCCATTGGTATTGCCAACCTTACAGCTATCTCTTTGAATCGCGAATAGAGAGTAAAACAGACGGGCATGATTACAATTGAAGTTTTACAAGTATCGACAGAAGAAATCAATAATGATGATGTCATTAGTCCACTTGAATCAATATAACTTTAATGAGTGAAGCTAAATCTTAAAGTCATAGAGAGCAAGTTCAACAGACGAGCATAGAGTATAAAATCATACACGAGAGTCAAAAACAGACGAGAGTCATTATAAGTGACGTTGACGCCTGTAGTATCGACAGAAGAAATCAATAAAGTGACGTCATCTGTCTACTTGTATTATGATAAAACCTACTCAAAGCAGTTGCGTGGCAGGTGTGTTGACCACGACCACGTTCAAACCCGCAACCACCAGTCCTTGCTCCTTGGGGTCATAGAGATATTATTACTGGAGAGACCCTATTGGTCCAATTTCGAAACATCAAAAAAGTAACCAGAGTCACCTTGATAATAAATATAATCAAAATTACAGTAACTTTTACAATACAAAAACACACATTGTGGGGAAAAGCAGACAACGATTGATTAATTATAACCTGAATTGCCTCTAGGAGGAGTTTATAATTATGTTACACACAACTCCTGAGAGCCCTAAAAGATTCTCTCAATGTATTGAGACAGTGTATCAACCCCCCTCTAGTAATATATCATTACGTGAAGGTATATTTAAGCCTATCCACTGTCCTGAATGCTATTCTACTCACAATCACCAGAGTGTATGGACAGCCTGCACTAGGGAAGACCTTGGTATTCGTATTCTTCCCTGGACTGCACCAGGAATGCACGACGGGACCAGTTCACAGTTTGTCTAACAGCTCTGATTGGCCTCATCTCGCTCACCAGCTCATAGTTTTACTGATTTCAACACTAGTGTATTTCCTTTAGTCTAACCAAATTCTTATTACACTCACTGTTTAGTCCAGCTCAACTGGAAGAGACGCCGGTAGTAACCCCGACATACATTGAGTACAAACCCATTCCAATAGCCTCAGACCTGAAAGCCAAAGGTCTGCAGATCACTAGGAGGCGTTTAATACCAAACAAAACATTCCAAATCAATCACGCTAATCGCGGGACCACGACACCGGTAAATCAAAGTCACCACTTTGACAGAGCTCGATCCGAGGGTACAGTATCTTTCCGACCCTTCATGGTCCCATATGAACTTTGTCTTCATATAAGCTAGAAACAACAGAAACAGAAATCATAAAACGCGGAAATATGTTTGGATTGATAATAATTTGGCACGGATGCAGTCTTATATTATTCCAGTATTAAATTGAATCTTATTATCGGCATTAGTTAACTTTTATGAAATGACTTAAATAAAATCATTAATCGAAAATAATCATCGAACTTATCTAATTAACTTGAAACTTAGCACGAGTGCAACCCTCTAGGTAACAAACAAGAATACTTAGCTTCATTTTAATGCGGCTAGTATAGCAGCATCAAGTGAGGCCATTTCCTGGATGGTTGATGGCAGGGAACAAATGTATTTTTCCTCTACTAAGGGAAAACAATTGACTGGTGTGCACTGCCAATCTTAGAGGCGTAGTTTTGTATAAATAACAGCATTATTATGCGCATTTCCTTTGAAAAATACAGAAAAAATGAGTTACGAGCAGTGCTTGATAATTGAGTAACTGCTCAGGATATAAAGCATAAACCAGAAGCAAGGAATGGATTGTTAGGCACGGAAACACACATTCCCAAGGAAATTCGTCCGACATGCGGACCACCGCGCCACAATTATTTTCTAGTTGTAAACTTATAGTAAGTAAAAAAAACGATAAAAAATGATCGACCCTTCCAGGATGTGAACCCAGGTACCCTGAGTTTGAGTGGTTGTATTGACTCCGGACTACTGGCATTCATCTCAGAGGCCCAAAAAACAGAAAACGACACCCTACTCGAAATTTATTTTTTACCGACCTAAATTTTGGTTTTCGGGAATTTAGAATGGTTTTTTCGATTTTTAGGTCACTTAGAGTGGTTGTATCAACTTCGGACCAGTTTCATTCGATTCAGCGTTTTAAAAAACATAAATATTCACCTTTTTCGCGGCAAAAATATTAACCCTGAATTTTGCCGATTTTTTGAAAATTTCGCTGACTTAGCAAACCGGGTTAATGACGTCACAAAAACCTGGTTTTCAATAGGATCCGTGTCCTCCCGAAGGTTGATTTTTGTACCAAGTTTGGTTAAAAAATATTAATCAGTTCGAAAGATAGAGTGTTTACAAGAAAGTGTCTAGAAATACATACATACATATTATTATATTATATATATATATATATATATATATATATATATATATATATATTATATATATATATATATATATATATATATTATATATAGTTTCGCAAAAAGTATTTTTTCGTCATTAGGGACCTCTGAAACGGATTTGTGTCGTGGTCCGAGGTTCGAATTCCGCCATGACGCCTACCCCATTAGGCGAATTTTCAAAGGAAATTCGCTAAAAAAATGAGTTGATAATAGAGCAGTGCTTGATAATAGAGTAACTGCTCAGGATACAAAGCATAAACCAGAAGCAAGAAATGAATTGTTAGGCACGGAAACACGCTTTCCGAAGGAAATTCGTCCGTCATGCGGACCACCGCGCCACAATTTTTCGATTGTCTGTAAGCCCCATTTACAAAAATAGTTTTGGTCCACGTGCATTATATTTTCGGACACATTTTTAAGGACAAAGCATCCGCCACATTTATAAGACACTTTTTTGGCCGCATTTTTAAGGATTTACTATTGGCACCTCTGGAATGTTTTAAAATGCAGGGGTTTGTTTGCCGTAAAAATAATATGGGCCGCATGCACTCTGCATTACCTGTGTTAATATTTAAATAAAGGAAGATTCAGAACACGATAAAGGAAAGACATGCTATAGTGTCATTTTTATACTAAATAAGAGGGGAGTGGGCAAACAAAGAGAATATTGATGGACCCTAACATAGACTGGCGACTGACAATTGATTTTGAATTATACCATTTCTAATGAGTGCCATGCCATACGGAGCGTTTATATTACTAAACCTTACCCTCTCACGTATATCAGAGTCAATTCAAAGTTCCTAAGTTCTATAAAGTTGTACTAAGGAAGCTCAGACGGGAATCGAACCCGAAACGTCTGACTGGTTGGCCCGAACGTTAACCATTACACCAACAAGATCCCCGGCATTTATTTACACTACTATGCACATAAACCTTTCTCTTCTATGTGTGTCAGATTGAATTCAAATAAATTCTCTTCGAAGGATTTGTAATAACCCGGGCGGGGAGTATACAGAGACACCGTCGACCTATCGGATCCCTATCGATGACGTCATTAATAAGATTTTAACGATCTTATAATGACTTGTCATTTCGCCATTCCTCTAAACATTCGATTTGGATGAAGTCAACATTTCTTTGTAAAGAATTGCAAAAATCATTCCATTTATATTGCGACGCAAATTAAGTACAGACGCCTCTTCCACTTATTTTTATAAAGAATTGAAAAAATCGGGTACGGGATACCTCGGAACTTTTCCTCTGCACATCGGATTCCCTAAACTCATCCACCCAGTTTAAGACTCGCTTCTCTCGTCCTTAGAAATACAGCTCGCCAAATTTATAATGCAACATGCCTTCGGACTTGCTTCGCTCGTCTTCAGATAGTAAATGCATCCGTATCGTTCTCAGCGGTCACCCATACAGCACTGACCACGCTCAATGCTCCTTAATGTTTATAATCCAACAAAACTTATGGATATACTTGTATTGAAACAAAACTAAGTGTACTTATTCATTCATATAATAGTTTAACGAAAATCACACCAAGGAGCTTTATGTAACTACCTCTAAGGAGCTTAACAAAAATCACTTTAAGAAGCTTAGGGTAGTTTAGACCAAGGAGCTTAACGAAAATCATCTCAAGGAGCTTAGGGTAGTTTAGACCAAGGAGCTTAACGAGAATCATCTCAAGGAGCTTAGGGTAGTTTAGACCAAGGAGCTTAACGAAACTACCACCAAGGAGCTTAACGAAAATCACCTCAAGGAGCTTAAGGTAATTTAGACCAAGGAATTTAACCTAACTTACGTTTATATAAAAGCTTAACGTAACAGTATGGAGGTAGTAGAGTGAATATTGCATGTCTATTACTGTAACGTACTCATAACAAACCTAAGGAAAATAAGCGACAGATGATACGTGTAAATATGTGCTAATTGAAAGTTAATTGTGTTGAAAGGCATCAAGCGTGACTTGTTGTATTTACTTCCTACTCGTGGGTGAGGAGCAAAGTCTATAACCTTCATCATTTCACGGCGTAACTATCGACAGACAAACCACACATCTTGATTTGATGCCTTAACTCGTCCACTGTGCTCCGGTCTGTGGAACGCATTGAACTAGGAACGCTTGGATGTTCCGGTTAGAGTATGATAAGGGAACCACCCGCAAAATAAAAACAAATAAATTTCCCTACAAATTTTTGACATACAAAAATTATTTTAAATAAAAACATTCATTCTCGGGTATGTAGAAAGGCTTTGGTGCTTTTAGTAGGGCATATATAAGGTAGATTAGGGCAATAATGTATCAAATAAGTAGATTTTACATTAAATGAAGGGTGGTTCCCTTATCATACTATCTACAATGGGCTAAGAGTATTATAAGGGACTCACCCTAGAAGAATACAATACATCTTTTCTCGGGTTTGTAGAAAGGCTTTTGGGCTTTGAGTAGGGCATATATAAGGGAGATTAGGGCAATAATGTATCAAATAAGTAGGTTTTACTTTCAATGAAGGGTGGATCCCTTATCATACTATCTACAATGGGGTAAGAGTATTATAAGGTACCCACCCTAGAAGAATATCATATACCCTTTATTGGGATGGAAGAAAGGCTTTTGGTGCTTTTAGTAGGGCATATATAAGGGATATTATTTAATGTTTTAAATAAGAAGGGTTTACTTTAAATAAAGGATGGGTCCCTTTTCGTACTATTTACTAGCTGGTGAGAGTATTATACATGCCCTACTCAAAGGCCCAAAGTCTTTCTACAACCCCGAAAAAAGATGTATTGTATTCTTCTGAAGTGGGTCCCTAATAATACTCTTACCCCATTGTAGATAGTATGATAAGGGACCCACCATTAATATAAAGTAAAACCTTGTTATTGGATACATTATTGCCCTAATCTCCCTTATATATTCCCTACTCAAAGCCCCAAAGCCTTTCTACATACCCGAGAATGGATGTATTTATTTATTTTATGTTTAAAATTATGTCAAAAAATGTAAAGAAATTTGTTTTGATTTTGCGGGTGGGTCCCTTATCATACTCTAACCTTCACTGGAACATCTTTTATTACTAATAATTAAATAAGAGGCCGTCGGCGCTAAAGACCGCTTCGCGGCCACGTGGTTGTTGTCTATATCAATTTATCATATTATGACATACTGCTACAATATAAACCAATTTTTAAATGTATATATTGAATATTCAATATAGGTCTTAACTTGTTAGTAGGCAACAACACTAATACTAATGATAGAATAATCAACATGTATTCATTAATAAGGCGCGGTCGAATATCCACGGCCTTCTAGAACATTGGACCACCAACAAACTTTTTTATAACTTTTTTTCAAAATTTTCAGTAATTAGCCGGATTTATGATAAATGAAGCCTATTTCCGTAATCTGCACGCTCTTTTGGTTAATCTCAAAAAGTATTTACATTCACTCAACGATTTATTTTTAATCTAACTTGGTACATACATAATATGACATGTCAAAATATAACACAAAATATTGACGTCTAACAGTAGTTATGTATGTACCAAGTTAGATTAAAAATAAATCGTTGAGTGAATGTAAATACTCTTTGAGATTAACCAAAAGATCGTGCAGATTACGGAAATAGGCTTCATTTATCACAAATCCGGCTAATTACTGAAAATTTTGAAAAAAAAGTTATAAAAAAATTTGTTGGTGATACAATGTTCTAGAAGGCCGTGGATATTCGACCGCGCCTTATAGAGATCAAGAACAATATAAAAAAGAATAAAAGAAAACAGTGTGACAAATGTCAAGTTGACACCTCAAGTGTCATCCCAACAGTATAAGTCTTAGAATAATACTATATATAGAAGGAGCACTACTGATAACACGAAAGCCGGTTCACTGGTGCACTTAAGTAATGCTGCCACCCTAACAATATACAATATTCTAAAAAAAGGTTGGCAATACTTCCGGTTGCTGAATTATTATGTTCTATTATTATTTAATGATTGATTATTCATAAAATACTAATATAAATATCGATTCAGTGCAATATTTTAAGCATTTTAAATTGTATTTTAACATTTTTAATTAAAATTATTTAAAAGAAGTCCTGGTCAACTAAATATAGATTCTTGAATTCCGCCACCCTTTTGCCATCTAAGACCGGTTTCATTAAATAATCAGCAGGTGTTTTAAGTTATTATATTTGTTCTTTATGATCTATCTTCTTTAATAGATATTTATGACACATATTTAAAATAATGTTTTGTTGTTAGGGTGGTACCCCTACTTAAGTGCACCAGTCAACCGGCTTTCGTGTTATCAGTGGAATTACATTGTGTTTACGGTCCTGTGCTCCTTCTATATATAGTATTATTCTAAGGTATAAGTCGATAAACGTGAATTGTTTACATTATGTTATATACGTCAACTTAAGCAGTTACGTATATGATTAGTTATGATCAAAACGTATATCATTAGTTAGTTATGACCAATTATCAAGCACTACTCGTAAATTTTTCAAAGAAAAATGCGCCATAACCTTTAAAGAAATCAACCTTGAAACTAACTGAACAGTGCAAATTATGGTGAGACCAATTTTAGGGGCAAAGTTTTGCACAATCAATTGGATAATTGTGCGCATTTTCTTTGATAAATACAGAAAATTGCTTTATAACTGTTCAAGTTATGTAGCTTCCTTAAGCACGGAAACACGCTTTCCGAAGGAAATTGGCCCGTCGTGCGGACCTCCGCGCCACAATTTTTTTTCATTGAATATCGACGTTTCAGACCCTCGAACCCGAGATTCCAAAAATGGAAAATAAATTGGTGCCTATGAAAGAGAGTGTTTAGTGGGATGGATGAGCACTTGGTGCTAACACGCTACAGGGCAAACATCTGACCCAACTTCAAACAGACTTTGCCTTAATAATCAAGTCCTATTCGCGATTCTAAGTCCGTAGCAGCGCCACCGTCGCTGATAAGAAATTGATAACGAAAGGGTCAATTTTATTTACGCACTAAAATAATTAATAACTCAATAAATTCACTTTTTGTAAAATGTTTGTTTAAATTATCCGTTTAGGTTTTATTATTTCTGAGTCCAAGTCTGTAGTGATAAGAGCCTGATTCTATATTTAAAATCCTTAAATAAAAATTTAATATTTATCTACGAAATATTTGCAATTTTTTTAGTACCGATGGTCGTTCTAACAATTTTTATCACATTTATCACAAATTAACAAACAATAAATAAATAAAAGAAGAATTTTCAACGGCTCCCATGCTAATCCTATGATAAAAAAATTTTGATCACCCTTTCGTTTTCCCGCCATTGGTATTGCCAACCTTACAACTATCTCTTTGAATCGGGAATAGGCAGGACAACTAAATGCATTTTCGCAATCCTCCAACACGGCATCTCAAAATAGTAACACTTCAAACTTATAAAAAATTGTGGGGCGGGGGTCCGCAAGCCGGGTGAATTGTCTTCGAAATGCGCGCTTTCTCGCTTATTAATGCAATTTTTGTTTAATTTTTCGCTATATATTTAGAAAGCTGAGCAGTAGCGTCACAGCTAATAACTTAATTTGTTTGGAAATTTTCAAAGAAGATGCGCATATCCCATGTGTTATACTGCACAGTATTATTTGTACTTATTTAAAGCTCAGTTTATGCTATTTTTTTTTTGTCAAAAGCAAAAAAACAAATAATAAGTTGCGTAGCCACTGTTTAGGTTATTAAATATATATCGAAAAATTAAGCAAAAATTGAAATGATGAGCAAGGAATGGCGCATTTCAAAGAAAATTCGCCCGGTTTGCGCACCTCTGTCCCAGAATGTTTTAGTTTTGAAGCCTTTAGGTGGGAAAGATACGTGCCAAGCTTCCCAGAAGCATTTAATTTATTAAATAATATATTAATTATTTAAATGATAATTCTTATTTAATTTATTATTTTTTAATTAATATATTATATTAATTAGTGTTTAATTTAAATTTCACATGGGTGTTAAATACTGCTCTATTAATTAATACGTCTTTGTTATCTTTTTCTAGACATAATTGTAATTTAATTTTAATTTTTAATTAGTATTTCTATAATATTAATTATGTAAATTTGTTAATTAAGTGGGAAAAATATAAATGTTTTTTAAAACTCTATAGAAGACGAAGAGAAGTTTTAAATTCTAATTTATTACTTTTCCTCATTTATACCGTAGGTATATAGGAAAAGTATTGTGTATGCCAAAAATCCGAAACCGGGATGAAACCGGAATTATCCGTTTCAGGCGTTTTCAAATCCTCCGAGTGTCTGTATGTGTGTACATGTGACTAATAAAAAACACTAACATATGAGCCAAGTTTCAACTCATAGAATTAGTTCAATTTTTATTGAATGACTTTACTTGGGTACGTTTTGTAAAAAATTGGGAAACGGTACAACTGACTTGACATTTGGTACAAGTGTATAATATAACCCAATAAATAAGTACACTAGGTTTTGTTCAATACGACAAGCATATCTTATGATTTTTGTTGGATCATAAAAATTAAGGAGGATTGAGCGTGGTCAGTGCTGTATGGGTGACCGCTGAGAACGATACGGATGCATTTACTATTTGAAGACAAGCAAAGCATGATTTGCTTGTCGAGCACTAGTGGAGTTGTTCATAATGAAAGGAACGAAAAAAAGAGTCTCTCCACAAAACTATAAATTTATTCAAAGCGCTTTCAACCTACATGAGGTCATCATCAGTGCCAGGAATAATTATAAGAAAACAGCTAAAAGAAAGACATTATAAACGTAAAAACTAAATAGAATTAGTAATATTCTTCCTCTTCTCTTTCGACTCAACGATGTCGGTGAGCCGAAAAAGAAGAGGAAGAATATTACTAATTCTATTTAGTTTTTACGTTTATAATGTCTTTTTTTTTAGCTGTTTTCTTATAATTATTCCTGGCACTGATGATGGTCTCATGTAGGTTGAAAGTGCTTTGAATAAATTTATAGTTTTATGGAGAGACTCTTTTCTTCGTTCCTTTCATTACAAGCAAAGCAAGTCCCAAGGCATGTTGCAGTATAAATTTGGCAAACTGTATTTCTGAGGACGAGCGAGGCGAGTCCGAAGCAGGGAGGATGAGAAAAAGTTGCGAGGTACCCCGTACCCGATTATTTTGACTTGTAATGTAAGTGATAGGTTCGTTTTGGTGTTGGTATTCTCGCACTTACTTAGCTCTGTACTTTCCTCTCCAGTTATTTAAAATCTTTAATTTTCAGATGTAAGTGATGATGCTAAGCAAGATTGACATTTAATGTGATGAAGTGATTATTGGAAAACTATATTAGTTATAGAGATAGTGGTAAAGCTGATGGTTGACCTACTCTGACAGGGACCGAGCTCTCTTACACACGGCCTTACATCCAAGTAAACATACAATTCATTATTATTCTTCCTTCTCACTCGTAACTGTTTTTATATCCGGCTATAACAGACATAATGTGAATTATTAATAGTCTTAATAGCTCGTAGCTATTAATACTATACTTGGGTTTCCTAACTTGACGATACGGGTTCGAGCCCCAGTCAGCCTCTAAGCTTTATTTATACGCGGCATGAAATTCAGTGCATTTAGTGTAAAGGCAACTTGGGAGTGACAGGGTTGGGTGTCCTCTAACATCGTCTTATTACTAGATTATATAAATACCACACTGCCACATGTACAATGTAAGCAAATTTTCAAATGTACCTTCAGAGAGACAACAACAGAGATTCGCTCAGCTCATCCTCTTAACTTCCAACAAGCTTCGCTCGCCCTCACAGTATACAATTCACCAAATTTATACCGCAACACGTCATCGGACTCGCTTCACTCGTCCTCAGATAGTACATACATTCATACCAATCCAGAAGTCATCCATCCAGGCACTGACCACGCTCGATGCTGCTTAACTTTTATGATCTAACAAAAATCATGGATATACTCTAAGTATTGAAACGAACTATCTGAGGACGAGTTAAGCGGGTCCGAAAAGGTGTTGCAGTAAAACAAATACATCGGTTTTATTCCCACCGGTCACCTATCTAAGCACTGACCATGTTCGATATTGCTTAACTTTTATAATAAAACAAAAATCATAGATATACTTGTTATATTGAAAGGAAACTTGGTGAACTCATTTATTACGTAATGTTATACACTTGAAAATCACCTATATTCCATTGCACAATTTAAAAAAATAAAATTCAAATAATGTATACTTTTTTTTAAAAAAAATGTAATAAGTTTTAATTTTAATAAGTCTTAAAAAGTCGCTATTAAGTGTGTGATCATTTTCTAGTCTGTAAGTTATAAGTTATCTAGTCATCTCAGTTATTTTCAGCTTAGTAATAATGCCAAGTTTGTCTGTTCCTTATGTCCTGTTTCCTTATTGCCAAGTATGTCCTGTTACTTTGTCTGTTATTACTTAGTTCATTCCCATGTTTAGCTTTATACCACAGAGTTTAATTACTTAGTACTTTAGGTTCCTTTGTAAATTGTTTGCCTTAAATTGTATTTAATTTTTTTAATGATTCAATTTTTATATTTAATTAGTTTATTATGTTTATATAACAATAATTATTTAAAAGCTTACTCTCCAATTAATTTATAGCTTATAAACTTTGTGTAAATTAAAAAAAAAATGACTTGTTATAGACTAATATTTTTGTATTCTTATACAATAAAAATCTTATTTATTTATTTACTTGTACCAAATTTCAACTCAATAAAAACGTATAAATTTTACAATTCTTTAAAAAACCTACACAAGTCATTTGATAATAATTGAACTAATGCTGATAATGGGATGAAATGTTGCACATTTCTTGGTCTTATACAGAACAACAATCGGGTCAAATTTCAAACATACGAGTAGAGTACATAGATTTAAACATTTAATTTATCATTTACGATGATAGCACACACACATAGAGACAACATTGTAACAACAACTCACCAGGTCTTTACAACGCCTCAAACGGATAATTTAGGTTTTAGGTAAAACATTTTGGATTTTCATTTTAAACACAACAGATGTCTTTATAGCTACGGTATAAATAGGAATGGCAATAAAACTGCCAGGATGCCACGACTACACCAAGCAAGCAAACAAATACCATATTTACCTTAGACAACAGAAACCAGATTAAGCCAACTGTCTACACTTGAATTACTTCATACGCATTTATATTTCCCCTCCTCCAGTCACCACATTATATAATAAAAATATTAAAATAATAACCAGAGATGGCCATGTTTATAAATAAATAACAAATAAAACTCAGGGCAAATTATTGAAACGTTCCCGCGATGTTAATGAGTCAACTTTTATTACATCTCTCAAAAACAACAAAGCTATGAATTATTAATCAAATAAATTTAAATTAATTAAATAAATACTAAACCATCAGAGATCCATATTAATAAGTATTTATTAATATTAAAATCAATTTAAATATCAATATGGATTTTGGCATTTAAATTTAAATATTTTTATTATACTCAACATTTATTAATGTGATAATGGTATTGAGGATATTAGATAAATATTAATGTATTTTAAAGACACTACAGGGAATACATATAAAAAACACACTCCTTACTCCATATACTAGACTATATTTCGCCCCCTAGTCATCGGGGCATATTCATGTAATAAAATTAAAGTTGTAATTTTTTTTTATAATTAAAATCAGAGAATTATATTCTCCATTGTCATTAAAAGTCAAAAATAAAGCCATTAAAAGAGTAGCTAAAAGAAGTAACTTGATGTAAGAAGTGTTTTTTATATGTATTCCCTATAGTGTCTTTAAAATACACTATTTTAAAATTATTATGGATAAAGGGAACAAAAAGAATGTGAATAGATAAATATTTATTTGAATGGTTGGTGTTAATGAATTATCTGGCATTGAGTGATGACGCACAGATAGGCAGGTAAATACTTGCCTATACGGGTAGGCAGGTAAATACTTGCTTATACAGGTAGGCAGGTAAATACTTGCCTATACAGGTAGGCAGGTAAATACTTGCCTATACAGGTAGGCAGGTAAATACTTGCCTATACAGGTAGGCAGGTAAATACTTGCCTATACAGGTAGGCAGGTAAGCCTATCAGGTAGGCAGGTAAATACTCGCCTATACAGGTAGGCAGGTAAACTATACAGGTTGCCAGGTAGGTAAATACTTGCCTAGGTAGGCAGGCATAGAGATATATTACTAGAGGGGCCCTATTGGTTGAATTTTGAAACATCGGAAAAAAACCTGACCACCTTAGATTATCAATAATCAAATGAACTGAACAAAATTACAGTGAATTATATAGTAGAACGCTAATATATATATCAAAACACAAACAACGTGCAGGGAACCAAAAAAAAAAAGATTCTTATAACCTTAACTTACTCTTAGAAGAGGTTTCATTGAGGTTACACAGAGTCCCTGAGAGCCCCAAAATAATGTTTCAAGCCTTCAAATCACATACTCTTGGAGTTATAAAGGTATATTTTGATCACTATCTTCTATCTCAGGGAGCTGACTACGTGGTGTACTAGCTAGGTGATTTATCACCTCTCTCTCATTCCTATCACTAGAATATCTACACTTGGAGTCATAAGGTATTGAACTCTACCCTCTATACTTATCTCAAGTAGATACTAGCGGTCACAAGTATTTTTCAAGTTTAAAAAGGTCTACTAGTTGCAAAGTTAGCAGCCTGTCTTAGGTTAATGAACCAATACGGAAATATAGTTGCACGGATGTGAAATGATTTTAATCTGTCAAATATAATCCTGTTTAATGGTATTGGAATTTTTAACCAATCTAATGATCTCAGATTAAAGCTAACCATCTGCTAATTATCTATATCCGTATCAGAGTTTTTCAGATTAGACAATTTTTTAAAGAATAATAACAAATATATGGGCGGGAAAAACTTCCATGGCCTTCTTGATTAAACAGGACACGAGATCATAACTCATAATCTAACAATCCCACTTCCGATTTACCAAAGAAATCGGGTACGGGATACCTGGGAAATTTTCCTCGGCTCATGGAAATCACTGCGCTCGTCCTCCCTTACTTCATTGAATATACAATACAAGGGAGTTAAATTGGCATCATCAATTTAACTCCCTTGTATTGTATATTCTGAATGAGGCAGATAAGTTTTAAGATCTTAACACTCTATTAGAAATATGTTAAGTTAATTCTGACTGAGTCCTTGTATCGCTTTGTAAAGCAAATATATTTCGAAAAATGACTCCTTACTGTCCGGTATTAACTTAATACTGACTTACCTAATACTACTTGCTAAGCACAGTGCGTAGAGTGTCAAGGTAACGCACAAGCAAACATTACAAAACAGTATAGTTGCTATTAATATATTGTAATTTAACAAATGCTACCTTAGCATACTAGTTTGGTTACGAATTCAAATTATCTCTTGTATAAATCTAGAACGTATAAGATCTTGTATAAGATCTAGAACATCGAGTAGCATCGGTCTCGGTCAGAAATTGATTGGGTGACCGCCAATAAAGATTAGGAATTTGTTTACTACTAGTGATTAGTATTTATGGAGCTAATTATGGCCACGTTGTCGAGCTGTTTTTTCTCTTAAATAGAAGATAGTGTTAGACCTTATGAGTGTTAATGCAGACATTTTGCGTCTAATTCACAGAAGAGATGTGACACAAATGAGTTTCTATAGCTTTAACTAGACACAACACGTGCCCCACAGCCAGACTCAGTTTGTTTGCTCTTGAAACTATGAGGCATAGAGATACATTACTAGAGAGGCCCTATTCCTTGCATTTCGAAACATTGGACAAATAACCTGACCACCTTCCAATGTCTATATAATCAAACAAACAGAATAAAATTATAGTGACTTATATAGTAGATCAAAACACAAACAATGTGCAGTAAGCCGAAAACAAGTAATTAATTAAAACCTTAACTCACTCTCAGGAGAGGTTTTAATGAGGTTACACAGAGCCCCTAAGAGACCCAAAATGATGTTTCACGACTCTTAATGTATTGAGATGGCTATGGCCCCTCTAGTATACATATATCTCTATGCTATGAGGTAGAAACATAAATATATTTCATACGATAATACCAAACTCAAATTACTATGTAGATTTAACCTAAACCCAGGGGAATGTACAAGCACTTTCCAAAATTAAGCTGTTTCGCACCAAGATATTAGCTGGAAAGCGCTGTGGCGGGAATCCTAACACGCAGCGAGACCATACGCTCAGGTCAATACGCTTCATCTATTCCGCTGCTCCGGGTTATGTTTATCACACTGTATTTCACTTTTCCTTTTTCTTGCAAGTTGTTAGCACCCACACAAGCAAGGATAATACAGATCCCGAGGTATGAATAGTTGCTTATAGAAAAAGATGATTTTATCCCTCAAATAACAATAAGCTCCAAAAAGTGAGATTTCTGCCGCGGAAGCAAGAGAAGCAGCATCTTCTTGGAAAATGTAACAAGGATTTTGTTTCTTGCATAAAAATCCTCAATGCCCTGGCCGGGATCGAACACGCTCTGGATGGCAGCCACACATCCTAACCGTTACACCACAAGGATCCATTTCATTACAACTAATAGGTTTGTATTTATAAACTCAAGCTCCTTTATTTTCTTGATAAACGACGATCAAATGATTGAGGACGATGTCTCCCTCTTCCCAGGAGTAGCGAAACTAGGTGCATTTCTCCATTATAGTAAGAATCAATGTCGGTGCGGCGCTATTGTAATATTGACATTGAGTCAAACAATAGGACCGAGTTATGTCGACATCGGGCCACTACTAGACTCTAATATACCTTATCTAATGCCATAACTACCTTCGTTATTCCATTATCGGCGCTGCCAACAACCTTAACTCACAAGTTGTAATCAATCATAATAATGGTGACTGGTGACGTCATTTGGGGCTGGATCAGGCTTAGAAGCTGATAGCAACATGAACAAATTTCTAAGAAGAATCGAGACCTTCTGTTAATGATTCAACATTTAGATAAAGCAGCTTGGATCAAAGCCTAAAACTAAGTTATACCGGGCAAGGAAAGAACAACCAGATAGGAAAACTATAGCTACTACTAATGATTGGACTCGTAGATATTCTATAAGACAAGCTAGGACCAAACCCTAAAACTTAGCTATACCAGGTAGGGTAAGAAGAAACTCTTTACGATACCGCTTTATTAGATGGTTACCTGTCCTATTATTGACCAAGGACCACACACCTTAACTACTGAGATCTGATAACACCAAGCCTTATCACTCCAAACACTCTACACGGGAATTATTACTTTTACTTTTCTTAACATACAACCGAAGGTATCAGTATGGTGTTCTCCCTATATATTCGAAACCACAATAACTATCCGTTGAGACAGTTTTTAGCGTCCGGAGTAGTTTTATCATACTGCGTGCTGTGTGTGTCACGCATAACTACAACTGTGTTTATACTTGACAGTTAAAACTTGGTACCAAACTCAGACTAAGTCTACTCGCGCTACCCGCAAGTTAATATTTTCAAGACAACGATAACATTTGATGAAGATTTAGGTCTTTCAGTGGTGACCGTGTCAATGTAGATGAAGAATCCGACGTTTCGCTTCCACTGTGGGAGGCATCTTCAGGGATGTAGGACATTATGGATAAAACACGAATTTCCATTGGAATGCGTGTTTCCGTGTTTAACATTCCATTACTTGCTTAAGGTTCCGGTTCATGCTTTAGAACCTAAGCAGTTACTCAATTATCAAGCACTGCTCGTTACTTATGTTGTCTACTTATTTTTAAAGGAAATGCGCATAATTATCCAGTTGGTTACACAAAACTATGCCTCTAAAATTAGAAGTACGCACTATTATTTGCACTAGTTTAAAGTTAGTTACTGTTTATCTTTTAGCGCATTTCCTTTGCAAAATACAGACAAAATGAGTTAATTGAGTACTTTATTATCAAAATAATTTAATAGTTGAGTACTTGCTTAGGAGGATTGTACAATAGACTTCTAGTCGCAGTGCAAATGGGGTCTATCCTCGACTCCAACCCCAATCTTTAATAATAATAACTTGCTTAGGTTCTAAAGCATAAATCAGAATCTTAAGCAAGACATGGGATGTGAAAACACGGCTTATCATCGCGCCACATTTCTTTGTTGCTTAAACTCATATACCGTAAATAAAACAATAAAAAAGTATCGTCCTTACCAAGATTCGAACCCATGTACCCTGGCTTTGAATACTTTCGGTGCTCGTATTGACTCCGGACCATTTTCATTCAATTCATTTGCTCGAAAAATCGTAAACGACTCCCCACTTGAAATATGTTGTTTACTGGTCGTTTTTTTTTGGTTTTCCGGAAATTTCGATTTTTTTTCCGAACCGTTTTTTCGAATTTTTGGTCACTTTAAGTGGTTGTATTGGCATCAAACCGGTTTTATTTAATCGATTTAGTACCAAAGAATACATAGAAAAACGACACCCTACTCGAAATTTAATTTTCATCGACCGTAATTTTTGTTTCCGGTAATTTGGTATAGTTCTTTCGACTCTTTGGTCACTTAGAGTGGCCAAAAAGTACCTAATTATACGTAATAAATAAGTGTATCAAGTTTCGTTTTCATACGACAAGTTTATCTATATTTTTGTTGGATCACAAAAATTAAGCAGCATTGGGAGTGGTCAGTGCTGTATGGGTGACCGCTGAAATTGAAACGGATGTATTTACTATTTGAGGACGAGCGAAGCGAATCCGATGTGATAAGGAAATGTTCCGAGGTACCCCGTACCTGATTTTTTTGAAATTAATATTTAATAATAATAATTTAATTGAAGATATCACTAATTAAGCATAGTACATTAGTGTATATTGAGTAGGAACGAAGTGCGTGTAACACAGCGCCAGTAAACACTGCACTGCTTAATGAGTTGACATTTTTTTCTAAAACCAGTGTTGCTGTAACGTATGTAATTAAAATAAGATTTACTCTAAATGAGCCGAGTATTTTGTAATTGTAACGTTGGTGTCCTTGGTTACGGCGGAGGTGGAGTTACAACGGATCTGAGTAAAGTGCAACCACCAGACCAGACGCGAGATTTACTGTCGACTCCCTGCCCTAGTTCCGACACAGACTTGACTCATTTATAACATTTACTTCCCTCCCTCTTATAACAGGATGAGAAGCATTGCAATGGCTCTTTTTGCCAAAATCTAGTACCTCATACTTTTAAAGCCACTGCGTCCACAACTAATAAAATCAGCTGAGCTTACCTAAAACAAACAAAAAAACAATTATTAATTAAAATATATAAACACCGTACATGTATTAATTGAATTGCAAAACTGCTAAAAATAACGAATTATTATTATTCAAAAATTTAATAACATAACATCGATAAAAATTGATAATTTGAACTTAAGAAGAGATATTATATTCTCTTCAGTCTCATGAGATCACAGCATATTCTATATGAGGGACGCAAAACTACACTGCAGCAGTTTAAATAGCGTAGGGTGGAACGGGAAAGGTGTTGCTTAGTTTTAACATGTAATACGTGTTTCGGTTCATATAGTAGTAGCTATATAGGGGGGGGGAGTGGTAGTAACTACCAGGCAGTAGGCCACGTTGTTGGCCCTTTTTGCCAGCTCCCTAAGATAGTGTTCTACTCCTTTTAATTTCAAGTGTAGGTATATTTTATCTAATCTAGACAGAAGAGCCGTGGATTTCTATGGTTCCTCTCATGCTTTTTCAAGCAATCATACATATTTTCACTGACTCTTATGTCTAGTCAAAACTGGGAAGAACACGTGCTCTCACTGTTAAACCAAACCTCCACACACTTAAAACTACAAGACAGAAACAGTATATTATCATAACGAATCACAATGAGTGTCCTAAATTTTGCCTATATCCAGTTTCATTTAGGGTAAGTGATTTTTAACGAATACCTGACAGCGCACAGGCTCGAGACCACCGGCTTTACGTCCCTTATGAAGGACGTGGTACGCAGAATTTTTATCACTCTCATAAAAAACCTAGAGGCCCGTGCTGGGATTGAACCCATGACTAAAATCCATTCATTCTGTGTATTGGCCGCGTACCTTAACCACTACACCACGGGTGACTCCTCTGTTCATATAAATCTCGGCTTGTTTTCCCGCGAATTCCCGTGCGAAACATTTTTATGAACTGAGCTTTGTGTGAATGGAGGAAATTTCGTGCTGAGCAGCATCGTCGTATATTAGTACAACTTGTGGAATAGTTTTGCGCGTTTCTTTTTAACAACCAGACACACAGAGCAATAAGTAGAACTTAAGTAGATAAGTATAACGTAGAACACAATAAGTAGAACCGTTTAGAGAAACAAGTAACAATCTTCACATTGACACGATTGATTAATTATGAAAACTTTGTGTCTGTCTCCATCATACGATATGGAAAAACAGTTTAGAACAGAGAAGAGACTAGACTTCACTACTTACACTGTAACATAATTACTTACTCTATTTAGAAAGCGTAAGTAAGGCAAAGCAAGAAATGAGAACATCAAAATGACAGAATTTAATAAACATAAAAGAATCTTGTTTAATATAAAAGTAAACTAAATTCAAAGCAGTGAGTTTTCCGGCATCCGAAGGAAAAGCAACTATACCTTCCTGTTACGGTGTTCGGGATATACTAATCAAAAATAATAATGAATATTGGTCTGTCTTACCAAAGCGAGGGTGGACTAGTAATCTTTCTTAACAACAATATTTACGCTACAACACACAGCATACTATTGCTCTTGTTTAATGAAGCTAATTTATGCAAAGAAAATTCAATACATAACTTCAAATAGAATTATTTCACGACAATCATGCATTGATAAACTAAATGTAGTTTACCTCCAGACGGAGTATAATGTAAAGATTATTGACTAGTTTTTAGGGAGTAAAGAAGCACATTTCACTCCCAAGGGAGAAAAATTTACTTTTCACTACTAAGTTACTTTTATTCATTGTTGTAGCTCGGAACAATAAAAAAATTTTGGGGGGCAGCACCCCTAAAATTTATAAGCGGGACCCGATCAAAAATTTATTACTGGCTCAAAATTCGTTTCAGGTCAAAAGAAGTAGTTTGGAGCAATAAAACAATTATTTCATTAGAGGCAACACCCCCTAAATTTATAAGGGGTCCGACCCAAAAAAATAGAATTAAATACAACAAAATGTATTAAAATAAAATCGACATCTGGAGATAAATTCTTGTATGCACCTTGGAAGTAAAATGCCATTTTCCCCCTCGCAATTACCTCCCTCGGCTTCGTTTCAGGAGTTAAGTCATAACTTCCTCGGCTTTGCCTGACGAGTTAAACACATAAATTCTTCGGCTTCGCCTCGGCAGTTAAATACTTTTGTTCCCTCGGCTTACGCCTTAGGAACTAACTAACTGCTCAGGGAAATAATAGCATTCTTTACTCCCTGGTGCATAAATAACTATTATTTAATCTAATGAAAACTATTCTACGGCCTAAACTGATTCTCATATAATATAATAAATTATTTTCACACTAATGTATCTGTGCAGATCTTTGGCGAGCATGGGCGTGCTAAGTATATAAAACTAACAGATGCAAGTCTTGGCAAATCAAACAAGTATAGGCCACATCTGTCACTTAAAAGTATGAAGAGAAAACTTGAGCAACAAGTAGAAGAAGTATGCAGGAGCGAAGCAGGCATGCAATGGTAACTCATTCGGCATGTAGATCTGGATATAGACCGCAATTATTTCTCTTTAAGTATTCTAACTATAAATTAATTCCTCCGATATTGCAACAATTTATTAATAGTAGTTAAACTTATATTATTATTTATTAACCTATTCCAAATAAATTAATGCATAAATAAATTTATGTAATAAATACATAAAATTGTAACATTAATTCTATTACATAAGTAATGCGTAGAATATTATGTAAACATGTTAAGTACACGAGTATTGTCTAATATTATACATTAAGTATAACCCACACACACACACGTGCATCAAGAAACGCTAAGTAAAACTTAAAATTAATAACTAGTAATTACTTGATATGCCGTCCGTATTCTGTTTCCGGTTTGTGGTTAACCAGTTTCCGTTTTTTGAAAGACAAGATTCCGATTCCATATACAGCTACAGGTCCTTGACAATTCCGGTATTATAAGCTTGCAATTCTAAGTTTTTATAACGACAGCAATATAGAATTTTATTCATTTTTACTTTGCCTCATTTATACCGTAAATATATAGAAAAAGTATTCTGCTTACACACTCCGAAACCGGGATGTCACCGGAATTATCCGTTTCACGTGTTTTTAAGACCTCCTGAGTGGTTTTTACAAAGTTGTCTATCTGTATGAATATGTCTCATACAGTGTCATCGTAGTTTCTATGTATTTTTCTGCAGAGTCCAAGCTTGCTTAAAAAATCAGATTATAGCTAAAGTTGTGCGATTCGGAAAATTATTTTTTAAATGACGTCATTAACTCGCAATAATGAAAGCGAAAATTTCGAATTATCATAAAACGCGAAAACATGTAGCGATCGGTTTAAGATTTAGCAAGCATGTAGCAATGTATATATGCCACTAACATATATGCCATGTTCTATCTCATTATCAGCATCAGTTCAATTTTTTATCAAACAACCTGTTCCACGTTCTAAACAAATTTTAAAAAAATCGGGTAGTATGTACCTGGGAACTTTTCCTCATTACATCGAATTCGCTACACTCATCCTCCCTACTCCAGACTCGCTTCGCTCGTCCTTGGGATATACATGTCATTAAATTTATACTGCAAAACGTTTCGGGCTCGCTTCACTCGTTCTCTGATAGTAATTAGATTAGTTTTATTTCCAGCGGTCATCCATCCAGGCACTGACCACGCTCGCTGCTGCTTAACGTTTATGATAAATATACTCGTTAAATACAAATGAAACTAATGTATTTATTTATTACGTAAAGGTGTATACTTAAACCAAATTTCAAGTCAATGGGATAATTTTTAAAATTTTTAAAAAACGTACACAAGTCATACGATAAAAATTGAACTAATGCTGATAATAAGATGAAACTTAGCATCACATATGTTAGTCTTATACATGACTAATGCCTGCTAAATTTCAATCATATTCATCATTCAATCCTTTTTCCGCGATTTATAATTTTTCGAACTTTTTGATGAAGCATTATTGTAGGTAAATACCGACAAAAAATTCCATATAGCACAACTACAGCGGTAGACTAATTTTTGTACAAAGTTTCAACTCTCTAGCATAAAACACTGGGAGCTACGATGATTATTAGACACACACACACATAAGACAGACAAGTTTGGGAAAACCTCAGACCTTTGAAACGGATTATTGTGGTGACATATAGGTTTCAGACATGAAAACACAATACTTTTCCTATATACCTATCATATAAATGAGGAAAAGTAAAAATTAATAACAATCAAATTCAGTTAAAACTTGGTACGTTCCCCCCCCCCTGGTAGTGATCTACTAGAGGCCGTTTATTTGCAGCATGTCCACAATTTATATTACATGCTTATCAAAATATAATCATATATAAATATTTGATATGTCTTTAAGGTGTTTTTTTCTTTTGTTTTTGTTTTTTTTTCTATTGTAATTTAGGCTATATCTTCTCTAAAATAAGTGTTCTTCAAAATTAGTTCATAAAAAAAGTATGGATATACTTGGTATAAGTATATCCATATGTTTTGGGGGGGGGATCAGAAAAGTTAAGCAGCAATGAGCGTGGTCAGTTCTGTATAGGTGACCCCTGAAAATGAAACGGATGTATTTACTATCTGAGTGCGAAACAAGGTGGATGAGTGTAGGGAATCTTATGTTTGAGGAAAAGTTTCGAGGTACCCTGTACCTGGTTTTAATTTTAATTATCTGTTTCCTGGGTGGGAAAGTGTTTGCAACACATTTGTAATCAGGGGCCGAGATTTCAACTCAGTTAGGCTTCTTTTTCATCCCCTTAGTGGTTTTTACTAATTACCTGTAATTTAGTATTTATCCAAATTTCGTTCTCGTAGTGTTTAGTCGAATTTTTATTATTGACTTTTCTCAAAAAGTAAACATGGCTGGACAAAATAAAGGTAGCGTTGTATTCAGAGGGTAAAACTTGATAGGAATCGCAGAAAACGCTTCTCAAAAGGTTAGTTCTATCGAAAATAAGATAGTGCAATTTTCGTCAAAATGCGTGTCTGAAATTCCCAGAAAAATTTGATTACACTTTTCTCGACAACCGTACGTGCTAGGATCAAATGATTGTATATTTGGATTCAGCGTCGAAACTACGTAAGAATACACTTTTAGTTTTTAAAAATAGTGAAATTTTAATGTTTACCGAAATTTCGGTCTCGTCGTGTGTAGTCAAATCTATGTGTTGACTTTTCTCAACAAGTAAACATGGCTGGACAAAAATAAAGGTAGCGTTGTATTCAGAGGGTAAAACTTGATAGGAATCGCAGAAAACGCTTCTCAAAAGGTTAGTTCTATCAAAAAAGATAGTGCAATTTTCGTCAAAAATGCGTGTCTGAAATTCGCAGCAAAATGTTTAATTACACTTTTTTCGATAACTTTACATGCTAGGATCAAATGATTGGTATATTTGGATTCAGCGACGAAATCTACGTAAGAATACACTTTTAGTTTTTAAAAAGAGTTAAATTTAGTATTTACCGAAATTTCGTTCACGTCGTGTGTAGTCAAATTTTGTTATTGACTCTTCTTAACGTTTTTTTTTATAATGCAGTGGCTTGGCAGTAAGATGGCCGCCGGTTTAAAGGTTTTAGCGCATTTCCTTTGGAAAATACAGACAAAATGAGTCACGAGCAGTGCTTGACAATTGAGTAACTGCTTAGGTTCTAAAGCATGAACCGGAACCACGCAATGGGCATGGTTCTTGCATAAGCAAGAAAGGCTTGTTTAGCACGGAAACACGCATTTAATGAAATTCGCCCGACAGCAGACCACCGCGCCGGAATTATTTATTTAGTAGTTGTAAACTTATATGTTATATGGCTCAAAAGCCTTGCAAAATTTAACAGTAAAGAAATTTCTGACTTGGCAAGAACGCTAAGTAACGAAATTAGAAATGGAATAAATAAATAGATAATACCTATTCAGAAAAAAAACTTTCAATATTAATTGAGGAAGAAATTCATGATTACTTAATTTTACCTGCGTTCTTGTGTAGTCAGAAATTTCTTAACTGTTAAATTTTGTACGGCTTTTGAGCGCATACTTTGCGGATATTAAATAAACATCTATATCTCTCAAAATTTATGAAAACAGCGAATGGATAGACTTGGCGTAAACTATATCATAACTTTTTACGCAGACTTGGCTGCTTTTTTCACGGAGTTTTTGTTGGGATTACTTTATCTTCTACTCAGGTTATGAACCACAAACAAAAACTTGAGCAACAAGTGGATTCTTGTGGAATTCCAATTTCGCTACTCCGAGACTTTCGTGACAGACATTTACAAACGTCTTATTTTAATAGAAAACAAGAAAAACCAAAGAATACTAATAAAAATAATAATATAATTATATTACAAGGATGCGCCGTAACAAGCAGTTATTGTTTAATTTTTAATAATAAACAATTAAAAACACAGTTAGTGACTAAATGAAGAAATATTCACCTCTAATAGACTTGAATTAAAATGCTACAGAGGAGTAATTTAGCGCGCAGATTACTCTCTTCCTGTTCAGGTGCTTTATGCCATAACTTGTATATAATATATATCTAGGAAATTAAACAAATTGGTTTGGGGTACCTCGGAAATTTACATCACAGTTTTAGATTTGATATCATCATCCTGACCACAAATTAGAATGGTTTCTTGTCAAGTATTACCTACAATTATGACACAACAAAATCATCTGAGCTGTGCTTACAATATTTACCTACTAACACATACTTCCTTACTAACAAATAATACATGTCAATCGATAAAGACTACAGTACCAACCGCTGAGGAGCTCATCAAAACATCTGAATACGGATAATTTAAAATGAAATCACAGGTTGTATTTTTAGTGTCAACCCATAAGGCGCGGTCAAATATCCACGGCCTTCTAGAACATTGGATCACCAACAAATTTTTTTTTATATTTTTTTTTTCAAAATTTTCAGTAATTAGCCGGGTTTGTGATAATGAAGCCTATTTCCGTAATCTCTTTGGTTAATCTCAAAGAGTATTTACATTCACTCAACGATTTATTTTTAATCTAACTTAGTACATACATAACTACTGTAGACGTCAATGTTAACAAATATGACATGTCAAAATATACACCAATCAAAAAATGTTTTTTTATTGTATGCTTTAATTTTTTTTTTTCATGTATGTATAAATATATAAATAAATAAATAAATAAATAAATCAGGTAGATAACATTGACGTCTAACAGTAGTTATGTATGTACCAAGTTAGATTAAAAATAAATCGTTGAGTGAATGTAAATACTCTTTGAGATTAACCAAAAGAGCGTGCAGATTACGGAAATAGGCTTCATTTATCACAAATCCGGCTAATTACTGAAAATTTTGAAAAAAAAAGTTATAAAAAAAGTTTGTTGGTGATCCAATGTTCTAGAAGGCGTGGAATTCGACCGCGCTTATTACTTTTCGTATGCAGATACCTACGGTATCAGTAAGGAAGGTTGTCACAATGCTAAACAGAATCTATCCCCCACTCGACTTGTCCACTTTAGTTATCCCTACATCTTCATAAGCTTATTTTTTAATTGGAAATTCGCATGGAAGAAATCTATCTACCGAGGAAGAAATCTATCTACCGAGGACGAAATCTATCTACCGAGGAAGAAATCTATCTACCGAGGAAGAAAGGGAAAATGTCATTACCCAGCTTTTCATTGTGAACATTGGAATTTCAGGATCTAGATGCCAACTTTGAGTAGCTAGATATTTCACTTAATAATCTAATATTGGATATTTTGGTTACCAGATCAGAATTCCCTAAAATGATCTGCAGTGTTATTTGAAGTTCTCAGGTCAACAAGATCACAACCCCATCTCTGGTTGCCACGGCCGCGGCTCCCGAAATATTGAAGGCAACAGATCTTTCTATGATTTGAAAAGGAGAAAGACGAATTTAATTCAGAGGGAGATATTTTTAAACTCTAAAAATTAAAAGAATAATATGGTAAGCGAACCCAAGATTGTTCGTGTTGCAGGTTTTTTCTTTAAAACAATAAAAAGCTTATTGGACGGCTGGCAGTGTGACAGTGCCTAACACGCTCTGAATAGTACAGAGTGCAATAAGTGACAGAGAAATCTTCATTACCTAACACACTAATCATTCATCTCTTTCTCTTTTAAATGATAAAACTCTTCCCGGTGACGCTTCTCTCGTTCTAAAGTTTAGCTTAGTTATGGTTTGTATAATGGCTAACAGTGTCATCCACCAAATAGGTTTGACATAACCAACAACTTTGTTGTTAATAAACTGCGTAGGCAAATCTGCAGGTTTTATCCCCTAACTACCACCATGGTTTAGTCAAACCAAAAAGACAAATGTTTTATGTTAAGTTTAAAAGACGACAGCACCGGGGGCGGCTCGGCTGTCACAGTGTTCTTGTTCTGTATCAGTTTCTAGAATTACTCGTCTTTGCAGCAAGGGACATTTCACTACAATATCAGCGAATTGACAAATCATTTAGCTAAAACACAAGTCATTATTACTGGCTAATGTATATTCGCCCGGCATGCAGACCACCTCGCCCGCATGTTTTACGTACCAAACTGATCAGGTGGATCTAAAAAGAAGATACATATTTATAGAATTCGAGTAACCAGGATTTTAACCAGAGGAATTCAGCAGGAATATCTTTTGTTCAAGAGACCCTTGATAAAAGAAAGTAAAGATAGTCTACAAAGAGAAAGGTCTAAAAATACCAGGGCAGAGGATTGCCGTAAGGGCATCGCTCTAGGGTGTAACGCAACTTATTACTTCTAATCTTAAACTATTCTTAAAAAACATTCTATGAAATAATTCCGGTTCGCTATATCAGAAATTAAAAAGAGTTCTTAGTTCTGTAGAAGAAAATGAGCACGTCATAATAAAAAATGGAAAAAATAACTGTGTCGACATTAAGGATATTTGAAACAGATTTCGGAGTCACTCCCGAATTCAACTCCCGCTACCCTGCCCATTCTAGAAGCCAAATTTTCTCCAAGGAAAATTGACAGGTAAGCCTCTTATCTTGGAAATATGGGGGGGGGGGACTGATATGATGTTTGGGAAGGTTCGACCTCCCTCCTCGAGAAGTTCTGTTGTTCATTAAGAAATTGTTACTCTGGGACTGCTACAATATAGATTACTGTAATGAAACCGTCATTATGCTGATACCGAGCTCTTAATTATATCAAATAGTGTGTTTAGTAAAATTCTACTCTAATATCATACCTAAGCTAGTTAAAACTAAATAACACCAGCAGGTCAATCGAAAAGGTGTTTAGCAACCGAACATTGGGTCGCGCCGCCGAGCCTCAAACTTTAGAATTAATTCCAGACTTAATACGATTCCTATTGGATTTTCATCAGTGCATGAAGCTTAGAGAAGGTGAGGGGAACGAAATTTGGCACACGGCAACACGTGGGAGGTAACAAAGCCTATTGTTTGTGGACGATTTATTACGTCTTTGACCCAACCTTATGGCATGTTCAAAACTTTAGAAGTATGGCCTATAGGGAAATGAACCAGTAGCATAATAGGAGGATCCGAAAAGGCTGCTGGTGTTAAAGGGCAGCACGCCATGGCAATACAAAAAAGGGAATTATTCTGAGCGGACTAAGGTCGCCCAGGAACAAAGGTGCCAAACAAAGGTCTGCCACCAAGTAACCATGGAACAAAGGTCTGCCAAGGTCTGCCAAGTACCATGGAACAAAGGTCTGCCAAGTGACCATGGAACAAAGGTCTGCCAAGCATGGACAAAGTCTGCCAAAACCATGAACAAAAGGCTGCCATGAACAAAGGTCTGCCAAGTGACCATGGAACAAAGGTCTGCCAAGTAACCATGGAACAAAGGTCTGCCAAGTAACCATGGAACAAAGGTCTGCCAAGTTGGAACAAAGGTCTGCAAGTAACATGAACATGTTTTCAAAAACATATTCTTATCATTTCATTCCTAGATAGGGTCACATTTGCGTCTAGTTTCAAGTCGAACCCATCATTTTCGAGTATTTTAAAAATTTGTTAATAAATAAATCATCACAAAGAATGATGTTGATTAAAAAATAATTATGTTAATAAATCAAAAGAAAATTATTTTCCAAAAAGTACAGCGTGAAACATAAAGGTTGATTTTTCAACCAAGTTCCAACTGTCTAGCAAACACAAATAGGAAACTACTATTTTAACAAACAGCAAACAAACCTTTGTAAAAATAATTGGAGGGAAATCTAGGATCATGAGAACCAACACAGCGTTTTTACCTGACTATGGTAGAGGATGAATTACAAAATATACTCACCAATTTAAAGTAACGTAAGGTAACGATAATTCTTCACTAACACCAATACAATTTTCGACTGGTACCAAGCGTCAGCGGAAACCGCACGATTTTCCCAATTTGTTTACGTTTTTACGCAAATAAAACGTGTTTGCGGAGCAAGGGGGAACAACGAAGCTAACAGTACAACGGTCAGGTGGTAACTGAAGAGGTAATAGAAGGAGGTTAGAGTGGAGGGAGCGGATACGGTTACGTTAGTCATTTACCAGACGGGTTTCCCTTTCTCTAGAATTGTAGATAAGTCATGGAAGTCTACCAAGTATAGATGTGGCTTCACCACACGAATGATTTTTATTGACTAGAAAGTAAACAAAAGCATAAACACTGTCATTGGTCTATTTCTTACGTAAGTAGCATAAGCTTTGAAGTTGGCCAATAACAATGCGTTTGTTTCATCACAAGTGAGTAATCACGTTCCCAGTTTTCCTATTTTTTAGAAACAGCATTTTCCAACGTCTATGTAAATTATTTAGTAGAGGAAGAGGGTAACCACTTGACACTTGATCAAACCAATGACATAGATATTAGAGGTGCTAGCGAACCCAGGGACGACTAGAATAAAATACATTATGACCCCTAAGGGGAAAAGTCAAGAATATCGAAAGGTATCGCCTCATCATCCAAGTCAAGCTTGTATGATAATAATATATATTATATATATATATATATATATATATTATAATATTATAATATATATATACAGTAAAAAGCAAGAAGTAAAACCAGAAAAAGTTAACATATAAATAAATACACTGGCAATAAAGAGCAAAAACTAAGCAAAGGTCAATAACCTTTGCTTAGTTTTAGCGAATTACCTTTGGGAATAAAATTCGCTATTGGGATAGGCGACATGGCGGAAGTCAAACCTCGGACCACGACACAAATCCGTTTCAGAGGTCCTAATACGAACACATACATTTCACTAAACTTTATATAATATATATATATATATATATATATTATATTATATATATATTATATATAATATATATATTTATTTAGACACTTTCTTGTAAACACTCTATCTTTCGAACGGATTAATATTTTTAATCAAACTTGGGACAAAAATCAAATTTTGGAGGAGAACACGAACCCTATGATAACCAGGTTTTGTGACGTCATTAACCCGGTTTGCAGAGTTGGAAAAATAATAAAAAATCGGCAAAATTCAGGGACAATATTTTTGCCGCGAAAAACATAAATTGAATTTATGTTTTTTGAGACGCTGAATCAAATGAAACCGGTCCGAAGTCGATACGGCCACTTTAAGTAACCAAAAAGTCGAATAAACGGTGGTCAATACCAGAAAACCTAAATTTTGGACCCTAAATAACACATTTCAAGTGGGAAGTCGTTTTCCATATTTTTTTGGGCCTGTGAGTTGAAGTCATTCAACTTTCAATGCTTGTGTCGACTCCGGACCACTGTCAAGTGGTCCGGAGTCGACACAAGCATTCAAACTCAAGGTACCTGGGTTCAAATCCTGGTAGAGACGAAATTTTTTTAATATTTTTGTTGTTAGGAGACCATTATTAGATTATGGAGACCAATAATCACAAAAATAATTTTTTAACGTTTTTTTGCATAAAATAGTTTATATCTACAAATAATTCTGGCGCGGAAGTCCGCATGTCGGGCGAATTCCTTTGGTATGCGTGTTTCCGTGCTTAACAACAATCCTGGTAGGACGATAAATTTTATAGTTTTTTTACATAATATAAATAATAGCTACTAAATAATTCTGGCGTGGTGGTCCGCTGTCGGGCGAATTTCATTTAGAATGCCTGTTTCCGTGTTAAACAACCCATTTCTTACTTAAGGTTACGGTTCATGCTTTAGAACCTAAGCAGTTACTCAATTGTCAAGCACTGCTAGTAACTCATTTTGTCTGTATTTTCCAAAGGAAATGCACTAAAACCTTTAAAGATAACTGACTAAGCTTAAAGATAAGTAACTAAGCTTAACACTAGTGCAAAACTAGTGTTCAACGCATAAAACTGGATGATTATGCGCATTTCCTGAAAAATACAGACAAAATGAGTTACGAGCAGTGCTTGACAATGAAGTCACATGTTAGGTTCTAAAGCATGAACCGGAACCTTAAGCAAGAAATGGGCTGTTAAGCACGCATTCTAAATGAAGTCGCCCGACATGCGGACCACCGCGCCGGAATTATTTCTCTTTAGTGCCTGTGTATTTATTTATATGTTAACTTTTTCTGGTTTTACTTCTTGCTTTTTACTGTATATATATTTTATCAGTTCCTTTGCTTGACTTGGATGATGAGGCGACCTTTCGATATTCTTGACTTTTCCCCTTAGAAGTCATAATGTATCTTACCAACAATTTATTAAATCTTAAGTAAGCTTTGAAGTATTTTCTTCTTTATTAATTATGAATGATTATGACCAGTGGGGTCGAAACGAGTCCACTTATAACGTAGTTTTTATTTATTACTCTTCGGACCACAGCCCTTAAACCTATTCGACATAGGGTACAAACTTTTAGTTTTTTAGAATAAAATACATTTAGTATGTAGGCACAGCGATTTGAAAACGGGGGTAAAACATTATTGACTCGGGAATTTGCAGCGTTATAAAATTGTTTTTAAAGCGTTACGTGATCGTACTAAATAATAAAGGAGTTTCTACGTCGTTACGGTCACTATATGAGTCTGTTACTAAAGACAGGGTTTGTGTTCGAATCCGGTCGGAGCCTCTAAGATTTTGCCAAGGCTCGCGGAGTGAGCGTGAGTAGGAGAACAGAGCATTACTACAAGTCTATCGTTTAGTTTAAAAATTCCCAAGGTCATAAGTATTTTGGGGTTCGACCAATCAGAGAAGTCGCTGCCAACCCATTACTTGAAAAGATAAAAAAAATCTCTACCACTAAAGCCGCTGTAGGGAAATAACCTTCTTCCCGGCAATCGTTAATTTTCTTTGTGCTTCTTCTTTGGATTATATCGTTTTGAAAACTATTTTATAATTAATCTTAAAAATGATATTTTAAAATAAAACTGCACAAAAGAAATGTAAAAAAAAATTTCGCCAAGAAAATACGGGTAAAATAACCTGATTTGTTTAGATAGGGTTTTCCCCCTCCCTTCCTGCAGGGATTTTTCTCTTAAGAATCGGTGGTGCCTAAACTGACCTGTCATGATTTTTAAACTAAACGACAGACTGTAAGACTAGTGTATAAGGTTAGTGAGTCAGTAAGTCAAGCGAGTCTGAGGAGTTATTTAATATGAACCTGGCCCAGTGAGTAAAGGTGAAAGTTACCATCCTTACGTAACACTTCCAAACAAATTACAACTCAACCCTTTGACATGCGCACTACTACCAATCGCCTACGGGGACCTCCTCATCACATAGCATTCGCTACGCGCATTCTCCTTACTTCGGACTCGCTTCGCTCGTCCTCGGAATATACAAGTCGTTAAATTTACACTGCAACACGTCTTGGGACTCGCTTCACTCGTCCTCAGATAGTGATCACATCTGTTTCATTCACGCGGTCACTGACACGTTCGATGCTGCTTAACTTTTATGATGCCACAAAAATCATGGATATACTTGTCCTATCTAAACAAAACGTGGTAAATTATTTAAAGGTCACCCGAGACCAAATTTCAAACTGAATTAGATTATTTTCCGATTTTTTACAATTTTTTAAAACCCGTACACAATTCATACGATAAAATTGAACTAATGCTGATAATGAGATAAAAATGTTAGCACAAATGTTGGCCTTATACATGGCTACATGCGTGCTAAATCTCAAATTGATCGCAACATTTTTCCGCGTTTTATGAAAACATTTTTTTAAAAAAAGACGGCTTGGAGTCTCGGCCGCTACGCAAGCGTTGGCGCTAGAGCAGCTTGGTAGCCATATGGTTGTACTGCTTTAACAGTTCGTCATGTTACTAGTTCTTATATAAAGTAGCATTCTGCTCTGCCACGATATAAGTGAATTGTCAAATATATTAGTCAAAATACGTGATTTGTTTATATTATATCAATCAATGAAATGTTTTGCTTGATATATATAATTATATATATATATATATATATATTATATATATATATATATATATATATTATATATATATAATATATATAATTTGTTATTAATTAATATTTAATTAATTAATGTAATTTACATAGAAAATATAAACAATTATTAATAACAATAACAAGGCAACTCAACTCAGTGCCGTGCACAAGTATTTGCTCATGCGGCTATACATATACATGTTTTTATCTTTTTGTATTTAGCATGTTAAATTATTTTCTAAAAAAAAATGTTTTTTTGTATGCTTAAATTTTTTATGTATGTATAAATAAATAAATAAAATCAAGCCCTTTCAAGTAAAGGAAGTAACAAAAGTTTCTTTTGTTACTTCTTTAATACTTCTCACCAAACTAACTCAATTTTGATAACTGATATTTTACTTTGACGTCAGTTTACTCTTAATTTTACTGTTGTGCAGTTTGAACGTGATTAATTCGCTCCATAGAGTTTGCGATTCACAAAGCCTACACACTGGGCTAACTTTAAAGATACTCATGGTATGGAGGCATAGAGATATATACTAGAGAGGGCATAGCCTATCCTAATACATTGAGGCCTAAAACATCTTTTTGGGGCTCTCAGGGGCTCTGTGTAACCTCATTAAAACCTCCTCTAAGAGTGAGTTAAGGTTATAACAAATAAATCGTAGTCGGCTTTTCTCGCATTTTTTGGATTTTCTATCCTATTATAAACATTGTATTATATATGTTACTGTATTTTTTTAATGTTTATGTCATTATATTAATACTTAAGGGTGTTTCACTATTTTTGGAGTGACCTCTTAGTAGTAGATCTTCCAGTTCCCACTGTTCTGTAGTCTGTAAGCCGCCAACCTAGCCTCACTTTTTATAACAAGATCAAGAGACGGAAGGCTCAGCATGACTTCTAGAGCAGTGTTTGGTGCTGAATTGCGGTGGTTTGATTGACTTTAAGCCACCACACAAGGGCACAATAGGTCTGATCACCATTAAAACTTATAAATATGAGCTAAAGTTTCAGAATATTGTTCACAAGCATACCACTTATAAATATGAGCTGTCAGAAAAATTTGTCACCAAGCATAAAACTTATAAATATGATCTAATCAGGAATATTTGTCACAAGCATAAATTATTAATATGAGCTAAGTCAGGAATATTTGTCACCAAGCATAAATAATTAATAGAGCTAATCAGGAATATTGTCACAGCATAAACTTATAATATGAGCTAAGTCAGGAATATTTGCTAAACTTATTATATGAGCTAAGTCAGGAATATTTGTCACCAAGCATAAAACTTATAAATTTGAGCTAAGAAATTTAAGCTTCTCGATGGCCGCGGGATCCAGCAAGGAATAGGAAACCCCCCAAAGCAGCATCTAACCCAAGCACCGAAGACTCCTTCACAATCAAGAAGTTGAATCTTCTGGGTGCTTGTCTTCCTCAACAATGCTTCAATGACTTAGGTCTAACAAAGTTCTGAGCTGACTAAGTCAGCCCTGTAACCAATGCCTAGCACAGACTAGCCTATCCTTCTATCTGGACTGCTCTCCCTTATTATAGTGGAGGGAGGGGGGTCAGACCTCGGGATTAACAAATAACCAAGACTAACCCTGACCCTTATAGTTGTTTTTATGAGTCGGTTACATTTACAGTATTTATTTGCAAATAAACATAATTCAGATTATAAATTATAACAATACAAATAAATAATAAAGACTGAAGTCCTTTTACAAAAACACGAGACGAGGCTAAATTCTTGAGCCTTAAAAAGTTTCCGAAACAAAATACACAACCAAACAACCAAGCTATTTTTCAATACAATCTCAAATGGTAAATTCATAAAAATTAAAACATTAAGTCAATTTTACCTTTAATTCTATTGGCTGTTAAGTCAGTCCTCGAACTAACATTTCAATAATCTGTAAAATTTAAAATATTAATTAGCATAATATGTAATAATAATAATATATTTATTTAAATCAGATAAAAATAATGTTTTCTTCAAAACAAAACAAGAGGGTTTCGACATGTTTGCCCCTCCACAGCCTCAGTGCACATGGGGGGGCCACATAGTTGTTGCACTTAATCAGTTTGTTTTTATTTACTTAAGGACAGTGGCAGCATTGTAGGTGACCTACAGCAAGCTCACTTCAACAGTGAGGAAAGCAGCAGTCGCAACACTGCCCAAACAACAGTGAGGAAAACAGCAGTGGCAACACTGCCCAAACAACAGTGAGGAAAACAGCAGTCGCAACACTGCCAAACAACAGTGAGGAAAACAGCAGTCAACACTGCCAAACAACAGTGAGGAACAACAACAGTAGAAAACACAGTCGCAACACTGCCCAAACAAGTGAGAAAAAGCGTGCCAGTGAGGAAACAGCAGTCGCACTCTGCCCTAGCAATTGACCCCTTGAAGTTACCAAGGCATGGAGATATTATTACTAAAGAGGCCCTATCCATTGAATTTTGAAACATCAAAAAATAACCTCAACAACTTTGATTATTAATTATTCATTATTAATATAATGAAATAAACAGTACAAAGTTACAGTGAATTATAGAACAGAATGTTTATAATACAAAACAAAAACTATTTGCCAAAAGCCAACAAGATTATACTACTGGCTTTAAAACTTTTGACATGAAAAACAGCTGATTTAATTAAAGCAGCAGGTGTACAACAACAGAAAAGAAAATACCTACAGGTAGTTGTTTGACTTGACAGGATAGCCGTATTACAACACCTGCCCCCACAGATCACCCATCACATCAACATAACGCATGTTATGCTCTAAACATCATTTCCTTATCAATTTAAAAAGCAATTACTTTTTTCTTCTTCTTTCATTCTATGTTAAAGATACTTTACATCCTTTATAGTTGTTGCTTGTTTAAAAAAAATGTGAATAAATGTGTTAATTATTTGTTTTTTTTCTTAACATTGTTGTTATTTCATTGTAATTTGGGCTTTGCCTGTATAAATAAATAAATCCTTTCACTTATGCTCTGAACTTCATTTCATTTGTGTCAAGTAAAGACTAGTTGTTGCAGTAGCTATGGTCGCCAGCTCGTGAGGCATGGTGGGGAAAAAGTTGATGGTAGAGCTCACCACTGTTCCATCTGGTGACAAGTTTACTAGCAAACCTTATCTATTTTTATTACTTTATCACCATGTTGTGTGTAAAGTTAACTCAATTTCAGGTTTTGTATTTAAATTTTTTGAATATTTATATTTAAATTAATTTAGAAATCCAGTATTGTTTTGTGATGACAAATAATAATAAAACAAGAAAAAGGAGAATGGTTACGACGAGCAACTTGTCTTTTTAGTAACTGTAGAGTCAAGTTTTCTTATAATTTAGTGTTTTTCATGTAATTCCTATTCCTTCATATAATGTAACATGGGCTACTTGTGTGCATGAAGTCTATGCTTAAGATTGCTTATGTGAAACAAAACAGTGCAATAGTTATCTGTGCTGCTGCTGACCATGAATAAAAAGGAAATGTACATGATAAAAACAATATGGTGTCATCATGCTGCATGTTACATTATTACGAGTCTTTTGTTTTCACTGTATATTTTGTAAGAATACCATTTCCCGTGTAGAAGTTGAAATATAATTCAGATTGAGAATACACAAATGATATAAAATAACATATACTAAAAGAAACAGCATTCAAACAAAAAATAAATGATAAAAAACTCACCCCCCCCCCTACACTGGGGGCTGTGCCCCTGTTGTGGGGCTACCCCACTTGCAGCAGAAGGGACTTATTTGTTCCCTTTAAACTGTGTTAAATGCATTACTTAATCTCTCTTCTACTTATACAGGAGAATGTTAACAATACAAATGAAAACACAATGCCCGGGAAGCCAAAATCAATTGATTTATTAAAACCTTAGACTAATACTATATATAGAAGGAGCACAGGACCGTAAACACAATGTAATTCTACTGATAACACGAAAGCCGGTTGACTGGTGCAACTAAGTAATGCTGCCAACCTGACAACAAAACATTATTTTAAATATTTGTCATAAATATCTATTAATGAAGAATGATCGTAAAGAACAAATATTATAACTTAAAACACCTGCTGAGTATTTAATAAAACCGGTCTTAGATGGCAAAAGGGTGGCGGAATACAAGAATCTACATTTAGTTGACGAGGACTACTTTTTATATATAATTTTAATAAATACGTTAAACTACAATTTAAAATGCTTAAAATATTTTAATGCACCGATATTTATATTAGTATTTTATGAATAATCAATAATTAATTAATAATAGAACATAATAATTCAGCAACCGGAAGTATTGCCAACTTTTTTTTAGAAAATTGTATATTATTAGGGTGGCAGCATTACTTAGTTGCACCAGTGAACCCGGCTTTTGTGTTATCAGTAGTGCTCCTTCTCTTTATAGTATTATTCTAAGATTAAAACCATAACTCACTCTAGGAGGAGGTTACACAGAGCCCTTGAGAACCCCAAAAAGATGTTTCAGGCCTCTTAATCTATTGAGATAGGCTATGCCTTCTCTAGTATATATCTCTATGGCGAGTATAAATTAATGTAACCTTAACACACTCTCCAAAAAGTTTACAGAGCCCAACAATATGTATCTAGCCTATAAATGTAGGTAGGGTATGGCCCTAAAGTAACATATCTTTATATACACAGGCTATTAGATACTTTCTCAGTCCGTACTAATAATCTCAAAGTACACAGTGTACCACGTTCCAGCCTAGCAAGCTCCAAAGTCATCTAAAAAACAACTCGACTTTAAATGACTTCATGAAGTTACCGCTCTTCATCCTTCCTTTACACATTTTTTTAAAAAATCAAAAAAACTGAAACCTAGTAATAACAAACACAACAATGCCAAACAAGAAAAATGCTTTGTCATTATTTAAAAAGAAATAAAACCATAAGCCGGTTACATAAAAAGGCATGTACACACCTCTTTTTTCTAATTGCCGTATCAACAAATAAAACACTAAAAATAATACTGAAACTACACTCGAACACCAATTTAACAACCAACTATCATAAACTTAACAAAATCTGTTGATTAAAAATTAAATTTATTTAAATACACCATAAAACAAAACGAGATTAAATTCGACTGATTAAAAAAATTAACGGCCATTTTTAAATTAAAGTGGCAACACTGAAATACTGACAAAAATCTACAACTAGATTCTTTAATGGTCAAGTCCGTTCCGTCGAATGACCATTCCGTCAAAAGTCTACCTACAGTCAATATAAAACCAAAGAGACTAAAACTATAGTTTAGTTTTTAGTTGTTTTATAGTTTTAGTCTCTTTGTATAAAACCAACAATACCTGCACTTTACTTCTTGTCACCCTTCACATACCAAGCAAACCATTCCCTACTCCCATGTTACAAGAGGACACAGGATCTGGTTTAATTAAGGTTCACATAAATGCAACATGCCTCGCTGACTTGTGTGCAATGTTATTAACCCCTCCGCAACTTTTACCAGTGCAGTTGCCCATTTATCCTATCTAGAGTGCCTGTATAATCATATTCATATATATATATATATAATATAATATATATATATAAATATATATATATATAATATATATATATATATATATATCGTGCTCTGCACATGGTCTTAAGTATGAATATATGCTCTTAAGTTCTGAAAAGCTGGTTCCCCCGCCCGCCCATTCGATGATACCTAACTTATTAACTTAATTTTCATTTTAAAATATATGTTATTAATTAAAACGCCTAAAGAGTTTTAAGTATGCAGAACCACAATTACACTCTTGTAAACCTAAATCACACCGATAAGATATGACTTTCGACGGAGTGGCCTGTTTTTTTTTTCTTTCGACAGAACAGTCAGGCTTTTTCGTTTAAAACCTTTCCGTCAAAACTGTAGTTATTTGTGTAACTAGGCAGGAAAATGGAATATTACTGACTAGTTTCGAAGTTATTCCCCGAGCCGAAGGCGAGGGTGTGCTATCTAAATTACCTGCAGAGGCGAAGCCGAGGCAGGTAATATATAATTTGACTGACGAGGCAAAGCCGAGGCAGGCAAATATACGAGTCAGTAATGTTTCCTTTCCTGCCTCGTTCCACACAATATTTTATCTACGAACAGTAATAAATCAAAAACTAGCATTCTTGAAAATCTTATTACGTTGTTTATAATGTTTTATATTTACATTTTCTTTGACTGATAATACAGATCTTTATCGAGAAAGTTGACAACAGAGTAGCGCTCGATTTTGTGTTTAACAGTTCTTTTTAATACGCTAACACAACGTTTCACTTACATTCTAAACTTTTTTCTCTGAGCACCTTTCTTTGAACACTTCATATGCGTTGAGATACCTACTTCCTGATTTTGCCAGGTAGTAGGCTCTCTTGGCATTTTTAGCTATTCCAAAACATCCGACGGGGTATGTTCGAAACGTTCGTCTATATCTTCGACGATATTCATCACAAAACGCTATAGAACCGCTATAGAATAAACTAGCTTTTAAATAGTATTTAAACTGTATTTAATACGGGTTCGTATTTAAAAAGTAGTAAATGACTTGACAAAAAAGATGAGATAATAAACCTAAGTAATAAACCCAAGACAAAAAGTGTTGCCTTTATAATAATCAATAAAATTTATTTCTAATTATAGATTTACATTACAAAACTGTTTTATTTTAATTTTAATTAGTTAAAAAATGTAATTATTATTATATAATTATTAAATAAATTCAATAGGCTTTTTATTATTAACTAATCATGTTTACAAATATTATCTATTAACCAGCATGGGCAGGGGCGGCTGGGAAATGCTACTTTCCTGCCTAGGCAGGTAAAGTGCAGTCATTCATGACTAATTACTAGTCGATCTGGGAAATGCTACTTTCTTGCCTAAAATTAGTTCAGTAATGCTTCATTTTCCTGCCGTAAGCAGATAAAATTATTTTCGACGTAATTTTATTTTATTTTATTAATTAAACAGTCTGAGACCATACAAAAATATACATTTTAATAAAGTTACAAAATATTTAAATAAAGAATAAACAGAATTATAAAAAAAGAGTATACAAACATAAAAAATCGGGGTACGGGGTACCTCGAAACTTTTACTCATTATATCGGATTCGCTACGCTCATCCTCATGCTTCGGACCCGCTCTCGCTTGTCCTCAGAATGCAATTCGCATATTTATACTACAACATGCCTTTGGACCACTTCGCCTCGTCTTCAGTAGTAAGACCAGTACGTATGGGTGACCTTCAGTAGTCACCCATACAGCACTGACCGCGCTCAAAGCTCCTTAATTTTTGATCAACAAAAATATAGTATACTTGTAATGAAACGAAAGTTAATGGTACTAATTTATTAGGTAAAATATACACTTGTATAAAGTTCAACTCAATTCGGAACATTCCCAATTTTTTTTTTTAAAAAACGTCACAAGTATCAATAAAAATTGAACTAATGCTAATAATGAGATGAACTTAGCATATATGTTAGTTTTAACATAGTCACTTGCGTGCCCAAATCTCAAGCGATCGCATATACATTGTGGTGCTTGTTAATCATTTGTGGCTATTTAATTTTAAATTTTGAATTATACTTAGCCACTTTAATGAGTGATAATTTAAGTTTGTTTATAACCTTCTCAAGCAATAAACAATGGGAAACCATTGAGAGGTAAGTTTGCCTTTAATATTGAAGACCTGCACTGTTATAAGAATTGTATGCAAGCGCAGTTTTGCCAAGCGAGTGCAGTTAGTTTTTGACGTGTGTTTCGTGTTGAATTCATTTCTATTTTTTAGTTTTCGATGGTGTCACTTTTTTGTATGGCAAATCGACTAATAAATCGACCTTGATGGAAGAGTTCCATTTTGAAAAGTCAAGCCATTCTGTCGAAAAATATGAATTTAACGAAATGGCTTTTCGACGGAACGGTTTTTCGACAGAAGGGCTTTTCGACGCTTAAGTACTGACCCAAAAATAGTCTCGACGAAATGTTTGTTATTGCCTTTTCAAGTTTTTATGTGTCGGTGTCAAAATTAAACAAAAGTAATCAAGTTTGTGTATGTATTATTATTATATATAATGTATGTATGTGTTATATTATATTATTATCATTAATGTTCTACCACCAAATGATAGTTATATTTCAATTGTAAAAGTTTAAAAAGAAGAGGTCCTATGACCCACAAAAAAATACATAAATAAAAAAAGGTGGTCTAATAAAAACAGTGAGGAATGTCTATCACATTTATTTAAATCAAAAATAAGAAAGAAGAAGAAGAACAAAAGTAAACAAAAGTAACGCACCGTTTTTGTACGTTTTTAAATTACTTTTTGTGTTTTTTTTATAATTATAATTTACTCATAATAAAACCTATCAGGAAATTGACAAAAAATCGAATTTGAGTATTTGCGTGTTGTGCACGTTTTAATTAAGAGTTGATTGCATCTATTTGAGATTGAACATTTGGGAGTTTTACTATAATGTAGTTTTAAATTTAAAATGATTTGTGCTTTATAAACTTATATTAGAAGAAAAATTAAAATTGGGTAAATTAACGTGTTGTTTGTTTTGCACGTTTTTTATTAGTTACTGTTATAAAGTTGATTTAATTTAAGATTAGTGTGTTTAGTTAAAAACAACGTGTTTTTCAATTTTTAGAAGAGTTTTCAAAAATATATATTTTAGTGGTTTTCGATTGTATCGTTTATCGATACAATTATTACTGATTTTTAATTGTATTATTTTTGGACTTGTTATGTTGGATTCAAATTTGATTGACTGTTTTTTAATAGACATGGATAATAACGAAGACAGTTCTGAGCCTGAGAATGAACAGGTCGAAGAGAGTTCCGACTCAGATATTGTCGACTCATCGTCAGAGAATGAAAATGAAGAGAGTGATGACGAATTAATTCAGAATATAGTTAGTAGACAGAATGCTCAGAGTGTCAATCCAGCTCCTTATAGAATTAGTAATCAAGGTAGCGATATTAGCTTTCATCCAAACTCAGACTTGATATGTATCAGCGATCTAACGGGTCACATAACATTTTATAATTTAGATGATCAAACACACAATGTAATGAAGTACGTCCATAACGATAGCATTAGGAGTATCGATGTTTTTCCAGACGGTGTTAAACTCGCTTCAGTCAGTTCTGACAATTCTTTTTATTTCGTCGATATCGAACGCAAACGTAAAATGGAAGTTAATACTGACGAAGATATAAATTCTGAATTTTACGTCGTGAAAGCACTTAGTAATGAAATATGCGTAACAGGACACGAAGAAGGAAATCTAATGTTTTGGGACGCAAGAGTAAAACATTTAATTAACAGTATCGATTGTTCCGATTCCGCTGTTAATTTTATTCATTATTCGTCTAATGTAAATCGGTTATATTTAACAACTGATAACGGTGAGTTGTTGATTTACGATTGTAGAAATTTTAAAAATGTGAAAGAATTAAAAAAATCTGATCCGTATAGTTCAGAACTCACTTGTTGCTCTAGTATAAGAAATGATCGTAATATAGTCTGTGGAACTGGCCAAGGACACCTGTTGCTATTCGATTATGATATTTTTGAGTTAGAAGCTTACAAGCCGAATAATTCTAAAAAAGAAATTCTAAGTATGGTGGGAGTGTCTGAAAATATTGTAATAACCGGTAACGAATGTGGAAAAATACACGCGTATTATTTATACCCTAATCAACCAATAGGTTTAATCGGTTCCCACGACAACTGGGATATAAACAGATTAGAAATTAATTATAGTGGTAATATTTTGGCATCGTTAGCTGAAGATGAAGTTAAATTTTGGGAAATATCATTTTTGGAAGACGTCGGCAAAGTAATTGAAAAGAATAAGGATAGAGATAAAACATCGTATGCGTTGCCTTCAAGTCAGATCATGAGTCGGCAGGAATTCTTTGCTGATTTGAATGAAGAGAACAGTGCTGCAGAAGTTGATAGCGATAGTGATTAAATTAGAAAAACTGCGCCAATCGATTGATTTTTGGTCCAATTTAATGAAAATGAAGGAAAAGTTGAGTCTCATTGTCCTCATGAGTGGCATTAGGCCCAACTCTATCCCTTGACTAGTTTTTCAGATAATCCAATATATACATACATGTGTATATAAAGGGTTTTGCTGTTAGAGTAAGATAAGAACCCCCCCCCCTCAAAATCAAAACAAATAAATTTACCTACCAACTACTAATTTTAGATCATTTATTAAGAGTAGGTCCATAACTGTTGTATAAACTTATTTTGTACAGTATTACCTTTATCTTCCTTTTACCTTATTTCTACAAACCTGATAAGGGCTGTATTGTATTCTTCAAGGGTGGCTCACTTATAGAGTGAAATCAAACTCTCACTTTAAGAAGTGCAGTAAAGAAAAAATTTGTGGGGAAATTCATTTGTTGTGGGGGGGGGGTCTGTTATCAAGCTATCTACTATGGGGTAAGAGTGTTATAACACACCGACCCTTAAAGAATCTAATGCATAATTATTGGTTTGTAGAAAGGTATTTAGTTGGATCTATATAAGGGAGATAAAGGCAGAACTGTGTACAATTAGTTTTATATAGTATGGTTATGGACCCTCCTTAATAAATTTTATATCATTTATTTTTTTAGATTTTGTGGCTGGTTCTCTTATAAGACTCTAACTAGTCCCTTAATTGGGCACACCAAATTTATTGGGATTCTGATAAAAATTGTGGCTGTAGTTTGGGCAATAAAATTGAGTTTTTGTGTATTAAAAATAAGGCTTATGATCAATAGGTAAACATTATGAAGTAAAAACATGATAAGATAGCGAACTTCATGATCCAAAGGCAATTTGAAAAAAACGATTGCCTAGGTGTTTTTCTCTCTTTGTGGCAGGACAGCGTTGAGATCAAAGATGACCATGTGTAAGCAATATTTGTTTTTGGCTAAGCAATCAAACCAAAGGTGCCAAAATACCCGATGATGTCAGGTGCTGTGTTATGTTGGACAGAGTATGACTCTCTCGTTTGCTTGTGTATCAGACTCGCTTTTCCTTTCTAATTATTAATTTAGATTAAATTAATTTTAAAAATTTGTAAAAACATTTTCCCAATCGTTGTATAAATATTGAATATTAATAACATATTTTGTACAAGATATAGTTTGTGTTTTATTGTCAGTGGACTGGTTCCAATGATAGTTTCTCCCACCTGAGTACAATATGCAATTGAGAGCATCGCTGTTAAGTTAGTTACTCTTGCAATGACATTGAAACATAAGGGTGATCTAAGTCATTTTTACATGGGGGAGGACCCAGTTTTTACGTTTTATTGAAATCCTTAATTATAAGTGTGCTCGTAATTTATCATCAAATATTAATGTTTCATTAATACATTTATGGAAGAGTTATTATACATAGTTATTTATCTCTAGACGGTGTATATTGTGAAGTTTATTGACTAGTTTTTAGGGAGTAAAGAATCAATTTTCTCCCTAGGGAATAATAAGTGTTTACTATTATTGGGATTAGAGCCAATTATATCCATTTTAGCCAATTTTCAAAGAAAAAATTAAAAGAGCTTATGAGTTGGGGTCATGGGGGGGGGGGGAGGTGGATTTTTGGAAGGTAGTGATCAAGAATATTATATATATCTTAGTGTATATATATATATATATATATAATATATATATATATATATATATATATATATATATATATATATATATATAATATATATATATATATATATAGCATTAGTTCAATTTTTATTGAATGACTTGAATTTAATTTAATCAAATAGGAAACTCTTTTTACTCCTTATGGAATGAGAAGTTAATTTTTACTCCCAAGGGAGTCAAAGTAACTTTTTCTCCCTTGGGAGTGAGAAGTCGTTCTTTACTCCCGAAAAACTAGTCAGTAAACTTCATCAAGTTCTGGAGATAAATAAAATCATGAAAAGTGAGATGAAATCAATTTGTTTGCACAAGAGCCTCTTAGAAAGCTCTTGTGCAAAGGCAACATACTCCTGATATCAACATACCATGTTGAGTTGAATTTGAGAATGAGTGTATCAACCACAATACATTTACCAGTCTAACCTTCCTATTTATTTTTTTTTTTTGGGGGGGGGGGGTATAAGGTGTCAACAGATTTGAGCTTATCCATTTATACATACAGGTTGGTTCTTAAGTCCCCCTTCTTAATTTTGAACTGTGTAACATAAATTTTATGAACTTGGAAGATCTGCATTATCTAATGTATAGGTTATTTTTTGTTTTGACCATTGAGGCACAGCACCCCAATAACCCCTAACTTCATAATTTCAAATAGGACACTATATTTGTTATTGCATATTTAAACTTATCAAACATCTTATTTTCATTACCAATTTGCTCTTTGAGTCTAATAGTTTGCCCTATGAATTAATAACATGGGGCAAATATGTAGAAGGGCGCCAGGAAAATTTATTATTGGTATTTTGTTTAGGTAAATAACTTATGTTTTATTCCTGGACGATTTCCTTCATTCATTTTCCTCCATCAGAAAAGTAAAATTTCATTAATTTATGTCAAAGAGTTCAAAATTTAAGAGGGAAGGGGAAGACTTTCTGTTGCCCACCCAGTACACGTGTGTGTAAGCTCATTTCGAGTGGATAAGCACAGCTTTGCAAGCAAATTAGCTAAAAAATCAGAAACATTCTAGTCACAAATAGATATGGTACTGCTCAAGTTTTGAATTATAAACTGGCAAATTGAGTCAGAAATGCATTGCTAAACAAGGAGGCCTGAAATTCAAAGACAATTTTCATAACACAGACTTCCATCCCAGAACTGTTAAATTTTTTTGTGTATAACTTTTTTATTTTCTCCTTTTATTCTGCAGTAGAAATTAAGTAATAATCCTTGATAGTCAATACAGTGAGAAAAAAACAATATCAGTCACACAAAAGTATATTTAAAAAGTAGTAAAAACTAACAAAGAAATATATTTTATAAAATACTTAAAAATTAACATCGAAATAAAGCTTTAACTAAAATGTGAGATACAACATTTCTCATATTAGAGGTGAAAAATTTAGCTATTTAATTCCTCAAGTTTCTTTGTACTTATCTGCCTCCAATATCTCAACTGCTGATACTGCAAGTATAAAAATGTTTAGGCGACAGGCAAAATTCAAACAATTATAAATAATCAAATGCATAGACCTCCGCAGTTACTGTTTCCATGAAGATACAGGTCTTCCAGTGGTAACCCCATAAATGTAGATGAAGAAGCTGACATTTGGCTTCCACTGTTGGAGGCATCTTCAGGGATCTAGGACATCATGGATGAAAACCCGATACTCTCTCTACAAAACTGAGTTCAGTTGAAGAGCATTAAGAGTGTTAATGCTCTACAACAATAGAAAGCATCTTCTGAGATGTCTTCCATAGTGCAAGTCCAACATCAGATTCAACACCTGCATTAAAACAGTCACCACATGGAACACCGGGTGAAACAATAAAACCATGAATCATTAACAAATAAATAATTTTTTACACAAAAATATCAGAAACTAACAGTCTTTAAAATATCATAAATAATTAAAATAAATTCAAGCTAAGTCCACATAAGAAATAATCTCACCGAGAAGTGCAAGTTATGGCAATAGTTCTGATAAGTTAAACACGCCATAATTCTTATCACAAACCCTATCAGATAGTTGCCATGAGTTACAATTAACTCCTCAGAGTTCATATAGAAGAAGCACTGCTGATAACAGAGATGTTGGTCTAAAGACTAGTTACAACCAACTCAGCAAACTAAACAAAATTTTAGCCTTTGGCATAAATATGTTTTTTTCCCAAGCACATTGCTTGGACAACACTGCAGGAACACGCCTCCACCCATGGAACTCTTATAATTTGACAATAGACAGCTCAACAAAGGTAACCTATAGGCAACCTCATGGGCAGAGGCGGACTGAGCCAAAATGGCCTGAGGAGGGTTTGGCCTAAAAGAGCCCAAACCTACATCTCAAGGGGCCCAATGAGGGGGGGGGGGGGTTTCTATGATGCTTCTAAGCAGTTCTACTTTTAACTAGAGTTGTATTAATGATTATAGCAAGGTTAACTTAATTTTAATTTCATATTAATTAAATCGAATGATATTATTTTATTTAAATAAACTTAAGCAAATAAAACAAATAATTAAGAATAAAATAAACCTTAAGTTTATTCATTCAAATGAAATTTGTTGACCAAACTATTTTATCTTCAGGGCCTTTCTGTACTGCTCTAGAGCCCTGATCAAGTATGTTAAGGGCCCCTTGTCTTCTGTTTGGCACCTTTAAAGGTCCAAGTATAAAGAATGGGGCCCTTAAAGGACCTAAATTTAGGTAAAAAATAGAGAATATTTTAAAGTGTTATAAAAACATTTGTCTCTGGGAGTCTTTAGACCCTACCTTATGAGTTTTGTGTTATGAATAGGTCTAATATTAAATATGTTTTTTTTTTTTTTTAATTTTTGTTGTTTTTTTATTTCAAGTAACTTACTATTTCTTTTTTTTCAAGTTTATTTTTGGCTGAGGGTCCATAGATGGCTGCCGCAAGATTTTTGACTTGCCCGCCACAAATCATGTTTTAAACATCCTCTCCTCTACAATGGGATCTTTCATATCAACTGACTTGTATCAATGAAAAATGATATTTGAGAATTTATTGAAATAAATATAAAAACAGATAATTTAACTAAAACATATAAAATATTGCCTTAAATATGGAACAAATTTAAATTTCATTCAGTATTTTATTATTTTTATACATACATAAATGTATGTTTTATTTAACTTTCTTTTCGTATTGTAAAAGATTACTTTTCCATATGTAAAGCAAGAGAAAATAATAATATTTTGTATTTTACAAATTTATATTAAAATTAGTTTTATTGCTCTATCATAGTCAAAATAAGTTTCAATAGTAAATATTCATAATAGTATATAATTTGAATTAGGTAAGTTGACAGCAACAGTCTTGAGTACAAAATCTCTGTTATTGGATAACATTGATTATTTTAACAAAGGCTTCACTTGTTTTGTGGAAATAGCTCCAGTAACATACATTTAATTTAAACTTAATAAATCAGATTATAAATATATTAAGTAATAACATACAATATATTTTAATAATAATTTAACATAAAAAATAATTTGCTTCAATAAATATAATAAATATTTAAAAATACTTTGTAAAAATACAATTAAGTATGAACACAATATAATATTAAAAATAGAAACGATTAGAATAAGCAAGTAAAGTGTTTTACTTTTAAATTAAAAAATCTTGCTATCTGATAACATTGGACTTAAAAAATTGCAAACAATAATTTATTGCAAATGCTGTAAAAAATTATAAAAAAAAAAATATTGCAAATGCTGTAAAAAATTATAAAAAAAAATATTGCAAATGCTGTAAAAAATTAAAAAAAATATTGCAAATGCTGTAAAAAATTAAAAAAAAAATATTGCAAATGCTGTAAAAAATTAAAAAAAATATTGCAAATGATGTAAAAATTATAAAAAAAAAATATTGCAAATGATGTAAAAAATTATAAAAAAAGTATTGCAAATGATGTAATAAATTATAAAAAATATTGCAAATGATGTAATAAATTATAAAAAAAAAATATTGCAAATGATGTAAAAAAGTATAACAAAATATTGCAAATGATGTAAAAAATTATAAAAAAAATATTGCAAATGATGTACAAAATTATTGCAAATGATGTAATAAATTATAAAAAAAAAAATACTGAGATATTTTAATCAAACTTAATTTCACTTAACTATAAAAAGCTGTCCAAAATAATCAAAACAATAACAAATTAACACTTTCCCGTTTTATTTAAATATCTCAGTTAGTGTTACTTAAATCGAAGTTTACAATACTACCATTTTTGTTCCACTAGTCAAGACCTTTGAAACGAAGCATCATTTATCCATTGAACAACTTTTATTTTTTCCAAAATTTGGGTAAAATGGGTGAATTTTAAAAATTATTTTAAATTTTTTTTATCGAAAAATTGTCTTAGGGAGACAATTAAACAATTTTATGAAGAATACTTTTTTTTTTCAAAAAGTCAAAATCAAGCCTACTTTACCCTTCGTCCATTTTTCAAAAATTGCAGTTTTTGAGACTACCGTTAAAAAAATGAAAAATCTTAGTTTAAAGACATGCAGGAGCTTTTATCAAGAGTGACTTTTTTTCGAAAAATGAAATTTTTTGTCATTTACACGTATAGGCAACCCCATCCGGGGACACACTGTATTTGTACCATATTTTAACACAATTAGATTGTTTTCTGATTTTTTACAATTTAAAAAAAATCGTGCACAAGTCATTTGATTAAAATTTGACTAATGCTGACAATGAGATGAAACTAAGCAGATATTTTAGTCTTATACATGGCTACATGCGTGTCAAATCTCAATCTGATTGCAACATTTTTTTGTGTTTTATGATTTTTGAACTTTTTTAAGACATTATTGTGGGTAGATGACGTCATAAAAAACCTTTTCCAAATAGCCCAACTAAAGGGGTGAACCGATTTGTCTACTAAGTTTCAATTCTCTAGCATAAATACACTGGGAGATACGATGATAACAGACACACACGCATACAGACAGACAACTTGGTGAAAACAAGTCAGGAGGACTTAAAAACACCTGAAATGGATAATTCTGGTGTCATCTTGGTTTTAGAATATTTGTAAACACAATACTTTTCCTGTAAACTTACAAAAAGTAAAAATATTGCAAATAAAATAAATCATAACAAAATATCAAAAATTGAATAAAAATTATTTCACTTTGAAATAAAAATATTTTAAATAATAAAATAGAAGAAATATGTGAACAGCACAAATGTTGTAAATAACAAAAAAATTAACACAAAACTAAAAAAAAATATAATTAATTAAGCAAAAGCCATAAAAAAATTAAAACCACTAAATATTGCATATTACAAAACAATGTCAAACAACTAATTGAACTGATACAAACTAAGTGAAAGCAACTATAAAAGCTTTTGTAACAAAAACAAAATGCAAAGCAAACTAAAATTAAAAGACAATAAGAAACAACAAACAAAAAATAATAAAGAGTTACGAGGACATTGAAGAGGGTTGTAGAGCAGCACTGTGCTCTTACTACGTGGAGGCAGCCCCCCCCCCACGTAGTAAATAAATTTTTATTTTTAATGTCACTCGTATAGTTTCTTATTATTTACTTCAGAAGTCTTTTGAAATAAATTTATAACAATAAAATAACAAGACATTGTCACCCGTTCACATAGTGGACACACTCAATACTCCCTAACTCAGTATACAGCCATATTGAAAAAACACTTAGTACACTTGTTTCTCTGCTCCCGAGCTAAGTGTCGACTCATTCAGAGGATTTACTCATTTTTAAAAATTGTAAACATGACATTAAATAAAAATGAACTCATCATAAGATGAACATTGGTATTTGTTAATCATATTTAGGTAAATCTTTATGAATTGTGATTTGTTTCCAGTCAATGATACCATTGTATCTTTAGTAAATCACAACTAGACCCCAAAGATTGATTTTTATACCAAGTTTCAACTTTCTAACATCAACAAACTAGAAGGAAAACATGAAACACGCGTGTATAGGAAGACAACTTGGTCAAAACCACTCAGGAGGGCTTCAAATAATCATGTTGATTCCAAGCTTTTAAACCAACAAGTGGCTAATTTCAGTCTTATGCTAATTATTTGGCACAAAATCCATATAAACTACTCCAAGGCTGACCAAAAAGTTTTAAAAAAATTGAAAGTGAAAACACTTGCTTCGAGTTTACTTCTAATTTTAAATATATGACCTGTATAAGACAGCCAAGTCAGTTTAAGTATAGTCAGTTGTATAAGACAGCCAAGTCAGTTGGATGACAGATACTTTTTCTGTTTTAATACTTTCAAAGTTGTAATAAAACTGAAAACATACTGTTTACATGATTCCACACACTTTTTTTTACTTTTTGGTCAACTTTTAAAAATAAAACTGGCCTTTAAGTATTATACAAATTAATTCAAGTGAACACGAAAAATTGGTACAGAATGAAGTATCAACAAATACAACTAATTTGATTTATTTTCAACAAGTGGTTGGTCAAAAACAACCAATTAAATTTATTATCAACCAATAAATTTATTATGTAGTTGATTGAAATACAATTAATTAAATTCATGTTCAACAAGTGATTGGTCAAAATACAACTAAATAATTCATCTTCAATAAATGGTTGGTGTCAAATTGGAGTAACTATAAACAAGTTTGTAAGTAATAAAGAAATATCAGAAAAAATAAACAAGTGAGGGATCCAATGCAATTTGGATGAAATAATTTTGAAATAAATTTACAAACATAAAAGAACAAGAATGTTTTTAAATTTATCAGCAAACTTTAAAGATAATTTAAATAATTAAAATTATATAAAAAAAAGCAAAAACGATTGATCTAAATAAAAACACTAAGTAACTAAAATTGAACACAAACAAGTAAATGTTGGTCAAAATACAACTTAATAAATTAAATTTAACATAGGTAGTGGTTTATTAAAATAGGATTAGTTAGATTCACTTTCAACAAGTGGTTGCTCAAAATACAACAAATTAGTTTCACATTCAACAAGTGATTCGTTAAAATGATTCTAAGCACTCAATATGTTTCCATTAAGGCACAATAAATTGTCTATCTTATAAATACAAACTCTGTACTTATAACAAACAAATAACGGAATCATATTAGTTGACTCCGTTTTGTCAAGAGTTAATATTCAGTTGTGACCTCAAACTTGCAGTGATAGGGATTTCCTATTGGTCGGTTTCAATTCATATCAGCTGGTAAATAGAATAATACCAATCACGTGGTCTTATTGTTCACCATGAGAACTGCAAAAGCAAGGTTTAACTGGTGAATAATAAGGCCATTATGGCCGAAATGATATCAAGATACAAGGATTCATTCTGGTTTCAAAACAGTCAATAATATGGTTCTTTTGAAAGTTTCACTTATGTAGAAACAAGATTACCAATCTTGTTACTGAGAAGTGTAGTGACTGGGACACATCAGTCTCTATCCAGGAGTCCACTGTATATATATCTATAATGATGTCAAAATTATTCTACTACCAACCATAGAGGAATATATAGTACTAATCAGTGCTACCAACAAATACATTGCCTCATATGTTATATAAATAAAACAGATTGATGATACAAAAGTCTGTTTCTTTTATAATAAATAACTAAGCTTTCAACTAAAAAGTATTATTATTATTTAATATTAGTGGTAATTATAGAAATAACATCACCTGGTCAACTAACTCAAGTTTAAATAAGCAACAACTCAAGCAGAATCAAGTAAGCTGCTTTTAATAATGAAACAAGTCATAAATTTAGAGTTCCTGGACAGTCATGAATTATAACATAATTAATTATGTAATTATCTTACAAATTAGTCATCGACAGAGTTTAAAAAAAATACACAGCAATGATTTGAAGACAAAACTGATTTTGTTTCAATATCAAGTAGTTTGTAAAATTTTGTTCGTTTATTTCATATTTTATTTTCTTAATCTCTGATGTAGACAAAATTTTAGTTGAAAGCTTAGTTATTTATTATCGAAGTATAATGGACTTTAGTGGAATCAATCTGTTTTATTTATAATTTTGGTAAGACAGCAAAATAGAAAGTTTTAAACATATCTGTTACATTACAACAAGTCTAGGATTACTGTATGAAGTAATCAACACTGCACACAATATTTGTCTAATCATCTGTTATTACCTTAGAATAATACTGTCTATAGGAGGAGCACTGCTGATACAAGAGAAGTGGCTATAGAGACCAGTTTCAACCTACCCACCAAACTAAAAACTATTTAAATTGAAGTTTACAAATTATATTACACTTATTCAAAGAAACCTAAACAAAGGTTCATCATTATCAGTCATTAGGAGGTGAAATATAAGAAATAGTTTCTATAAAATTGCTTTGTCATATGGTTTGAATAGTTAATACTCATAAAAATGGTTACTATAGTACTGGTATCCATAGCAACATCTCTAGTATAAGTGGATTACAAGGATTATGCTTCTTCCATAGTAACTAATATCCAAGATTATTACAAGCACACATCTCCTTTTCTCTTGTAAATATTCACATACTGACCAGTCCTTTCAGGGAAGTAGTAGGAATCAAATTTTTTATCAATAAGAGTGTAGTTGTTGAGATGAAGGAAATTAGTGATGTTGAGTGAATCGTACGATATTATGTGAGTCGGAAGGGAGCAGATCTTTGAATGTTGATATTTGTTTCGTAGGAATTGTCGCGGGTTTTCATAAAATATGTCGGCTTCGTCGCGGTAATCCGTGATGTTGTCAAAATTTGGTAAACACGTTAAAAAATCCGTCTGTACGTCTGAATGCAAATGGCTGTACAGAGGTAAAGAATGACACGGCGTTAAAAATAAAAATTTTGAGTTCGAAGTGTTCCGAGCGACGTCACTCAAATATTTCATCGTTTGAAGTCCACCGACTTTGTGAAACTGTCCTAAAAATAAAACAGTCGTATAGCTACTAACAATAAAAGATATAGCGACAATATATAAAAGTAAAGACTTAGCGTTAACGCTCCATTTAGACAAAACACCAGAAGACATATAAAGCGCCATCGGTATCAAAGGCATCAAAAATCTAAACTCCTTATGTTGAATAAAACTTAATACCGTCAGACTCCAAATAATACTTATTAACATTTGGGAATCGACATCGTAAAAAATACGATTTTTATATCTAAACAAATTCTTACTAGTTATAAAAACTGAGAGTAAAAATGGTACCAAATGTAAACCAAGAACCGCTGGTAAACCTGCGTACAAGTACCAAAATAAGTCTTGAGTACCATAATAAGATGATACATCACTGTAAATATTAAAGATAAAAAAGTTATAAGGCGTCACGATAAAACTACCGAACATGAACGTATCTAAAGCTATTAGTAAGCATATGATAAGTAAAGAACAAGGCAAATAGTATAAAAATATCGTTTTAACTTTTTTTGAAAGAGTTAATAAATTGATCAGTATTAACGGAGTCCAAATAACAGCTGCAGTCGGTCTTACATAGCATAGTAAAGTTATTAACGATACGAAAATAAAACTTTTAGATTTGGGACTCCAAGGGTAATAATAAAGTGCTATCATAGTAAGATTCATTTCCAAAGTGTTTATTAAGGTACGAGTGGAGCAGTAGTTGATAAAGTGAGAAGTGAGTAAGGTTAGCAATGCCCACGAGTACTGACCGCTTCGTTTCTCGTGAATCCATCTCACGAAATAAACATCTGACAAAGCGCTCAATAGAGCTTGGAATAAGCGAGGTACCAGTATCACTGTCTCGGGAGTATCCATACCCGACACTTTCAATCCGTAATACAATGCAGACACGATGGAAACGTAGAAGTAACTACGTATGCCTTTGATCCATTCCCATGTCAGATAACCGTAGTCAAAGACTTGTTTGTGCGATACTTCGAGTGATTGCCAATACTCGTCTGGCACGTAAGTGGATTGCATCAGTATCAAATCCATCAATCTCACCGCCACCATTATTAAAAATAATTTTAACGGGAATTGATTTGTCTTGATGAAAGAAGGCTTCATGTTTGCTGAGCTGAGTTATCCTTCTCAATGTTTCACTGATTGACCTCCTTGTAAAGATTATCTTCTGATCAGTTTCCACCTGTAATATTTCAAACAAAGTATTAAACTACACACTTGATCTGTCAAGTGAAACAAACTAAGTCTGATAAGGGGGAAATCAGAGAACAGGTGGACAATTTTTGCAGGAAAATCCTGAGACAAATGTAAACAAAACAGGAAGTAGTAGAAAGTATATCCTCATGTTTACTACTCAAGATACATTTAAGATATATATATATATATATATATATATATATATATATATATATATAATATATATATATATATATATATATATACATTCTAGTTTATAGACATCTTGATTTAAAACTGATAACAATATTGACAACAGTTGTACAAGGTGAAAACTAGTGCTCCGAGCAGTAGTTGATGCAATTAGCCCCTGTTTTATTAGGACTACCCCAAACCAGGAAGTTGTACCACTGTGTTCCACGCCCCCACCCCTACTGTATGAATTTCTACATCACTTTACTATACAATACAGCACCATATAGCATATGGTTTCTTCCCTTACACCTTCAACCCACATTCACATTGTTTCAGCTCATTAGCTCAGACAAATCTAAATTTATAGCAATTTAAAAGGAGTATTAGTTTTTGAGCCAATTTAAAACTTTAAAAGTTATGAAACATAACTTTTTAATTTGATTTAAAGTAAACTATGAGGCAAACTAGCAGTAGTGTCACTTATTTTATTTTATTTATTACTATAATAATTATGTAGGTAAGAGATTTCAATTTCTATACAAATTAATTTCAATTCCCGGGCTGGAATATTAATATCTCTAAAGTTGCTCGTAGGATAGCCATGGCTTTAGCTAACAAGATCTAATTATTGTTTGCATCTCAGTAGCTGCGGCTGAAAGAAAAATCCCAACCAGGGTTGATATTTGCAACCCCTTAAAGCAACTTCAGGGGCTAGTATCATACTTGAGATTGCATAGAGCACAGACAGAGCACTAAGAGAGTTGAAAGAATAATTTTGGAATCAAGAAGAATAACTCTAGGTAGAACTCTTGTGGTACTCTATGGATTATAAGTAAATAATTAAATCAATTGATCTTAACAAATAAATGGTTAGATCTGTATTACCTCCGTATCTGATAGTTTGCCTGATTCACCTCATTATGCTATATTTGCTAATTCATCTTTTTATGTTATTTTATCTCATTAATCTTCTTGTTCAATATTAATTTTACTGTTTAAAAATGTTTTTGATTAATTTGTCTACCTTTTATTGTGAATATTGAGGTGCACCAGAGATGTGTTTGTCTGCAATTCTCTCGCCAAGCATATGATATAAATTTGACCGTCTGAAATCAAAGAGATTTTGATCAAATCATTCATTAGATGAAGTTTCAGGCAAAACGCTTGTTGATTCTAAACCACAATACACATGGGCTTTTCAATAACTTTCTACAATAAGTTTCTACAATAAGTTTCTACACTTGTTCTGCAGTTTCACCACTCTAACCATAATGTAAATTTGTATGCATATTCTATACACTAACACACAGTTTACAAGCTGTAAATATTTCAGCTGAGAGATTTCAGTTTGAAAATGAAGATCTTTCGTTTGAAAAATAAGGGAAAACCTCTCATGGCAGTAATCTTAGGTTAGATGGAGTATCCAGCCCTAACTACCCCTCATTACTTAGTTATAGTTATTTAACTTAATTATAGTCAAAGTAAATAGGTAACATATGTATGTGTAAGCTGTAACATACAATAATAACAGAATAACACCAAAACGTCGGTGAAATGAATTTGAAGTTTTAAGTGTGTTTCTTTTTTGACCGCAATTTGTGAGGTGAAATTATACAGCATATATATTTACCGGTCGAAGTGAAAAGTAGAATATATATATATATATATATATATATATATATATATATTATATATATATATATATATATATCCGATAGCCACAGTTATACCACAACAACCAAATGGTCACCATATGATTAATGATCAAATTCTATATTAATATGATGTTTATGCCACTTCTTAAGTTTATGTGACCCTATTTTTCTTTGAATCCATTTACTATTTAATTTATTAGAGGCAAATTATAAGTATTAAGAGAAGGGATCATCTAATCTGAAGAAGTGGCATGTTTAATACATATATAAGAAATTAATTATTTATATAATGTTGTGTATTATTTGTAAAAGTTGGAAATAAAACAATTAAAAAATATATATAGATCGATTATTCCTACGTCATATCTCTAAACTAAAAATATATCGATATATAGTATTGATAACAGGGGGCACCGTATACCGAAGTTCAGCAAACTTTGTCCAATAGTTCAAGGGCAAAACTTGTGTGTTCAAGGGGCAACTAAATGTGCCCGTAACGATCAAACATTTATTTGTCAGCCCATAATGCATAAGTGAAATCACTTGTAGCTTCTAGCTACAAGTAGCTCTTCTAGCTAGGGTGTGGCAGTGTTGACTACACAAAACAATGAGAGCTAATTTTCAAAAGGTCTGTAGCGCACTCTCACTAAGAGGAAGTACACATGACAGAACTAACTCATAACCAAGGTGAGAAGTTCACCTTAATACCTCACAACTAATCATTATAACTAAATATGTAAAAACAAGTGGTAGGCAGTAGAGACAGTGTTTTGATTCCCCACTCTTCATGAGGTCCTTAGAAAATTTAGTCCCTTTTAGTTCTTCCATTTATTGCTTTGCAGGGCCACAATTCCTGCCTCGCTGCTAATATTTACCAGCTATAAAAACCAATTCAAGCGACTTCCTTTTTTCTAATTTAACAATTGTCTCTACCACCGATACCTTATTATTACATCACTCAGACAGATAAAATAAAAATAAAACTGTCAACAAACATGACAGGTTCCAAATTGGTTAAAAACAAAGAATACTAAGCGACAACAGCGTACTTCTAATATTTTCACATTTTGGTCGACCTTAAATACAAAATTCAACATAAGTATTACCTTTTTAAAAAAAAATTGAACCAAAGAAGTAAACAAAGAAAATGTAAACAATAACACGTTTCACGATTTGTTAGTAAACATTCGACTTTACTCACAACTTCTCACTAAAAACAATTTTAAGGGATTTTAGCAAACTTTGTATGTGGTTTGGTCTAATTTTGTCCCTAAAATTAATTTCAAAATTAGGTTATGAAAAAAAGAACCGACTAAAATGAACAATTCGGCTGCCAATTCGAAGTCGGTAGACTTTTCAAAAATAAACACAAGCTATGCATAGAGTTTCTAGCATTTGATGGATGAGATCATGAACGTTTTAGGCATTTGTTCTATACAATTTTTTTGTAAAACTCGTACTTTAGTAGAATAAGTTCCTTGGTTTATTCCACCAAAATTTGCTTCTTTACTGTCTCTTTACAATGTATAGAGATTTAAACAAATTAAATGACATTTTTGTGTCAGAATTTGTTTTCTTACAAATCTCTAAATAATTATAATTCATCTTAAATGATCTAAAAGAAAAAAAAAAAACAAGACATAAGGCAACACTGTTTTTTCCGATCTTCAAATTTTTTGGATTTTTGTTGGCTTGTGAAATATTTTTCGCTGTTTTCATTATTTTCAATGCTTTCAATTTAATAATAAATTTTTAAGTTGGACTATCGGATGGAGTTGGCTGCTATACAGTAGGTAAACATGATTATGAATAATATTATTTGTTCTTGTTTAAAATTTAGGTTACTTCAGAAAGGCGTTGACTTCTTTCTCTTTTTAGCAACTTTTTGATTATTTTATCATTTAAAACTACGTAAGTACAGTGTTTTTTTAGAATGCCAGTTTACTTGACTGGTATTTTATTGGAAATATAAGGAGTTGCGTCGTAATTTGTATTGGTTGAGTTGATTTTGAGTGTTGAGGTTATGTTATAGGTGAGCCGTGGTATCGATTAACACGAAATATTCTCTAAAGTGTTAATTATATGCGAATATCTCCATAAATTTGTTATTTTCGGTCTTTAACATGATTTGATATGATTTTTTTTGGAATTTGATGTATGTATATTCTGCCATTATAATTTGTTATTTTAGATGTAAGCTGTTTGTATTCCCTATAGATGGAGTAACAAGCCAATACACTTCCGTCAAAAACATCTTTTCATTACATCTTAACAACCCCCTTCAGATTGATCCTTAATTTATTATTTATTAGCTTCTAACTCCATGTCTGGAACCACTCTAAGGAGACCCCTCTCTCAAGTCCATCTCCGTCTACTCACTTTTACTCTCTCCATAAAATCATATGTTTTTAGCATAGTTAAACTTCATTTTAAATTATAGATTGAGTCAGCATCTTTTAATATTAAATTAACCTTAAGCAATGTTTCTAATTCAAAATTAATTATGTGACGTATAGGATATTAAATTTGGACAAAGTTGCAAGTCACAGTCGCCATTACATGGTCTACTGGCTCAAGGCCTCTTGTTTTAAAAATGTCTTTATTGAATTGATTAAGACATAGGAAGATAAAATATATTTGACACAGGTTGTCTCCCCTGTAAGGCTGTGCCTTGTGCTTATCTCTCGGTTATATCAAGTCAATATGTGCTATTAGGATGAAACAGTTTAACCAACACAAAGATTTTATTAATCAATAAGTGTGAGTAGAAGTGATGAAACTATAATGCTAGAGACTCTAATGGAGTGGCTTCATCAGACATTTTACTGCTGGATAGCAGTGGAATGTCGCAGCGGGTAGCTTGAATAAGCTACCCGCTATTTTTTAATTCCTTCCTTGCATTTGAGTATCATGAGAGAGTTGGTGCCTCCAACACAAATCCAAAAATTCAGGTAACTGGTGTGATGGATTGAGATCAGGTTGCTGTGTCATACTCAACCTACATGCAAACCAAAGCACGTCAATTTCCCTTATGAGTTACTGCGTCCCTCAGTTAATTTATTAATAATTAATAAGTCATTAATTCTATTGATATAATCAGTAATTATAAAGTTGAGAGCAGCATTGATTTTGTCTGTTGTGTATTTCCTTTTTATACCTTTCATTATTTTATTTAGATCACTTCTTCTTTTTATTAATTTGAACTAATAATATTTTTTTTCAGGAACATTCTTTTCTACGCCACGATATTAAAGTTTTTTTATAGTTGTAAATGTGTGTTTAAATCACAAAAGATTTGTCAAATTGTTTGTATGTTGCAAATATTGGTAAAAATTTAGTTTTGGGAACCAGTGAGTTGTTTCACTGCTTATGTTAAGATGGTTATTTACAAGGGAATAGCATGTTAGTTTAATATTACTTGGTTAATATGTCAAATTTGACATAGTAATATTGAAAAACTAGGATATTCCTTTGTCAATATAGCTACTTGACTAAGAAATATCAAATGTCTATGGACTAGGACATTCCTTTGTCAATGGAATGTCAGTTGACTGATGAGGATATTAAGTAAAACAATTTATTGTTGCCCAATATTGTTCACCCAAATGTTTTATCAACTGTAGCCACACTAAAAAGTCTTTGTGATTTTTTATCTGCACTATATTTTTTATACAAAATTTATTACCAATATAAAAAAAATATGCACTATATTTTTTATATGAATTTACTGCCAACATTATGAAAAAAATGTGTATTGAACATAGAGTAGAACAGAAAGGGAACCATTAAAGAATAAATTGTTTTGTAAAATGTATATTGACATAAAATTTGGTAAATTTTTAGGAGGTTTAGTCCAAGTGTTAGAGATAGCTGGTACCAACCTTTCACAGAGCAGTGTTGCCACAACTTCAAGTTTTCTTCTCTGTTATAATATCCCTACAAAGGTACTAAATATATAAACAAACGACAGCACTATATTTTTTTTACATATTTTTAATAATAATTTTGTCCGAGAGTATAATTGTAAACAAATCCATAGTTATTACAATTTTGATGGTTATAATTGATAATTAGAATCTACTAAAATCGTTAAAATTATTTATCTTTCTGATTTTTAATGGGGTGTCAAGTGACCTTAATCAAGACAACGGCTAGATGTCCTAGATACTTATCATATCAGGCTCATTTTCACCAATGCAATGTTACAAGTGTTCCATATTATTAAACACTTCTAATTTTTGACTTTTCCTCATTTATACCGCAGGTATATAAGAGGAAAAGTATTGTGTTTGCAAAAAAATCCCAAACTGGGATGAAACCACAATTATACATTTCAGGTGTTTTTTAGGCCTCCTGAGTGGTTTTCACAAAGTAGTCTGTCTGTATGTGTGTGTTATCATCTTAGCTCCCAGCGTGCTTGTGCTAGAGATTTAAAACTTGGTACAAAAATGAATCTATGTAGTTGTGCTATTCGGAAAATAATGTATTTATGACGTCATTAACCCGCAATAATGACTCAGCGATAATTTCAAAAAATTATAAAACAGGATAATGCGATTGAATGGAGATTTGGCAGGCATGTGAATGTGTTTAAGACTAACATGTGTGCTAAGTTTCATCTCATAATCAGCATTTGCTCAATTTTTATCCAATGACTTGTGTACGTTTTATTAAAGAATTTTAAAAAACAGAAAAAGATTCAATTGAGTTGAAATCTGGTTCAAGTGTAAACCATTATCTAATTAAGTACACTGAGTTTCGTTTCAATACAAGTATATCCATGATTTTTGTTGGATCATAAAAATTAAGAAGCATTGAGTGTGGTCAGTGCTGTATGGGTGCCCGCTGAGAATGGTACGGATGCATTTACTATCTGAAGACGAATGAAGCAAGTCCGAAGGCATGTTGCAGTATAAATTTTGCGAACTGTATTTTTGAGGACGAGCGAAACGGGCCTGAAGCAGGGAGGATGAGCTTAGTGAATCCGATGTGATGAGGAAAAGTTCCGAGGCACCCCGTAGCCAATATTTAAATTTGAAACTTTACATGACAAATGTTTTATTGTGTTTGAGTAGAAATTTCTGATTAAAATTCACATTGTTGTTGCTATTTTAGCTACGTTGTTGTTGCCATCTCATTGACTTATTTTTTTTTTTAAATTAACTCAAAATCAAATTATTAGAATTTTTCTCTAAATTTCTTTTCAGTGATTTTCATTTGTAGAAAAATATTATATTATCTACAAATAATTTTTGATTGAAAAAATTGTATGGTTTTTTACTTTTACCTTCAAAAAGGGAGATGTATTGTAGTGAAAAATGATAAACCATATTTGTTCATCAAATGTGTAATTTTTTTAGTACCTGCCAACTCCGAACTTGATTCCAATCTTATTAGTTGTTTTTATTTCCCTGTCTTCAACTGAAGGAAGGAGGGAGCATTGCAGTTAAAAAGAAGTGTCATATTCGAATATCCATGACCTTCTAGAACATTGGATCACCAACAAACTTTTTTTTGATATAAATGTATATAACGTATTTGTGATAAATGAAGCCTATTGCACGCTCTTTTGGTTAATCTGAAAGAGTATTTACATTCACTCAATGATTTATTTTTAATCTAACTTGGTACATACATAACTACTGTTAGACGTCAATATTTTGTGTTATATTTTGACATGTCATATTTGTTAACAGGAACGTCTAACAGTAGTTATGTATGTACCAAGTTAGATTAAAAATAAATCGTTGAGTGAATGTAAATACTCTTTGAGATTAACCAAAAGAGCGTGCAGATTACAGAAATAGGCTTCATTTATATCACAAATCCGGCTAATTACTAAACATTTTGAAAAAAAAAGTTTGTTGGTGATCCAACGTTCTAGAAGGCCGTGGATATTCGACCGCGCCTTATTGTTTGGCTCGATTTTTTATGTGCCTGTAATAATTACATGGCGTGGCACTTCTGAAGGGTAAATTAATCCTAGTGGTCGGTTTGAGCTCAGATCAAGCGAGTGATAAAATCTCATTGGGTGGATAAAATTTTGTCGTGAACCTGGTGTCTCACTTCTGTCATGTAGAGCAATTATATAAGTCAGTTTGAGTTTAGAGCAAACAAATAAGACAATCTCATTGGTTGAATCGGTTTTGTTTTGAGCCAGTAATAACTGTGTGGCGTCACACTTAGTAGTGTATCGTGAAAATCAAATATCTCAGTGGTAAAAGGTATGTGTTGCTCTGCGGAGGGAGTCATCTTAGATCTTGCTATAGATTACTTTAGCCAAATTTGATTGTATAATACCGTATAATCTAATTTACTTTGGTTTAAAGTGCTTACTTAATTAACAGTTTTTGAACCTTGTAAAATTTTAAAATATGTTACGAAGTTAAAGGTAAGAATTCTAGAATAACCAATTGGTCTCGTGCACTTTGCATTATATCCTCTCAGCTTGACAGCAATGCCTGTTCCAGCCGGGGATAGAATCTCGGTCTGATAGGTATCTGTTTCACTTAATTCATATTGTGTGCTTGTAGTGTTTTACAACCCTAAGGATGTTAGTAACTAAGGCCTTAAATATATAGGCTACTTACTAGTAGCTGGACAAGCAGTTCCTATCTCCCTCTGCAATCTAAGTCACAGGTTAATGGACATTTTCAAGCCGTTTTATATTGTGTTTGGTTCTCATCTGGCATATTGTTTTGAGTCGCCATTATGAAAATGATAAAAAACTTGACTAAACCATCAAATGTTTTGTTTTGGTTACCCAATATGTTACAGAACAGGATTTAGGTGATTAGGACCATTAATGGTTACGAGCGGAACAAAAACATTTTGTTTTTTGAGCCGCTCGATCATTGAAATTCGGACCATCGACATATTTGCTGAATAGGTAGGTATTTTGATTTAAACTCATTTTAAAATTATTGTAATCATTATTTTTAGGATTTGTATTTTAGCTATTGATGAGGCAACTCAAAGTCTTCAACTAACGGCTTATAAATACAAATGTTGTCAGAAGGAACATAATAGGTTTTGATTGATGACTCATTATTAGTTGGTTTACTAACCAATCTAGCCCCTCCTCTCAAGTGTTATTCTTTGCTTTTAATTATCATTTGACTCAATGATAGTTGAAGTAATATCAATGACCTAGTGTGAACCCTTTTAAGTGAATTTATTAGTTAATCTCGCTACTCATTTCAAAGGCTGTAGTTGTCAGTTCAACAATAGACGTCACTTATAAGGTTTCAATATTCACCTATTCTCTTATAGGTTTTTATCATTCGACAACCCACTAAAAGTCAGTGGAGGAAGAAATTTTAGTGGTGTATTCTGGTATACATCAGAATGAACCAATAGAATTCTTTTCTCACTGATTTTTAGCTGGTTACCAACTGATTGAAACAAGTTCTATTTAATTCCATTTATATTTGTCTATTTTTCATGGAGGGACTCCATCTTTATCAATCAATATTATTAATTGTGAGGGTAGGTGTAAAACCTTTTGCACTGCGACTTTGAGTCTTTTGTACAAGACTCAATCAATATACAAATCCCTCTGGTTTAAATTACCTTAAACATTACTACTCTTATATGTGAATAAGAATGCTGATGAAGTAGTTTTGTAACTGTTGTAGTCTTGAGCCTCGTAAAGGTTGTTTTGAAAAAACAATTTTTGTGAAGGCACATTTTGGTCTTTTCATCATGTTTCAGTTTGTAAACATGACTTCAGTTGGTTATTATGTAGGACCCAAAGGTAGCATCTCTCTATACATGCCATGTTCAGTGTGTTGTGTGGGTCTCTCTAAAAGCACCATGGGATGTATCTAGAGTGCTCTTCTAAGGGTACTTACTTTTGCTGAATCTTGATCAGCTTAATTAATTTATTTTGATCTGGATTTTCGTTATTTTGTTTCTTTCGTTAAGGTTTCGAATTTATCATGAGCTCTTTTGATTATCACACTATTAATAATGTTATATTAATATTCCTTTTTGGAACTATTTTCTGTCGTAATAGAATTTAGGTAAAGAAGTTGACAATGTCAAGAAGAGAATTCCACGGTGCTCCAGGCACAGAAGAAGATGATCTGGTCGCTAGAAGTCGCGAATGGATGAAACGTAAGAAAGACCGAGATTGGATGTCGCGCGTCGATGATTTCCTTGATAAGGGTAAAGTTAGGTCACGATCGCGATCTCCTATATCACGGTCGAGATCCCGCTCGAAAGAAAGACAAGAAGATGGTGATAGCGATGATTCAGACTATCGGAGGTTCATCGGTGAACGGTCTAACGAATCGTGGAAAGATCGTCCACGTAAAAGAAATTATGATTATCACGAAGAAGACGATTATTATAGTAACTATGACGATCGGGAAGAAGGTGAATGGCAATCGAGAGGCTCGTGGGACGATGATAACGATAGCAATACAACATCTGAGTACGAATACAGACGTTACGGTCACCATCTTACAGAATTAACTAGTGAAGATCGCTTAGCTTTTAGAAACCAGTCACCTCAGAAAACAATTGTAGTACGAGGTCTTCCTTTACACGTGACTGAGGCCGACATTAGAGCCGACATAATCAATTGCGGCATTAATTTTCGCGATATACGTTTGGTCAGGAGGAAGGATACTGGTGCTTCTAGAGGATTTGCTTTTGTTGAGTTTTTCAATCGGGAAGGTGCCCAGAAGTGGATCGAATCTCACCAGGGGCAGTTATGTTTAAAAGATCAGTCAAGAGCCCTTATGCAGTACAGTTTTCCTGGCAAACCTATAAATAAGAAACCGTTGGTACAGAAAGATTGGGTGTGTCGGTGTCAAGCTTATAATTTCAACAGAAGGATGACTTGCTACAGGTGCAATTTAAGTCGGAAAGACGGCGAGGTGGAAGTAGAACCTGGAGCCGAAGAAGTCAGCACTTTCCCTACTAACACTGTATTACTGCGAGGCCTTGATGCTCTCACAACTGAAGAAGCTGTTCTAAAAGCTATCAAAATTCATTCGACACTTCCCATTAGGAGTGTTAGAATCGGCCATGATCCAATAACTCACGCACCTCTGTGTATTTGTTACATCGAAATGAACTCCGTCGTTGATTCTGTTAGTTTGCATAATACTTTAAGGGATAGTGATTTGGAAATCGATGGAAAAAAAGCAATGGTTAGTTATGCTAAGTTGGCTCCTTTGGCACAATCTAAAACACCAAGAATGGCTGATGCAGCTCTTGCTGCTGCTCAGTGGAGTCATCAAACTGATGCAAACGCTGCTGCTATTCAAAGTGGTAATTACACTCTTGCCGATGTACCTAGACTAGCCGAATATAGCGCAACTCTTTATGCCAAGAACCCACAAGAGAAAGTGGCCTATTTGAAGTATTACGACGACTATTACAGGAAGCAAATTGGTGATACAGTACAGCCTTCGTCTAGTGCCCAAACTGTTTATGCTGCAGCCGCTATTAAAATGTCGACAACTCCTTTATCAGAAGCACCCGATGGAACTGGAAATGAGAAATACCCTATACCTGATGTCAGTACTTATCAATATGACAAAACTTCTGGGTATTATTACGATCCCCACACAACTCTTTACTACGATGCAAACTCACAGTATTACTTTAATAGCAAACTATCAAAATTTTTGTACTGGGATGCAGCCAAGTCAACTTATTTGCCCGCACCTACTGGTGCTCAACAAAATAATCTATCTGGTGCTGATGTTCAAAAGCCGGAAGAAGCTAAAACGGACGATAAAGTAAATAAGGAAGAAGAAAAGAAAAAGGATGGCAATGATAAAGATAAGATTAAAGTAGCTAAAAGGATAGCTAAAGATATGGCTAAATGGGCAAAAACGTTGAATCAGAAAAAGGATATTGCTAAGCAGAACATTGTAGCCGCACAGCAAGCAGCTGCTGCTCAAGCTAAAGCTGCTGGTTCAGCTGATATCGGTTACGCTGTTTTAGAGCGCAAAGAAATGTCAACTTCAGCTCTTTATAACAATAACGTAGATAATAAAAATAGCTTGGTCGCTGCTTACAGTCAAGGAAGCGATAGTGAGGAAGAGGAAGAACAGAAAGGACAAACTGCTAATGAGCAGGAACATGTGGATGTCAGCAAAAAGGTTTGTTTACTTTGTAAACGTCAGTTTCCAAGTTTAGATGTGCTGAATAAGCACGTTCAGATGTCAGATTTGCATAAGCAGAATTTGGAGAAGTGGTACCGGAGTAGAGGTTTGGAAATGCCCAATGACTCGGCAGTTAATCGTCAATATAGAGATAGAGCTAAGGAAAGAAGAGCTAAATTTGGTGAACCCGAAACACCGAGACCGTCTCATTTGAAAGAGCAGTATATTAAAGCGATGGAATCTACTTACGAGGAACCGACCAAGCAAGGGATCAGTTCGGATAATTTGGGGAATAAGTTACTGCAGAAGATGGGATGGAGGGAAGGTACTGGGTTGGGTAAGAGTAACCAGGGTAGGACCGATATTATTCAGGCTGAAGCCAGATCCAAGACTGCAGGGTTGGGTACTAAGAGTGGAAGCATTTATACACCAGGACCGGGAGAAACGTATAGGGACTGTGTTAAAAAGATGGCAAGGCAAAGGTACAACGAACTTAAAGATTAGATTTAACCACATGAATAAGGCGTGCGTGTTGATTGTGTTGTCAATTTCAATGTGTACACATTTGTCTTTGTATAAACCCTTGAAATAAGATTTAACTAATCAATTACAAATTAAAACCCCTTCAACCCAAACCTAATCTCTCTGCTTTTAGCAGAACTTATCAGTTAACATCCAACACCTAATTTTTTTCAGAATTATCCGTGACAGATGTTTTGGGACTTCCTGAGTGGGTTTTACTTAGTTGTGTGTCTGCATGTGCGTGTGTCTGTTAATGCCTCAACTAAAAATTCTGTACTGTACTGATTTGAAATTTAGCACGCCCATAATCTTCTCTTAAGCTCAAAAACTTCCAAATGCATTCTTAGGCACTCTTATCAATAAAAGTACATAGACAGATACAGAAGCAGTTGTCAGTAATGTTGACATCTCCAGAGTCTCTCTGTTGATTTTTTGGCCAAACTGTCTTTTATCATACCTTTGCCTCATCTCTACCAAATTGTAAATATATGATAGATATTAATTTTTGATTGTCTAATACTGAAACCTTGTAGAAGAAGTTTTTAGTTGACCTCATTTCTAATGTCAAAGTCATTAGTAGTGAGGTTAATTATGAGGTGATGTTATTAGGCCATCGACAATTATACTGTAAATAATTTGTACTTATTGTAATTATTAAATCACCGACTGTAATATTTGTTGCATTATTATAATTTTATTTGAATTTATTTATTCTTATTAATTACCTGTGATTATTATTATTTTATTTATCATTGTTTTTTACTTTATTTTTTCTCATTCATTATTTGATATTATTTATTAATTGTCTTGTTGGCATGACAATATTTCTGAGATGTGGACAAACTGTTCTTTGTCCAAAATCATTCTATTTTACTGTTTTTGTAAAATCATTCAGTGTTGCCACTTTGACACTCCAATTGGCCTATAACAAGAATCCAGTGTTGACATTGTTATTTCTGTTTCTGGAACTGTTGTTATCATAACATTATTTAATCTATACAAGATAAATAGGTGAGAGATGAAAACAAACTGCTGTCATGGTAACATTGTCATCTAACTAAGATTAACGGTAGAGAGGTGAGAACAGTTGAGATGTTTGTCTTATCTGGCTCAATATGTTTAGCCTGTGACTGTTATAAATCATACACTGATAGTCACACCACTAGGTAAAGAATTATCGTCTTTCTGAAATATCAGTTGGATTATAATACCTCTAACTTTTTTTTAAAAAAGTGAACAAACTGTTGTAACAAATGTTGCAACCCTAGGAATTAGTTAGAAATTTTGCTACCCAATAAATTAGTTTGGAATGTTGCAACCCTCTACTATTTTTAGTGATGTTGTTTCGCTGACAAGACTGTACTGTTATTTTTTTATTTATTATTATTGTATTTATTGTAAAATTCACACCGACGTCCTCTTTAGAATCTAGGTAGAAATCTATTGTACAGTTTTCTTTTTGTATTTTTATTTTTTATATGAATTAATTGCTTTAACAAATGAAATTTTTGATTTGGACAAAATGTATGCTTAGTGTTTAAAATTAACTGGTAATTAATGAAATGTGACTGTTAATGTTTCTCAGAAGTAGTTAATGGTAATTAGCAGTGTGTTAGGAATCGGTCTTTAACCAACTACTAGTGGCGTGTACCACAAGTGCTGACTATGATGAACACAATGAAACCTTAAATTGAAAGCTTGTGACTGGTCCAGTTTTTGTTAAGAACAGAAATTGAACTTGATGTTTGTTAGTTCTAGTGAGACATGCTATTAGTAAAGTCGCTAAATCTCATACATTCTAACTACCTTCACTTGAACCAATTATGGTAATGGCTCTGATAATAAGTAAGACAAAGTGTGTGTGATGATGATTTCTTCCTCACAGTTGCTGTGTCCTTAACTTAACTTTGTTCATGTCAACATACCTTTAGATTGCCTCGGTTCTTGTCAACATTTCTTTAATGAAGTGATACAAATTTAGTAATATTAGGGTTAGAAAAAAGTAATAAACTATTTGTTTAAGCTGTATATTGCAACTTATCCGAATGTCAGGCATAAACAGAGCTTACATAAACACTAACATTACATAAATAAGAATTAATATGAATTAAATCACAATTTAAAGAAAGTAACATATAATTATAAATACGGCTGTCGATAATTAGAAATAAATAATAAATCATTAATAAGTAATATTAATTTATTTATTAGACAATGGAGACTAATTCAAATAGTTATAATAATTATTTATTAAGATTTTATAAAAATGAATAGATAAACAGTAATTAATTAAGTGTTGTAAAATATGATAGTAATATAGATAATTTTAATTGTAGGCTTCCACTATTAGTAACTAAATATCGATGAGTCCAACATAGCAAGTTCTCCAGATGAATTGCTAACATGCTTTTTGTTGTTTTGAACCTCTTCAGGACAAAATGTATGTCTTATTTTAACAAATATTCTCCCATTTTGCAATGTTAATGAAGATATTAATGAAAAATTCTTTCATAAACCTAAACCGATATAATATACAATTAGCTAAGGTTACTTTAGCCAGCTGGATCTTATTGTTTTGGTTTAATTGTATGTTAATGATGATAGTTATGATTTTTAATTTGTTGAACCCTCTAGCAAACGAGTGAAGGAAGGATTCTATTGGTGTAGTTTTGCTCTTTCAAATAGATGGATTCAGAATCCACCAATAGAATGTTTTGCTTTACTGATTTTTGTTAGACGGTCATATACTGTGAAATAATATTATAGGTAACAACTTTATTACCTAAAATGTAAATACTTATTTATTGTCTCTTTTGTTAGAAGAAATGTTTGTTTTAAAAGTATGAAAGACAATTAATTTAAGAAAAGCTCATTGTTTTTTGTATTAAATTTAATTAATATATGTTTATATAAAATGACATTTTTGTTTTATTTGTATTGTACATGAATACATTATTACTCTATTTTGAGACAAGCAGATATACCTGTTGCAGTAGTTAAATGCCACAATATCTTAAATAAATCCCGAATAAGAAATATACAAAATGTGGGCTGTATCAGTGGAGTAGCCAGGGGGGGCTGAGGGGGCTTCAGCCCCCCCGAAATTTTTACATAACCTAAACCCGCAATAAATGAAACCCTATAAAAATATATAAAATAATAAATTACATAACATATATTTTTAACAATAAACTTATAATAAAATATCATAATATAAAAAAAATTTACATTGAAATTGAAAGATATAAAAAAATATATATACATATTTATATATATTATATATATATATATATATATATATTATATATATATATATATATATATATATATATATATATATTATATATATATATATATATATATATATATATATATATATATATATATATATATATATATATATATATATATATATATATATATATATATATATATATATATATATATATATATATATATATATATATATATATATATATATATATATATATATATATATATATATATATATATATATATATATATATATATATATATATATATATATATATATATATATATATATATATATATATATTTATATATATATATATATATATATTATATATATATATATATATATATATATATATATATATATATATATATATATATATATATATATATATATATATATATATATATATATATATATATATATATATATATATAAACATTCAGCCCCTCCCGAAATTAAATCCTGGCTACGCCACTGGGCTGTATAGTACTTTCTACCAATTTTTTTAAGATATGCAAATACATATTTGAAATTTGGGAGCTGCCCTGCTTGCTAGGAATATCAGTTCCTCCCCTGACCCCTTCTATAGCGACGATCTACATCTTGTTAAGACAGGTCCCGGAAATTGGGTTTAATGTTAGGTTAAGACAGCTGAATTGTTTGTTTATCCTTTTATCAAGGTTTGCAAATGTAATGGATTGATATTATCTCTGCCAAAAATTGATCGGACACAGATTCATCATGATAAATATGAAAATTATGGGCAGCCAATTTTTACGATTCAGAGATAACAAAGATCAAGAAGGATTTTAAAATTGCCTGTCTCTAGGAAGTTTTAATAAAGTTAGAGCAATAAGTGCAGGACTAATGTAGGACTGAATGTTCCACCCAAATTTTGTAATTTCTTCCCTCTTGTAAATACTTCATGAGTAGTAACGAGATGCATTTTAAATTAACTTCATTCTGAAATATTAGCAATATTGGTTTTATAGAGGAAAATAATATCAATAAAGTTCCTGAGAATACAGACTCTTTTCTGGGTGAGTGAGTTGAGAATTGGAAGTGGCTCATGTCTGTCTTTTGAGCTTAAGTAAGATGTTCAATATTTTTTGATCTTAAAAATATTGTGTTGTGAACTATTACTTACATTGGATCTGGTTTATTGTGTCAAATAATACTGAGCTCGGTGTCCACAGGACAAATGTGTGTTTTATAACACTTATCAACTTAGTTGTCAGTCACTTATCAAAAGTGAAATCAGAGAAAAACTAAAATTAATTTATGGATTGTAAATTACACATCTGTTTTCCAACAAAACTAGTTATATATATATACAAAGAATTCCTTTCACATAGGGTGCAATACGTAGAACACAACAATGTATGTTCAGAACATAAATTAATTAATAAAGGGGTTCCACAGGGATCCATATTAGGCCCTATTCTTTACCTTCTAAGCACGAATGATATGCCAATGTTCATGGACCTAACTAATACAGAAAAGATAATAGAAGACTTACCTACCTTTGCAGTTGATTCCAACCTGACTCACTGCCATTCTGACGAAACTAAGCTGAAAAAAATAGGAGATCAAGGATTAAGTAAAATGGAATATTGGTTTAGTAGCAATGAATTTATACTAAATAAAGATAAAACACAGTCATTAATCATAAGTCTCCGACTTGATTACAAACAACAACCAGTAAAATTTCTGGGAGTCACTATTGACGGTAAATTAAATTGGAGAGACCATGTCACAACAATGACTAAAAGTATTGCTAGGTACTTATTTGTTTTTAGAAAGTTAAAAGACTTGTTACCAGAAGAAACTCTTGTGCTCGTCTACAAATCACTTATTCAGAGCAGGTTAAATTATGCTATTATTGCCTGGGGACACGTCAATTTAGATCCATTGCTTATTTATAAAAAAGGATAATTAGAAGAATAACAGGAGCCAAACCTGGTTCACACTGTCAATCTTCCTTTAAGAGACTGCCAATAATGACTGTCATAAATCTTTTTATTTTTAATTCTGTGCTCTTTATTAAAAAGAACTTAAATAAATTTAAAACCAATAGTGACTATCATAGATATAATACAAAGAATAAAAATGTACTTACAATACCAACTCATAGACTTAAGAAGTCAGAAGTGGGTCATAGTGTATTGGGGGTTAAACTTTTAAATCATTTAAATGTAAAAATTCAAGAGTTGCCAATAGATCATTTCAAAAAAGCCGTAAAAAAAGCCTTGACAGAGCAGCCTTTTATAGTATTAATGAGTACTTCTCTCATAAAATTATGTTTGAGTAATTTATGTTACTTCTAATTTTTGTATTTTTGACGATTTGCCATTGTACTTGTATTAGTATTTATGCAAATAAAGATTTTTATTTGTTTATTTATATATCGGAAATATGTTTGAACTAACAGTAGTGCGCCTCAACAAGAAATGAAATAAATACTTATAGAAAGAAGAACAAAACATTCTCATTCAGCAAAACAAGTAACGTGGGTATAGTCGGTAATATTACATTTAGACATTTGTAAAAAAAAAACGAGAAAAATAAAAAGATTCTTTGTTTACTTGGTGTTAACGTGTGATAGTTTTGAAAATTGACGAAATATTTATACAATTTTAATATAATACTTGTAGCTACAAAGTCTTGCCAATACATATTTGAAACTTTTGATATCTGCAGTTCACTCAGGATTTATGGTTGTTGTGAATTTCATAAGTTCTAGTTTTATGTACTGTAGGAGTAAATGTAAATATTTCAATTTAATTGATCTTCGCTGGTTTAGTGAATGTGTAATTGCTTATAACGGCAGTTTTAGACAAAATACGGGTTTAGGCTGGAATTTAAGGCGTTCCAGTTTATTGGGTGATTTGAGGCAGAGTTCGAGCTTGTCGTCCACTTTGAGGCAGAGTTCGAGCTTGTCGTCCACTTTGAGGCAGAGTTCGAGCTTGTCGTCCACTTTGAGGCAGAGTTCGAGCTTAGCGTCTACTTTGAGGCAGAGTTTAAAATTAGTGCCTACTTGGAGGCGGAGTTCGTACTCTTACTTTTGGGAAGAAAGATAAGTATTTTTTTTGTTATTAAATCTCGTTCTTATAGTTGTTTCACAATGAAGTTGGAATCAGAAGAATTCAATGCCATTTTGACAAATGACTTGCAAGTATTGTTCAATGTTTTTAATAAGTATGGTTACAAAATAAGAATTGCAGGAGGTGCTGTGAGAGATTTACTTGCGGGAAGCAAACCAAACGATATTGATTTCGCTACCGACGCAACTCCCGATCAAATGAAAGAAATGTTCACGAAAGAAAATATAAGGATGATTAACGCTAAAGGTGAAAAACACGGTACAGTTACTGCTAGAATAAACACTGAAAATTTTGAAGTAACGACACTTAGAATTGATGTCGTTACGGACGGACGTCACGCAGAAGTTGAATTTACTAAAGATTGGGAATTGGATGCCAATCGGAGAGATTTCACTGTCAACTCTATGTTCTTGGGACACGACGGAACCATTTACGATTACTGTGACGGATACAATGATTTATTAAATAAAAAAATTCGATTTGTAGGTGACGCACAGACTCGTATCAGAGAAGACTATTTAAGAATTTTAAGATATTTTAGATTCTATGGAAAAATATGTATTAGTGAGGATCAACACGATGAAGAAACACTTAAAATTATCAGCGATAACATAGAAGGTTTACAGCAAATTTCTGGTGAGAGGATTTGGTCAGAACTGAAGAAGATTTTAGTTGGTAACTACGCAGCTAGCCTAGTAGGGAAGTTAATAGAATGCGGGGCTGGCAAGTTTATAGGCTTTCCTGAAAAACCTTTGATTAACAATATGAAATTGTTAGAATTAACTAAAAGTTTCAATTTGGAACCGGTCAGTGTTGTTTCCTCACTTTTTTGTAACCAAGAAGAATTTCTTACATTTAATTCAAGATGTAAATTATCGAATCAAGATAAATATTTGGGTTTGTTTTTAATAGAAATGCGAGATAAGACGGAAGATTTAAAGTTTTACAAAGTCTTATTTTTAACTCCAAAACAACCCCCTGTTTCAAAGTTTCAAATCACAGAGCTTTTTAAGTATAAAAATGACTTAATTAAGTTAGAAGAGTTTGAAAAATGGGATGTTCCTAAGTTACCTGTCAACGGAACGGATCTATTAAAACATGGCGTTCCGCAAGGTAAACAGTTGGGTAATATTATGAATCAACTTAAACTGCGATGGATTGCGGAGGATTTCACTACAGATAGGGACCAACTTGTAGCTCTCATCCCATCCATAGCTGACAAGTTGAAAATTAAATTAAATAAGAAATAACTTTTGTTTTGTACTGAAATATATTTAATTGTTATTTAATTTATTTTTTTCTCATACCTTCATATTGGTTGTACTCAACATGATAACACATCCTAGAATTGGAAATATTATCATCATGATGATTGTACTATAATCAGATTAAATGACCTCTTATGAAGAGGTCAAGCCATGAAACAAACATTGCGTTTGCATGGCTTTCTTATTAAATCTTTATATTCAAATCACACTATCCAATAAAAATATGTCATAAACTTACTTTTCAGGCTATAAACAACATTATTAAACATCTCTCATAACCTTAGAACTAAGGCAAACTAAGTAATTTAATAATTATATAACCCGGTGTGCTGACTATCAGGCCAGAATTATTTAATATTATAAACTTATAAAATGTAAATATGATAATAAAAATTATGCTCATTACCTGGATTCTGTTATCCATCTCGGACCTCTCTCATTTAATTCACAGGCCCAAAGATCCTCGAAAACAACTTCCCAATCAAATTATGTTGCTTAGTGGCCGTATTTTAGGTTTTATGGTATTGAAAGAAACACTCTTTATTTTTCAATTACAAATTAAAATTAAAAACCAGATTGAAATAAAAAAAAAATAATTTGTTGACTTTTGACTATAATATATATATATATATATATATATATATATATATATATATATATATATATATATATATATATATATATATATATATATATATATATATATATATATATATATATATATATATATATATATATATATATATATATATATATATACATATATACATATATATTATATATATTATAGTCAAATTCAACAAATTATTTTTTTTTATTTCAATTCGTTATTTAATTTTAATTTGTAATTGTCAATTAAATGAGAGAGGTCTGAGATGGATAACAGAATCCAAGTAATGAGCATAATTTTTATTATCATATTTACATTTTATAAGGTTAAAATATAAAATAATTCTGGCCTCATAGTCAGCATGCCGGGTTATATAACTATTAAATTACTTACTTTGCCTTAGTTCTAAGATTATGCTGGCCACTAAGCAACATAATTTTATTATGGAATCATTTGTTCTGTAGTCATATTACTTCTGAATCCAAATTGGTTTTTAGATATAAGAGAATTGGGGGAGATTTTAGATATAACTTTATATATTACTTTTGAGGCAATTATTGAAAATATGCTTTAGGGGGTTGACAATAAAGTCTTTGGTGACTTTAAAAGTTTTGGTAGTAATTTTATCATGACCATATTAGCTGAGTTGTTTGGTTCGTTTTTAATGTACTGAGATATTTCTGATTCTTGTATTAAATAAAATTCTTTAAGATTAATATTAGGACTTAAAGTAGGTGCATTGTATGAGGTTTGATTAGAGGAGGTATTGTTGGTTTTATTGCAATTATTTGATTTATTAAAATTATCATTAATAACAGATTTGACCATGTCTGTGAAATATTTGTTAAATTCATTGGCAATGTCATTTGTTGTGCTAAGTATTTTATTTTGATTTGAAATACAAGTTATTTTAGGTTTAACCATAGCTCTCCTACCAGACACCTCATCAGCCAATTCCCACAAACCTTTAGAATCATCTTTAGACATCTCAATCTTTGTAGTATAATATTGAACTTTAGTTTGTTTTATAAGCTTACGAGTATGTAAATAATTTCGATAGGCTATGTATCTTGATTTATAAGAGGGATCTTGAGTAGTATTTAATTTTTCACATAATTTAATATGGTCTTTCCATTCTCTTTTAAGTTTATCTCTACGATTTATCAATAAAACTAAACCAGTAGTTATCCAGGGTTTCAATTTTTTAATTTTATTGTTGGATACTACTAAATTTTTACTGTTAATCTTAGTATGCTGATTTAAGGTTAAATAGAAATGTTTCAAAGATTTGTTTGGATCATTTTCATTATGAAGTTGTTCTCAAGTTACAGATTCTATGGATTTCAGTAGATTGTCATAATCAGTAATTGTTCTCACATTTGTTTTTTATAGTTTCTTAATCATGTTCAAGGTCAAGAGATGGCTTTTTAACAATTATAGTGGCAAAGTGATCTGTAATTCCAAGTTCTACAATAGCTGATTCAGTACTGAATTTTGAATTTGATTTTTCGAAGATATGATCAATATGCGTTTCAGAATTTGGAGTAACTCTAGTAGGTTTGTTTATACAAGATACATATCATTTACATTCTAGGGTATTTAAATAGTCATTAATAATATGTTGTTCATTTACATTTGTGTCACCTAAAAATATAACTGAGTTTTCAAAAACCTCTTTTAGATATATATTCCAATGTACCATTTAATTTTTGCACAAAAAGTTCTTTATTTATGTTGTGTGTACGATAAACAGGCAATATTGTGTACTGTTTTTCTCTGCTCTTAAAGTTCAATAGAAAGTTTGAGGCAGTAAGCTGGGTCAGCTCTTCCTCATTTAAAATGGAAGTTTTATCAGAAACGAAGACAGCTAGACTCTTTTAAAGTATTTTTTTTATTAAAAAATTTGGTTGAGTAGCCTGGCAAAAAGAAATTAATTTCAACAGGTAGCTCTGTCTCTGATAAAACTATAATATCAGGCTTATTTACCATATTATATAGAACAATAGAAAGCTGATCAAAATTTTTTTAATACTTCTTATGTTGATATGAAAAATGAAAAGATCTTCATTAGCTGTTTTGGAATATTCACGAAGTTCTTTGCTGTAATTTATGACATCAGTGGTGATATGAAAATTGTTTTCATTTATATTCAGGTTATCCATATTTGTAAATATTGTAAACAAATCTTAACACTATTGACCCCAGTTTTTTCATTTTTATTTTATTCATTGCCCAAAAATACATAAAAAAAGACATCCAACAAAAAAATATTTTTTATCGGTCGTAATTTTGGGTTTTGGTAATTTATTATGGGGTTTTCGACTTTAGGTCATTATTACTTAGGTCACATTGACTTCGGACCGATTTTATTCGATTCAGCGTCCCAGAATACTTAAAAAATGACATCTTAATGTCATCTTAACACTTTTCCCCATTTATATCGTAGGTATATAGGAAAAGTATTGTGTTTGTAAAAAAAATCCGAAACCAGAATTATCCTTTGCAGGTGTTTTTAAGCATAGATAAAGGATATATTTGTTTTTAAGGCCTCCTGAGTGGTTTTCTCAAAGTTTTCTGTCTGTATGTGGGTGTATCACATGTATTCTGACATGTGATGGTAGACATGTATACAAAAAAACATTTGTTAATCACATTTTCGTAAAGTATAATGATATTGAATAAATAAACCAATACTTTTATAAAAATATACACAAAACTGAACAGCAAACCAATGTTTTATTGATATTAAGTTCTATTTATAAAACTTTGGTAAAAACTGTAGAGTATATATAGAATAGAACTAATAAAGATGTTTAACAATAAAATAATTCTAAGAACATATTTAATCAAATATCCCCTAAGAAAATATTTATCTTTATTTAGATTTATAACTTAAATCTAAATAAAGATAAATATTTTCTTAGGGGATATTTGTTTGTGTATGTTGGCCATTCTTCAAAATCAACATGATTTGCAATTATTCGTTTCTGTTCTGCGTTCTACTTAGTGTTTTGTTTTGAATATTTTTAAAAACGTGAATTATTCTTTCCTTATTTTGTGTGCGTTAATTCATTATTATAACTGCGCTGACCAACCAGTTAGTGTTTTTATTAAACGAGGCAAATGCGTCAAGGAACAACAGATCATAATCAGTGTTTATTACTGCGAACCGCCACTTAAATTTTAGCTGTAGAAAAAGTTTATTTTACCAATAAAGTTTCGATAACAGACAGCATAATGATGCTAAAAGGTAAATAAATATATATGTTTATTAAATAACCAAAGAAATTGAAAGCAATAATAATTATTAAAATAACCTGACTTGGGAGACCGGGTTTAACCCCGTTAAGTGTCTACACGGCACACTATCAGGTTTCAGCCTACAAATTATTGGTGTCGATATCGGTGTTCAACACCGGGTCGAACCCCCGTCTATACGGAGTAATATCGGTGTTGAGGATTCAACCAGGTGCTCAGCACAATGTTTAGACAAAGTAATTATATAGAACGATCACGTGACATTAGATACGAACGATGACAGTAATTATTTCATTTTATATAAACGTAAACCATAGAGATATTATTACTAGAGGAGGCATAGCCTATCTCAATACATTGAAAGGCCTGAAACATCTTATTGGGGGCTCTGTGTAACCTCATTAAAACCTCCTTCAAGAGTGAGTTAAGGCAATAATAAATCTTTTGTTTTCGGCTTCCTATACCTTGTTTCTGTTTTGATTTGTATTTTTAACGTACTTCTATATAAGTTATTGTAATTTTGTACTGATTATTTGATTACAATATAAGCGAAGGTGGCCAGGTTATTTTGTCAGTGTTTCAAAATTCAACCAATAGGACCCCTCTAGTAATAATATCTCTATGACGTAAACAAACAGTAATGAAATCAGAAAAATCAGACTTGTTCAAACAAATGCGTTTTAGAACAATTGTCAAGAGCGTAGTGTTTAATACATTTACCCTGTTTTTTTAAAACTTTAGTTATTTATGGACTATGGAAATTGGCAACCGGCCCAATTTTTTTTAAAATGCCTGCTTTCTTGCTCAATTAAACCATTTCTTGGTTAAGTCTCCAGTAAATACTTTCTTACCTGAGCAGTAGCGTCACAATTTTTTTTTTTTTTTTTTTTTTTTGTTATCTAAATTTTACGAACGATTTAAAGAAAATGTACTAAAATAGCATGGACAGAGATATAAACCAGTGCGAATAAAGCTGGGCAGTGAAAAGATGACTTTATATATTATGGGATAAAGATGCGCATTTTCTTTGAAAAATTAAATTAAAATTTTGCTAAGCATGTAAAGCGTATACCGGAGACTCAAGCAAGAAACACGCATTTCAAAGAAAATTGGGCCGGCTTGCGGACCTCCGCGTCGCAATTTGGACCGGCTTGCGGACCTCCGCGTCGCAATTTGGACCGGCTTGCGGACCTCCGCGTCGCAATTTGGACCGGCTTGCGGACCTCCGCGTCGCAATTTAGACCGGCTTGCGGACCTCCGCGTCACAATTTGGACCGGCTTGCGGACCTCCGCGTCACAATTTTGACCGGCTTGCGGACTTCCGTGTCGCAATTTGTTATGCTTTTGTGAAGATGGAAACATAGTTTTCGTACTACACAATTAAATGTCTCTCTAATGTAATCCTTGGATTATTATCCATTATATCTCTCCCACAGTTGATCCTCCACGTATCCTCACTTGATCAGTGATCAGATCCGCCTATGCTGTGGTCAAAGGATAATAATTTAACATTTAAATCTAAAAATTTGTATATTTTAACAAACTCAACAAATATTTTTATTTACAAAATAATTAATGTAAAAATATATTTTTGTAATAATTGATATTGGATCTAAATTTAGTTCGGAGAAGCAAGGAACTAATACTTCGTTTACATGCGGGATATGGCAAGGGTTCTTCCCCGTGTTCAACCCCCTTATGGGTTCACCCCCCCCCCCCCCCCTAGCACTTGTCGTGTGAAATTAATTTTTCACGGTAAAAAATGCCGTGTAAACAAGTGAAATAGTGATTCAATAGTGATCAAATAGTGATTCTACTGATTTCATACGCCCTAAAATTAATTAAATTAAAGCACTTTGATAAAAATTTAAAGAAATAATCGCCACAAATAAGAAAACCAAAAAACTCCCATAAGGACTTAAACAACGATCACCCTTCTGTTATCAATTTCTTATCAGCGACGGTGGCGCTGCTACGGACTTTGAATCGCGAATAGTATGTATATGCTATGTATCATGTTGTACCAGATTAGGACTGGAGAAAGCTCAAACAAATGGATTCACTGTCAAATACTTATAGATTAATAGATAAGAGAAAATTTTGTTTGTTCCAACAAATTAGTTTAATTAGTTTTCCTCATTTATACCATAGTTATATAGGAGAAGTATTGTGTTTGCAAAAACTCCGAAACCGGGATGTCACCGGAATTATCCGTTTCAGGTTTTTAAGGCCTCCCGAGTGGTTTTACCGAGTTGTATGTCAATGTGTGTCTGTTATCATCGTGTTTAGGGGAGTTGAAACTTATATAAAAAGTAGGTACTTTCCGGAAAAAATTTGGCTGAACTTCGGTGTACGTGCTCCCTGTTATCAATACTATATATCGATATAATTAGTTTAGAGATGTGATGTAGGAATAATCGATATATGCCTTTCTTTTACGTTTATGAACATATTTTATTATTTTTTTTAAATGATTTTTTGTTGTTTGTGTTTTTTTTATCTGTTAAAATGGTTATAACTATTTTCATATTTTTTTATGTTTTTATAATGTTTTAACTATGTTTTTATAAGAATAATCGATACATCACATCTAATTTTACGTATTTTTGTGTTTGTAATTTTCAGGTTTTTTATTATATTTTTGTTGTTAATGTTTTCATTTATCTGTTGTATGGTTTTTTTAATGTTTTAATTATAATTAATAATTTAACGACGCTGCTTATCTTTTAAGTGCTCAGTTCTCGTTTACGTGTCGCGTAACTAAAAATATATCGATATATAGTATTGATAACAGGGTGCACCGTATACCGAAGATTTACCTTTGTTGTTAGCGTAGTGTATACCCTGTAAAGCTATAAGTAACCAATAAGTTTTATAACAATGTACAGCAATGTATAGTTATAGTTTACCAAGTTTCATTCTTAACTCGGCTATATCTTTGGTTGATGTTAAAACACTAATGTTAATCAGCATCGGGCAAGGTCAGTACCTGGACGGGTGACCACTGGCAATAAAACTGATGTTTCACTATCTGAGGACGAGCGAAGCGAGTCCAAAGACGCAAAGTAATATGAATTAGGCGATTTCCATATTCTGAGGACGAGCGAAGTGAGTCGAAGTGGTGAGGATGAGCGTAGTGAATCCCATATGGCGAGGAGAAGTTCCGAGGTACCCCGTACCCGTACCTGATTATTTTTTCTTATCCAAGGGTTTAGTTTTGTTTGTTATCGTAGCTTATCAGTTTTGTTTATCAGTAGAGGTTGTTTTATTTAAAATATAAGCTTTCCTATAGAAATCATAGAAGAGTAAAAACATGTAAGCATTGTTTGGTATAATGACATGTAGTGGCCAGCTGGGGTAGGAACAGCCTGGGTAGAACAGCACTGTCGAGGCGTGCATACATATCAGCGCGAACTGCGTCTGCAACACCAACAATACAATAGAATATCTGTGTTAGGCTGACGTCACTCACATTACTTATCTCATGGCGTAGTGGATCTTTGTGCTATGCTCTTTGCATTATAGGAAACATATATTTTTTCAATGTAAATTCGTCAGTATTTATACTGACCTTTAATGAAACGAAGGTCTGGGGTTCGCATCCCGTGCTCCAATATCAGTTTTTATCGGATTTATTCGAATAAACTATTACCAACACTTTGGGTGTAAAGGTTTAATAAGCATATGATGCAGATCCTGCAAGGGTCACCCTTAAAAGGTGCAAGGTTCGTGGTTACTACGCATAATTATTAAGCACGATAAAGAACTACGCGGTGCCCTGAGACCTGGGGGCAACACTTCCCAAGGGATCATGGCCAAGATGTCAGGACACGACCTGGTAACACTTGCTGAGGGACTAGGCCAGGATGTCAGGACGCGACCTGGTAACACTTGGTAAGGGACTAGGCCAGGATATCAGGACACGACATGGTAACACTTGCTAAGGGACCATGACAAGATGTCAGGACACGACCTGGTAACACTTGCTGAGGGACTAGGCCAGGATATCAGGACACGACCTGGTAACCCTTGCTAACGGACCAGGACAAGATGTCAAGAAACGACCTGGTAACACTTGCTGAGGGATCAGGCTAGTGTAGTTTTTATTCTTAAACAGGGTAGATCTAACTTTATACTTTTAAAATCATTTAGACCCATTAGTTTTACATTTTTTTTTTAAATATGATTAGAGTGTCTAGTTGATAAAAATACATTCGTGATAATCTTACAGTAAATCTAAGTAAGGAACATTATGCCGCAGTCAGGAAAATCTTGCGAAGCTGCTCTACACCATTTAGTTGGGAAAATTGAGGAAGTCCAGGACAAGAAACAACTAGCATTGGGCTTTTTTTTGGACATTAAAGGTGCCTTCAACTGTGTTTCTATTGAGTTCATAGTATCTGCTGCTTTAGAACATGGAGTCCACCCAACCCTTGTTGGGTGGATTCTATACTTGCCCATAGGGTAATCAGCGCAGAACGCAATGGGGCTACAGTTAAGGCTACTACAACTACATGTTGTCCACAAGGAGGGGTACTATCTCCTCTATTATGGTGTTTAGTTCTAAATAATATGAAAGTGGTTTTGCAGAATGACGGATCTTATGTCCAGGCTTATGCCGACGAAGTAGTAGTGTTTATAAAGGGAACATTTGTAAAAACTGTGTTTGAACTAGACTAGAGAGTCTTAAATATTCTAGATAAATGGTGCAGAACAAATAACTTATCTGTAAATCCAACCAAGACGGTCGTTGCCCCCTTTACTAGGAAAAAAGATTTCACTGATGGATCGAGAATTATGGACAGATCTGGTGCCGGAATATTTTGTGCTAGGCCAAATTATGAAATCAGCATTAGTTTAGGAGCTCACGCTCCTATGCATGCTGACAGTCAGGCAGCATTAAAAGCTCCTATCAACCCGAAAAATAATTCTAAACTGGAATGCAAATCGACACTTAGTAAACTTAGCCTTCAAAATCAGGTAAAATCATTTGGGTGCCAGGACATTGCGGAATCGAAGGCAATGACATTGCTGACCGGCTGGCTGGTTTTGGATCTGGGGAATCACCCATAAGCCCTAAACCTATTATTGACATCCCAAAATGTATTGTGAGGTCACACCTTCAAAAGTCGCTTAGCAATGCCATTTGACATGAGTGGAGTGGTTCTTTTGAGATGAGACAATCTGAGCTTATGCTTTCTGGTCCTTCTCAGAAACGCACTAAGATAATACTGTCGCTAAGTAAGGGAACTTGCCTCTACATTACTAGAGTTATTGCAGGACACTGCAGACTCAACAGACATTTTAATCTAATGGGTCTAAGTGACTTTAATATATCATATCCAGCAATTATTCACAATACATATTATCTTATTACTGTAAATTTAATATTATCCTACCTTATTATTTTAAAATATTTTATTTAGTGTTTCTTATTTTATCATAATATTATTTCATTTAATATCCTGTCCGGAGTAGGTAAAATGGACCCATCAGAGGTCTAAGTGCCTTGGAATTATTTCCACCGGAAAAAAGGCAAAGGTTGTCCGGACACGACCTGGTAATACTTGCTGATGGACTAGTCTATTGTGTCCTCATATGCAGTGTTATAAATTCCGTAACTTTCAATATAACCAAAATATAGAATAAGCAATATGGAATTAGTAGTTCGATGTAAGCATATAGAATAAGCAATATGGAATTAGTAGTTGGATGTAAGCATTAAGATGTAATTACCATCTGCATCTGTGTGACTAACTTCTTAAATCTAGCCAACTTTAGGTGAGGGAAGAGAGCGGCTGTCAGGTAATATGTGTACATTACCATGTGCACCGGAGCGTTGTACAGTCCTAGACATGTGTGGTGACCCACTAGAACATAGAAGAACAAGAGGTTTACACAGTGAAGAACGTTCGTTACCTGACGGAAAAACCGACAAAATATTACATTGAGCCTTTTGTGCAGTTTTCAAGATTATTCACATGTTTCACGTTATATCAGTTCTTGCAGAGCTTCGAATTAGCTTTTAACTTAGATTTAAGTTATAACTTTTACCTTATAACTTCTAGTATTAAAGATAGAGTAAGATATCTAAAAGTAAAAGAAGATAAACATTTTAAAATAGAGAAGATAAAAATGAAAAGAAAAAACATATTAAAGATAGAGTAAGATATCTAAATGTAAAAGAAGATAACAACATATTAAGAGAGTAATATCTAAAAGTAAAAGATAAACATTTTAAAGATCGAGTAAGATATCTAAAAGTAAAAGAAGATAAACATATTAAAGATAGAGTAAGATATCTAAAAGTAAATGAAGATAATATATGTTTTGTTAGCGGATTTAGAAGCGTTGAATATGTCTAAGAATGGAGAATATTTGTTACTAATGGAATGGAGTCTAGGAATAAGGGAATATTTGATATAGTTGGTAGGATGAGATTGTGAGTGGAATGTCTGAGTAGATCTTGTATAGTGAGAAGGAACATGAAGGTTTACAAGTTTTAATATATCTATACAATCAATTGTACAATCTGTACAATCATTCTCAGAGTGATTGTATACAATCAGATAGGGTGCGAAAGGTTCTGAAGTTCTCCGTACCCGATTTCCCAACTGCATATTGGTAGTATGGTTTTTAATTATTGTATGTTTTAAGTGGGTTTCCAAAGGCTCCCCTGGAACAGCGCCCCCTGATAAAGACACTGGAACCTTTCAGGCGAAACACTATTGCTGGGACCGCGCCACTGATATGGGCACCGGAAGTTTTCAGACGAAACTTTATTGCTAGTACCGCGCCACTGATATGGGGACCGGAAGTTTTCAGACGAAACTCTATTGCTGGTACCGATCCACTGATATGGGCACCGGAAGCTTTCAGACGAAACATTATTGATAAAATCTTGTAACCACTCAACTCTGGAAGACTAAGTAAAATAACTTTACCTGGTATGAACTTTACGGCCGCCCATATCATTATTACCATACCGGTGTGATGGTATAAATGCAAGAACGATATGTGACTGTTTTTCTTTCTGAGTACCATAAATACCTGAAAAATAAAAACTACGAGTTAAAATTTAAATCAGGATCTAGTAATTCAGGACTACAAAGCTCAACCAACTATAGACTGCAAAGTCATTCGAGGCTATCGTTTAGACCTTAGATCTTAAAACTTCGCCCTCTAAACCTCATGTTGGCAGAACCAGACCACCACTTCATAGTCTTCTGTTCAGTTTTGGATTCACGATGAACTGTGTAGGTCGACTTTAGCAATGCCCCACTTTTTATTTCTGGAAAACATATAGAGATAGGAGTGTCTAAATCAGTCCTAAGGGACTAGTAGGACTAGTTGTAACCTAAACTTGCCTGAGTGTATAGGATATAAGTACATAGAGATGGTAGTGTCTATCTCATACCATTGGGTGGTCTGAAGCAGTCCTAAGAGGACTAGTAGGACTAGTTGTAACCTAACTTGCCTGAGTGTATAGAGATATAAGTACATAGAGATGGTAGTGTCTATCTCATACCATTGGGTGGTCTGAAGCAGTCCTAAGAGGACTAGTAGGACTAGTTGTAACCTAACTTGCCTGAGTGTATAGAGATATAAGTACATAGAGATGGTAGTGTCTATCTCATACCATTGGGTGGTCTAAAGCAGTCCTAAGAGGACTAGTAGGACAAGTTGTGTATAAGGGTTTATATAAGTGACAGTCACTATGACCTCTATGCTCTTTGTACTCTGTGTTAATCAAATAAAAATGAGAGAGACTCACGGTATCTATGAGATCAGATATCTTGACTAGCAGATACAAGTAGATGAGAGATATCGTCTGAAATATAATGAACCTGTTATTAATTATTTACTACAACATTAATATAACACTGCTAATAAAATATACAATATCAAAACCTATAATCAACAGGTAAATTAATTAAACTCAAACAAGCTACACCAAGTAAGCAACTTTAGTTTCCCGTTAGCGAATTTTCATCATAAAATAAAGCTTATCTTATTTAAAAATCAGCTCTGTGATGATAAAATCAAAGAAGCCACGCACCTAATTTTAATCATTATTTATATTATTAACTAGATACAGGTGTCAGAGCTGCCGCTAGATAGCAGCTCTGAGTTCATCCCCACATGCTGTCTACGTTCTCTTATACATTCCATCATTCTAAACGTGTAATATATAAGAATAAGACTTACCCTCTGGCTTGCACGAACGTCTTCGCGTATCATTGCTTGACAGAAAAAATTGTAATCAAACAACCATATGGACCACGCCTGCAAATAAAAGTATAGTAATTACTATTCCAAACCTAATTTATTTCAAGTAATACGGTCACGCTATGCTGACCTATGACCTATTGGGAACCTATGCCATGTCCGTATTGGGTGGAGACGGTCATAGGTACATTGAGAGGCATCAGCTTCTTCTCCTTGGCGGCGTGCCAGAAGTTTGCAAGGGTGTATGGGGTATAGAGCCTGATTATATCGTACCCTTATCGTTTCATTTATTCATTAATTTCTTTTGTATACTCCTAGATCTATGCAGGTAAGTAAAACTGCTGTTATTAAGACAACTGCTAAAATCTGTTATGATTAATCTCCACGAACACCTGAATTGTTTGATATCTCAAAATATAGCAAAAGAAAATATAAAACTCGTTCACACAGCTGGCTTGCCGCCTTGGAGAAGAAGCTGATGTTGCCTCTTAATGTAAATAGGGCCCTTAACTATTGCAACCTAGCAACTTCACTTTGAAACGCCTATGGCAGTCTCCACCCAATACGGATATGACTTGGCGGGACAGAAAAGTTAATTTCCCTACTTGTTTGGACCAAAGACTTGACGGGGAGTATTTTACCAAATAAGTGGTATTTGGTAACATATTAACCTTATTCGCAGCAAAAAAATATTAACCCTGAATTTTTCCGATTTTTTGAAAATTTTGCTGACTTAGCAAACCGTGTTAATGACCTCAGAAAATCTGGTTTTCAATAGGGTTCGTGTCCTCCCGAAGGTTGATTTTATTTTTGTACTAAAAATAAAATATAGTGTTTATAATATATAATATATATATTATATATATATATATATATATATATATTATAATATTATATATATATATATATATATATATTATATATATATATATATATATTATATATATATATATATATATAATATATAGTACTTCAAAGTGGTCGTATCGGTTTCGTATAATATTTTTACTTACTGTTATAAAAATATAAATGTTGACGATAATTTGAAATAAGTCGAAAAGAATGATGGTATTTCTGAGTTGGAATGGTGGGCGGTTCTTCATGAGACTGGGGCCGAGTTTGAGGCAGAAGTAATTATAGAAGACCAGCATGAAGATCATAGTGAAGGGCCGCTGTATTAGAGGGTAATCTACCGTCCTGTCATCTGTAAAACATAAAAGTGTCCAATAAGAAACACTCTACAGACATCAAGTTATAGTGAAGTCTAAACAGAACAGGAGACAATGATGAGAGTCTGCTCTCTTGAGACCAGAGACCCATCCATAAGCAAAACAAATACCAAGACAGCGTCAATACGGCTTTTAGGGCCGTACCCGTTATTCAGCCGCTCCACTCCGTCCGACATTCTTTTGGCCGCTTCGTTTTTGTTTTGTATTATTTAATGTTACATGGCATTTTGCCATGCATTTAGCGGGGTGTCATGGCTTCGCCTCACAAGCCATAAATGTTTCAGTAACACCATATGCCATGTTTAGTTCATACAAAGGAAATGAAATCCCAAAAAACACATGCGAGTATAGAAGAGCCAAGTCTAGCGTAAAAAGTTGGAGATTATTGTATAAGCCAAGTCGTAGGTTTCTAATAATGCTTGTAAACATACGAGGTCTTGGTTGTTTCACGTTGTGCCTTGGCTATTACGCAGCACACACATTAATGCATATTAAATATATAATAATAATAATAATAATGCCTTTTTTAGAGCCTTCTGGCCCTTCAGGGTATTCGCCCTGCGGGAACCATCTCGGGTGTGTCACACCTACTATGCTCAAAGTAAAGCTAAAATTGGCGAAATCTTTTTACATCAAATTCTATTCATAAAAACTGAGAGGGCTGTAAACCCCGGACCTCCGGTGCCGAAGTCCAGTACTATACAACCTCGGCTGCGAAGGCAGATAAGTTTATGAATTAAGCTGAATATATTATTATAGTGTATGTCTACACTTTATACAAGATGTTTAGTATCACATTATGTTAAGCTGCGTAATGGCCAAGTTACAAAGTCAAACCGCCAAGACCTCATATATTTACAAACATTATTAGGAACCTACGACTTGGCTCATTCAATGATCTCACAACTTTTTACGCTAGACTTAGCTCTTTTTTACACGCATGTTTTTTGTTGTGATTAGTCTTAACAAAGGAATGTCTGGTAGACTCGTTACGCAAATGTTAAGATTATTGTAAGCAGGAGAAAACATACCTGCTAAATCATAATTGAAAAAATGGTATGCCCTGTAGAGGGCACTCTGGATGGTGTCCATGTAGCGGAGTTTAATGGTCTGTGTTCACTCTATTGTTTCTTATGTCTGCATCCCTCGCTTTAGCATCTCTAGTGTCAAAAACTTCATGAATCAACCTAAAAAAGATATTAGTCGTAACTTTTCAATACATCTACGGTTATTAGATTTGTCACCAATAAAGCCTTATTCGTCCAACTGTTGACTTTTACTTGATATAACACGGGCATTGGTTAAGCTTGTTATTCAGTTTGTTATTGAGTTTGAACACAACATATTTGAAGGATGAGATCATCCTGAGTTGGGATGAGATCATCCTGAGTTGGGACAATCTCAGGGTCGAGATAACATCAGCAGATGTTTTTAATTACCATGTTCTTTTAACCTTGAAAGCCTGTAAATGAATGCGTAGTTATGTCAGTGTGAATGAGTGTGAGTGAATCCCGTGAATTTAACATGTCTAAATAGATTATGCTTCTATGAGATAACATCGGCAGATGTTTTTAATTAACATGTCATTTTAGCCTTGAAAGCCTGTAAATGAATGCGTTGTTATGTCAGTGTGAATGAGTGTGAGTGAAACCCGTGAATTTAACATGTTCAATTAGATTATGCTTCAATGAGCACACGTGCCGATAGGATTGGTCTTCTGGAAGGGGTTACCACCCTTGGCTATTTAAGCTAGCTCTGGAGACCAATCGAAAGAGAGTTGTAGAGAAGTGATAAGAGAGTTGTCAAGCAGTGATAGAGAGTAATCGAGAGAGAGTAATCAAGAGTGAGTTGTCAAGAAGTGATAGGAGAGTGATAAGAGAGAGTCGTCAAGAAGTGATAGGAGAGTCATAAGTAGTAACAGATCAGTAATGAATCGTCAAGAAGTGATAGAAGAGTTATTAGATAATCAGATAGTCATTTAATAGTACGGTGTCAGTAACCAATTAGTATCAGCTTGAAAACCGAGTTAGAGATAAGATGCTCCTCACATTTATCGTCGCAGCGACCTGTAAGTAATTCTTTGTCTTATAGTAGAGTATACCGTTTGTATGTGCATAGTAGTAATTGATTAACTTAGGAAACTGACTGATCTTACCTAGACCTGTTAAGCATACCTGATACTATTAAATATATATATGTCAGCTTACATTTATCAATAAACGTATTAACTTTGAATGCTACTTATGTTTTCTGATTAACACCCTGATATCTTTTCAGACTTAATTAGGCCAGGATTCCTAGTCAAAGGAATCCCCTTTTTCTGTGGGGTTCCGGACTGGCCATCCGGTGTGAGTTCACCCAAAGCCCCACGGTTAAAGTGGCGCAGTCGGTAGGATCTTAAATTGAAATTTTGGGTGGTAAAGTAAATAGAGAGTCTGAATATATCAAACTGGTAATCAGAAAAAGTTTGACCCGACACTAAGCACGACTAAATACATTACAATACTATAAATAAATAAATATATTCAGATAAGACACTGGATAGCCCTTGGTATAAGAGAGTAGGAAAAAAATATATAAATATGGAAGAGATTATCGGTTAATATCGGTAAATATTATTAAAGATATCGGTTTTAAGTATAAAAAGTTTACAAAGAAACCAATCCTTATGGAAACGACAAAAGCGTTTTCGGCTCGCCATGGTTTTTCTTTCGTCGTTTAAGAGAACAGGATTACAAAATTGTCTATACAGATGAAACTTGGTGTACGCAGAATCATTCACTATCTCAAGGCTGACAAGAAAATGTAACTGTTGAATCAACTGTTACTCTTATGATCAATACAGAGGTGTGATACAGACAATTTTGGGGTTTTAAAACCCCATCTGGGCAAGGATAGCGTGTAATTATATTACACATTGGAAGTGAAGATGGATTTTTGCCAGGCGCACAACTTTGTTTTATAGGAAAAAAAGGAACCGGAGTTTATCACAATAAAACAAATGCACTTCATTTTGAAGACTGGTTTAGAAAAGTTTTGTCGCTTCTTCCCCCAAAAGTCTGTAGTGGTTATTGATCAGGTGCCTTATCATATTGATGAGGTGCCTTATCATACCATGCTAGATCCCGCTGCTTGTAATCCAAATATGTCGAGGAAAAAGAGTCACATGATTGATTGGTTGGATAAAAGAGGAGTGGATAGCCAGATGGAGTGTCTTCCTTTAGTGAGCTGACTAAAGCTGTTCTATACAGGTTGGCAAAACCTGTTATTATTATAAGAATAAAAGAGTACAATAATAAATTCACAATTATGTATTGTGTACAATTGCAATTAACTAAGAAAAAGGTTTACCATATTATAAAAGATAATTCCTTGTCTCAGAATTTCAAATCTTGAGTCAAGATTCAAGGGATTAAGCCCTGACCTGACCTGATTGGGTTAAAAATATTGTTATTAATGCAGGGGATACCTAACCCGTAGGGGCAATTCCAATAGTGTGATTCATTTTTGCCATCTTTCTTCTTGTAACAAGAGATAAACAAATTTATGATTCCATCATTTATAAGAGTAGAGAAAATAAATTGTCTCATGATAATAATAATAATGATAATAATGCCCGTTTAGAGCCTTGCGGCTTATCGGGGATAACCCCTGCGGGAACAACCTCGGGTGGTAGTAGCAACCGTTACGCTCAAAGTGTATTCTAAAGCTGGCGGTAATTTATCTAAACTATAATCTTCTATAAACTTAGAGCGTAACCTGGGATGCGAACCCCAGACCTCCGTAGGTGTCAAAGGTCAGTGTTAAGACTAACGCCTTAACGACCTCGGCCACGGAGGTGGTCAAATTTTCTAAAAAATCAATTTCCAATTTTAAATTTTTTTTATCAATTTTCTAATAAATAAAAATCATGCAGTTATAGTTTTTTAAAACAATTTTATTTGTCTGCATTTTAAGTTAAAACCGTACTTAGTTTCAGTCGGCATCAGTAAACATAAAAAACAATTAAAACGTAATTATTATTAATTGCGATAGTAAAACAACATTAGTAAGTTAGTAAAAAATTAAAAAGATGATTTTTTAGAGGTTCTAGGTAAGGATAGTAAGTGGTAGGGTGGAAATATTCGCCAAGCAAAAACCCTTTCTACCCAGGCGAGGCAGGGAAACCAGGGCTGCCAACACGCTAAACCTATTTCCCTCTTTTACCCTACATAGCCTCTTTTACACTATTTATTCGACAAAATAAAAAAAATCTGTACATTATATTATATAAATGACCAACAAATCATGTTGATAAATAGTATAGAAATATTTTTTAGTATTTCTTTGTGAAAATTTCATCTTTTTATCTTCAGTCGTTCCAATGATATGAGTCCTCATAAAAGTCGCTAATTAAGCAAAAACTAATGAATTTATTGACTTGAAATTCGGTATAGATATTTATTTCTACGATATCTATAAGACCTGAAAGTTTGAATTAAATAGGTTGAATTTTTTAAGCAGTGATGGAATAAAGTTGGGAATAAACTTTTTTTTAGTTATTCGATCATAAAAGAATAAATCTATTTAAAAAAAATATTATTTACATTATATAACATTTTATTAAATTTTGAAACAATAAACTTATTTCTCTAAAATCGGACTTCCCGTTTAGAAGATATAAGGGTTTAAACCGGGGGGGGGGGGGCTACAATTGTTTATAGACAGTAGAGTGGACATACCTTATCTCAATATATTAAGTTGCTTGAAATATCTTTCTAGGTGTAGAAATATATTACTAGAGAGGAAATACCATATCTCTATACATTATGAGGCTTGAAACATTTTCTCAGGGGCTTTTGTAACGTCTTTATAACCTTTTACAGGATCGTTATCAGGTTATAATTAATGAAATGTTGTCGGCTGTCCGTTGTAGAGTTGCTCATCGTGTTGTTATCAGTGTACGTCGTGTTGTTATCAGTGTACATCGTGTTGTTATCAGTGTACATCGTGTTGTTATCAGTGTACATCGTGTTGTTATCACTGTACATCGTGTTGTTATCAGTGTACATCGTGTTGTTATCAGTGTACATCGTGTTGTTATCAGTGTACATCGTGTTGTTATCAGTGTACATCGTGTTGTTATAGTGTACATCGTGTTGTTATCATCAGTGTACATCGTGTTATCAGTGTACATTCGTGTTGTTATCAGTGTACATTTGTGTTATACATCGTGTTGCTATCACTGTACATCGTGTTGTTATCACTCTAGTGTTATGAAGTTCTATTATACAACTTACTTCTATTTTTATGACAAATTTACTTTATTTGACAATGTTATACATCGAAGGTGTTCAGTTTACATTTTCGATTTGAACAAACAAGACCTCTCTAGCGATAGTAATTCTATTGTTTAAGTTTTTAATAAGATAGATTTGGTAATGCATACGATGACTCAGCATCCTGTGGTTTCCAACAGACCTTTACAGGTAGAAATTAATTAAATAAACTCCTACTTACCAACAACACTGCCTTTATTTCAATTTCCTTTCTTAATTAATGTCTTGAGTAATAATCTCAAATATTAAATTTAAATCTAAATTAAAAATAAAAAAAAACTTGTAACTTAAAACAAAATTAGTTAATTAATAAATTAAACTAACTATAAACCCTAACATAATTAAGCGAATAGTTAGTTTATTAAGAAAACTGTAATTAATTAATTATGATGTAATATTTAAAAAATAATGTAGTATAAATTTAATTAAAATGTTATAAAAAAAACTTAAATAGCACAAATGAAATTAATATTATAAAAAATATTTAAATATTACACTGTTAAAACATGTTTTAAATTTAAATATTTATAGTTCAAAATAAATTAATAAAATCTAATTAATTGATTTAAAAATTAAAATAATTTAATTTATATATAATTATTAAATTAAATTAATTTAATAATAATATTAGTAAATTAATAATAAATAATAATTTAATTAATAAAAATTATTATTTAATTTTTTAATTAACCAATGAATATAGTAAAGTAAACAGTAAAATAAAAGTATAACATAGTTAAATACTAAACAAATAAATAAAAGTGTTTTAATTTAATTGAAAATATTTAACATCAATAGAAATTAATACTCGTAAAATTCTTAATTACCAAGTTAAAAAATAAAAAAAAATTTAAAATTTAAAAAAAATGTAAAATAAAGGAATATGCATTTAATAGTTTAAAGGTAAAAATAAGCTCATTCCATTTGGAAAGTCGCTAAAAAGAACAAAACATATTTTTAATATTAAAAAAATTAAAAATATGTAATAATTTTTATTATATTATAAGCATAAAAATTAAGATTTATTAGGAAAATTATGAAAAAATATATTTAAGAAAAAACATTATTATTAAAAGTTACCGAAAAGGATAAATCATGGAATTAAAAATAGAAGTTATTAGTGAATAAAAAAATTAATATTGAAATTTAATTTAAAATTTAATGTTAAAATTATATAAATAAAATGATGACAAATTTACATAATTATTAGATATTGTTTAAACTTTGGAGTGGAAGCTTTGGGTGAATTGTATGAAAATGTTTTGTTCAATTTTGACGAAATTACCTTGAGGAGGAAGGGGAGAGAGTGACCAGGGACGAGGCTAACGTTGAATTTAACCAAATTTGAATTGCTGATTAGTGAAGGGAGAAGAGAAAATTATGTCTTGGAAAATGCTCACAATGCTTCTGTCTGAATGACTGTTGAAAACATTATTAAAGTAAAGTAACATCACGGCTGTTTAGAGCATTGTGGCAGTTAAGAGCATTGCGGACCTTTAGAGCATTGCGGCTGTTTAGAGCATTGTGGCAGTTTAAAGAATTACGGCTGTTTAGAGCATTGTGGCAGTTTAAAGAATTACGGCTGTTTAGCATTTGGCAGTTTTACGGCTGTAGAGCAGTGCAGTTTAAAGAATTTACGGCTGTTTCAGAGCATTGTGCAGTTTAAAGAATTACGGCTGTTTAGAACATGTGGCAGTTTTAAAGAATACGGCTGTTTAGAATTGTGGCAGTTGCGGCTGTTTTAAGTTGCGGCTGTTTTAGAGCATTGCGGCAGTTTAGAGCATTGTGGCAGTTTAGGTTAGTTAGGGAAAATCCTTTGGAAAATAATAACAAAAATCCAATCTATAAACAATGGAGCTTTTTACTTTTCTTCACTTATACCCTACACTAGGTATAGGAAGCATTGTGTTTGCAAAAAATCCAAAACCGGGATCATCTGATTCAGGTGTTTTAAGACCTTTTGAGTAGTTTCTACAAAGTTGTCTGTCTGTATGTGTGTGTGTGTGTGTATGTGAGTGTGTGTGTGTGTGTGTGTATGTGAGTGTGTGTCTGTATGTGTGTATTGTATGTGTGTATGTGTGATGTGTGTGGTGTGTGTGTGTGTGTGTATGTGAGTGTGTCTGTATGTGGTATGTGTGTATTGTGAGTGTGTGTCTGATGTGTGTATGTGTGTATGTGAGTGTGTGTCTGTATGTGTGTATGTGTGTGTGTGTATTTTTTTTTCTCGGGTAGTCATCCTACTAGAGGGCCGTTTATTTGCAGCATGTCCCACAATTATATTACATGTTTATCAAAATATAATCATATATAAATATTTGATATGTTCTTAAAGGTTTTCTTTTGTTTTTGTTTTTCTATTGTAATTTAGGCTTTATCTTCTCTAAAATAAGTTGTTCTTCAAAAATTAGTTCATATTTCTGGTCATTATTCTAAGGGTTTTTTTTTTTTTGAAATATTTTATAAATTTTAAAATTAATAGCGTCAATACGGGCCTTCGGCCCGTAGCCGCTACGCGGCCTCGGCGCTTCGCGCCTCGTCCGCTCTTCGGCGTCGGCCCACCGGGCCGCTTCGCGGGCCCGGGGCCTCCCTGTGGCCGCTTTGCGCCACATTGTTGTTGTTTTGTATTATGTGTTGTTTTCATTATTGTTCTTTTTACATGGCATTTTGCCATGTATCTAGCGAATTTTCACAGCCTCTCCACACAGGCCCGCTTCGCGGGCCTGATAGGCTTTCTCACAAATTTGATTTTACTAATTAAGATTTTATTAATACTCTATCATTAATGTATGCTATAATATTAAAATTAAGAAACATTATAACAAAAAATATATTATTCATGATTTTTTTTTTAAATAAAAAATACCGTTTCCGTCACTAAAGATTGTCTGATTGAGCTGAAACCGGTCGCAATGGTTTAGAATGACTTCGACCATATAAAGACAACTCAACACTTACTTACATTTATGATTGTTTATAAAAATTTAAAGAAAAATGTCAATTAGCGAATTTTCATTATGAAAATGACGCTTATGAGGGTTGTTCGGATGACGGAAGTTGAGGGTGGGAGTGAGCGGAATCGGTTCCTATTGGCTTCCTGATAACAAAAAGTATGTCCGAAAAAGTTTATAATATAGTATATATATATATATATATATATATATATATGTATATATTATATATGTATGTAAGAGTTTCTACCCTTTCGTATGGCGAACGATAACTCTCGAAGGCGTCTCAAATTGAAACGAAACTTTGCAATCGCGAGATGTCGAGGAGGTTTACGAGGGGCCTATTGTTTATAAAAACATTAATGACGTCATCAACCAAGTTATGACGTCATTTGAAAAAAATTTTTGAAAACTTGAAATGGCTTTAAAATAGGTATCTCGTATAAAAGTAGACGGCTAGCTGAGTCGATTAAGACAATTTCAGCTCAATCGAACCATCACAATGGCGCAACGGTATACATATATATATAATCTTGTATATTGTTATACGTCTAGGTCAAAGACTCGTACGATATCTGTTGGGTTCAGTAGTGTTAGAGGGGGTGATATTGGTATAAAAGAGGGGCCTCTACCTCTTGCTCCATTTCTGGTAAGCCTGCTGTCCCAGAGAGACAGGACAAAAATGGCTTCCACTAAACCACGCCGAGCTAAGCAGCCCGTAAAGCGGAAGAACCTCGAAAGTAGTCTTTATATGTTCAAGTCATTCTAAAAACGATTGCGACCGGTTTGAGCTCAGTCAGGCAATCTTTAGTGACGGAAACGGCATTTTTATTTAAAAACTAAAATCATGAATATTTTTTGTTTATAATTGTCGCGGCCGCCGCTAGGTTTATTTTTATCTATATTTGTTTTTTTTTAATGTTTTTGTTTGGGACAACACTGTCAGGAATAATTATGTTTGGACGTATTTTATTCTAGTTTTTTGATTCGTTTCAAGATTTATTAGTTTAGACGGTAAATATTCTTTTACGGGTTCTACCAAGGTTCAAATGGGTTTTTTACGGGTTCTTGTTCGATTATTGTTCGCGAAAACGGGACGTTTTATGTTACAGTTGTTCCTTCTTCGTATCGATACTTATACCAATAAAACTCTGTGAAAGTTAAAGCTGTCTGACTTTAAATTTGTTGTAGCTAGAATGAATTCCGTGACGATTGTTGCCGCGATTGCCGGCCAAAATAATGCTTCTTAATTTTAATATTATAGCATACTATTAATAATAGAGTATGAATAAAATCTCAATTAGCAAAAATCAAATTTGCGAGAAAGCCTCTCAGGCCCGCGAAGCGGCCTGTGTGGAAAGGCTGTGAAAATTCGCTAGATACATGGCAAAATGCCATGTAACAAGAACAACACATAATACAAACCAACAACAATGTGGCCGCATCGCGGCCACAGGGAGGCCCCCGGGCCGCGAAGCGGCCCGGTGGGCCGACGCCGTGGAGCGGACGAGGCGCGAAGCGCCGAGGCCGCGTAGCGGCTACGGGCCGAAGGCCCGTATTTTTGTTTTGTAAACAAATTTGTTATTTGAGTAAATCTTAAGGTTGAAAAAAATATATTCATGATTTATTACAAATTAAAATATTGTTTGCGTCACTTAGGATTGTCCGATTGAGCTGAAACTGGTCGCATTCGTTTTTAGAATAAACTGACCATATAAAGACTACTTCGATGTTCTTCCTCTTTAACGGGTCTGCTTAGCTCGGCGTGGTTCAGTGGAAGCCATTTTTTGCCCTGTTCTCTCTGGGACAGTAGGCTTACCATGATGAGCAAGAGGTAGAGGTCTCTCTTTTATACTATATCCCCACCCTCTAACACTACTGAACCCAACAGATATCGTACGAGTCTTTGACATGACGTATACATATATACAAGATTAATATATATATGTATACCAATTGCGCCATTTGTAATGGTTCGATTGAGCTGAATTGGTCTTAATCGATTCAGGCTAGCGTCTACCTAAATACTAGATACCTTGTTTTAAAGCCATTTTAAGTTTTCAAAAAAAATTTTTTTCATGACGTCATAACTTTGGTTGATGACGTCATATGTTTTTATAAACAATAGGCCCGTAACCTCCACAACATGCTCGCGATTTGCAAAGTTTTGTTATTTGAGAACGCCTTCGAGAGTATCGTCGCCATACGAAGGTTAGAAACTCTACATAACAATTATATATATATATACATATATTTATATATATATATATACATATATATATAACTTTTTTCGGACATATTTTTTGTTATCAGGAGCTAATAGGAACCGATTCCACTCACTCCCTCTCTCAACTTCCGTCTCCGAACAACCTCATAGCGTCATTTTCATTATGAAAATTCGCTAAAAATTAATGAAGTGTTGTTTAAATTCTTTTTGTACAAGTTTGAGTTGCAGGTACTGGCCAGTTGTTTTCTGTTGACATTATATATTGTATTAATGGAAGTCTTTCTCTATCTAATATGTTACAGTTCATATATTAAATGCATGGGAGACTGGTCTGTTCTGCCGTCACACTTACAACAACTAGAATCATTTAGTTGA
>JACMZG010000032.1:7379860-7550459 GCA_018340805.1 Microvelia longipes | reverse complement strand
AAATAAATGAACTATTTGAAAATAAGTTAACTAATGATAAGATACTAATGAGCTAACTAATAATAAAATGGAATGAACTGAGAATAACTTGGTATGATTGGTGCGTAAACTTTGGCGGAGTGTGCGAGATTAAGAATGGAAAGTAGGCGGGCATATTGCAAGAAGAATAGGCGTGGCTTAGTATGTGATGGTTTGAAATCAGGAATCGGCATCAGCAGTAGCAGAGAGGAAGAGAATGTGAAGAAATATATAATAAGTGGTTGTTAAGGTTGTAATGGAATCACAGGTTAATATTGTGTAGTGTAGAGTTTACCTGGTTATTAAAGAATAAAGAATGGTAATGGTGAAGTAGGAGAAGCTAAAGAATGAAATAAAGCAGGGGCAAAAGTAAGAAATAGGGGTGGAAACAATGTGTAGGAAAGACAAGGATAAAATATAATTAGAAGACTGCTATTATGTGGTCATATAACACATAATATAACAATATTATATTATGTGTTCTATGATAGCTTATTTGAGATGAGCAGAGCATGAACGTATGGAAATCAAAGTGTAATTAAATCATTGTTAAAGCTTATGATTTGCAGAACATTAGGAGTTTCTATGTAATATAGAATGCCATCTACTAAACCCTCAATAATAAAGTAATATTAACGGTACGCACAAGATCAAGAGGGAGGAAAACTTGATTCAAAATGAGTAAAATTCCAATTACGTTGCTTCCATTTCTCCTTTTATTGGGCTGTAATATTTTGATTAGAAAAGGTCAACATTCCATAAAATGCCTAAAATTTTATATTCTATTTAAGGGGTGTTCCTATTTGGGGTAGTTTTTCTAAATTCGACATTTCCGATATCGTATTCGTTCGGACCGGCACTATCGTAATAGGCGTAGTCGTAATCTTGATTTTCAGTTGTTTTTTCCTGGGGTTTTGATGGAGCCACACTAAATGGTTGTGGGGATGTTAATTTGGGATCTGATATTGATGGGGTTTGGACTGGCTGCCTATTGTTGTTTCTTTGCTGATGTTGTTGGGGTGGAATTTGTGGTGAAACATTTTGCTGTTGATTTGGCACTTGTGGAGTTTGTTGTCTTTGCTGATTATATTGTGGAATATTTTGCTGATGATTTGGCGCTTGTGAGTTTGTTGTCTTTGCGATTATATTGTGGAATATTTTGCTGTTGATTTGGCACTTGTGGAGTTTGTTGCCTTTGCTGATTATATTGTGGAATATTTTGCTGATGATTTGGCGCTTGTGGAGTTGGTTGCCTTTGCTGGTTGTACTGTGGAGCATTTTGCTGATTATTTGGTACTTGTGGAACTTGATTATTCACTAAATTTTGTGGCCTTTGATGAGGTTGTTTTTTCTGTGGTTCGTCTACATTTTCTGGAATGTAATGGCTTTTGCTTCTATCAGGTGTTTGGCTGTAAACTTTCTGTTTTGGTTGCTGTTGAGGGGGGAAAGTCTGTTGGAAATTGTTAGGCGCAGGCGATGAACCGAATCCTTTAGGTGAAAATCCAAATCCATTAGGTGAAAAGTTTTTATCACCTACTTTATTTTCTTTTTTGGGTTTACCAGTAGTTCCACTTGGGATGTAATTAAAAGCTGCAGCTTGGGAGACGTTAAACGCTTTAGCTCTTAAACTGCTGCCTAAATTTTGACTGTGAGCAGCTTTCAAGAATTCATCTTCTTCAGGATACTGATGATTAGCAGCTCTATCAAACGGTCTTAGTGTTGTGATTTTTGGAACATCGAAATGATTACTGTTACTATTAAAAGGGTTAAGTCTCGCAACTTCAGTTGTTTCGCTTATACTCTGACTGAAACTCTTTTGAGTGAACGGAGTTTGTGACTGGGAGAATGGTCGTTGAGTAAAAGAATTTGGGTTATAGTTTTGAGGAGTTGAAAATGTGTGCGAGTTAAAATTTGGTTGTTGAGTTTGTGTTGGTACTTGAGGACTGTAAGGTCTGAAAGTTTGAGCAGGAACAGGTGGTTGGTTAAATCCATTTGCAACAGGTGTCTGTTGATTATTAAATGGTCTTACAGTTTGAGCGTTAAATCCATTGTTGAATGGACGAACAGTTTGTGCAGGGGTTTGTTGGAATGGTTTTACAGTTTGAGGCGATTGTTGGTTGAATCCATTAGCAGGTGTTTGTTGATTAAATGGTCGTACAGTTTGAGCTGAATTTGTTTGTTGATTATTTAAATTATTAAATGGGGTTTGTTGGAATGGCTTTACAGTTTGCGTTTGTTGATTGAAATTATTAAAAGGTGCTGATGTTTGCTGAACAAAAGGTCTAACAGTTTGAGGTGGTGTTTGATTTGGTTGTTGATTAAACTGTTGGAACGGTTTGACAGTTTGTGCAGGAACGTGGAATGGTTTGACAGTCTGTCCTGGTATTGGTGTTTGCTGAGAATAAGTTCTGCTTATATCTTGATATGATTTAGAAGTTGATGAGACATACTGGCTAAAGTTGGGTCTAGAAGTAGTAGCAGCAATTTTAGCTGTTGTTTGCTGATTAAAATTATAAGGACGAAGGGTTGTAGCCTGATAGTTGTTGAAATTCCTCAAAGTAGTTGTTGTTGGACTATTAGTATTATCCTGTGGAGCAGGCCTTACAGTTGTAGTTCCTTGATTTCTAAAGCGAATAAAATCGCGTTGTTGTGAACGTCCTTTGTGAGCCGTTGTAGTTTCCGGTGCCAGAGTAGTAGTAGTGGTTGTTGTTTGATGATTACGTCTGAAGTTAGAATTTCTGTGGTGGAATCTAGCATCTTTGTGGCTGTTGAGCGGTGCAGCCGTTATTATTTCCTAAAACAAAAATATAAAAGATTTGAAAATGTGATTTATTTAGTGGATTGTGTTAATCTGCTTCGAACCAGACAGCCACAATTACCAGATTAGAAATAACGACCAAGAATGTACCAGTGTAGCTGTATTAGTAGTAGTAATAGGGTGGGGAGGCAAATAGGTCACGTTGTTGGGCCCTTCTTGCCAGCCCCGATTCCTTAGCCTACACCACCTCTACCAAGAATCTCTTGGAAAGGTTGATATATTGTAGGATATCTCTCCAACTAAGAGAAGAAAGCTCCTCTTCATACAAGAGGCCTACGCCAAATATGCAGGTACGAAGAGTAGTATAGGCCTCACACTCTGCAAGCAGGTGAAATGCTGTCTTCTCATAATGCCCACACATGGAACAGTTGGCCTCTGAGATTATGCATAAAGTATTAAGATGTTTATTCAATCTACAGTGACCGGTCAGAACACTAACTAGGTTCCTAAGGCAAGGCTTGCTCAGGTTAATTAGACAATTTGTATTTTTTACAATTGGCCCAGTAATAAACATTTTTCCTTGTCTGCAAGCAGCAAAGGCATGCTAGTTAAATTTTAGGGTGTTCATTAGCCAGCTATCCATGAGTGTTTTAGCATGTGTTGCTGAGAGGGGAAGGACAGGTTGTGGTCCAATGAATGGGGGTTCTGCTCCCAGTCTAGCAAGTTTATCTGCTTCCTCATTACCCACGACACCCATATGGCCTGGTACCCTCTTAAGTTCAACAGTTTTACTCTCTGCCAAGAGAGTCAAGTGAGCTCTACATTCTTGAACAAGGGCAGAGGAGCTACAAGGATTGGAGGTGAGGGCTTTAATTGCAGCCTGACTATATTGTAAGATGTAGCTGTATTATATTGTAAGATTTAAACACAGCTAAAATTGGGAATTGTCGTAAACTGTTTGTTATGGAAGATAAATTAGTAAAACTTGTCAAGAAAAGAGATCGGAGACCTTTCATTATAACATTTCAAGATTAAAGTATTTGGCAATTGCGAAACATTTTACGGCATTTAGCATTACAATTTGAAGCATTGTAATGCTAAATGAATTTAGAGCAATTCTAAATTGAAGTTATTAGCAATTAACATTTTCTATTATATGGAATTTGTTACGGAAAATTACGGAAAAGGTCTCGCATCACTTTCATCATTAGCATAAAAGAAGCTACTACAGGCTTTTATAAAGCTTTATTTTATTTTATTTAGTTTGTGTTTGGTTACCTGGGGTTTTTTGGTTATGGGTTTAGATTGCTTGTCGTGCGCCTGCTTCTTCTTAGGTTTGGTGTAGTCGTCATCGTCATAGTCCTCTCGTCCTCCATTGCGGTTGGAGAAGAAGTTGCCAGACTGACTTCCTCTGCACAGACATAAAACATATTTAGCATGATGTGGGCTCAGAATGACCGAGGAGTTTCAGCCACAATGCTCCATTCTCTCTCAGCTAAACAACATTCCTGTTCCAGCTCAGGTTGGAATCTTGGCCATGATATACTTCGTTTCACTTGCTACAGTGGCCCATGGTGTGGTACATGGTGTGCCACACCATGTGCCACTGTACTCCTATAACTTTAAGGAAGTTTCCTTTCCCTGAACATTGTATACTCTACATTAGCTACTATGGCATTTCTTTTAATCGCTATCTAATATTGTATACAATACCTGAATAAATCTTGAGGGACATTTTCACCACGGTCAGCTCTCTGCAAATAATTATCATCGAGTGATTCACCAACAGCATTGTTAACATGAGATAGTTTACCACCGATCTTTCCGAACTCGCCTCCTATAACAGACATAGAAAATATTAAATATGTTATTTTATTACACTTGGTTCACTTATGTTCCGGTAAACTTCTACTATTTACTCAAAACTACAATGAACCTGAAGAATAGTGTGAGTTATGACTATGTCAGCTCACTGACGAGATAAGTCAAGAATGCACCTAACTTCAAAGCCCTGCGGCCAACTCCCATTGTAGATGGGGATTCCCGAAACCGAAATAATAAATGTAAAAACTTATACTTATCGATAAGCGTCATGTTCTTTATTTTATAAATTTAAAAAAAGCAGCATTTACAATTTGCAACACGAAAGAGCTTAAAATATTATTTTATTTTTTATGAGTTTGTTAGTTTGATTTATCTACCTTAAACAGATTCAACTAAAGTGATGTAGAAATTCATACAGTTGGGGTCGGGGCGGGGGGACACAGTGGTCTAACTCCCTGGTTTTATGTGGTTCCGAAAAAACAGGGATTAGTTGCATCAATTACCGCACCGAGCGCTAGTTTTCACCTTGTGCCCTTATCACTATTGTTATCAGTTTTAAATCGATACTTCTATTTATGTTTATAAAAAATGTAAACAAGACAATTTTTAACTTATTCATTGACATTTTTTCTTTTTGAGTAGCTTATAAGATAATTTTTTTTAGAAAATAGGATAACGTGTGTTACGAAAGGTGTGTTATAATGAGACAATGAAGACGTAAATTAAATTTATAATTTCTCGGTTTGATGTTTGTTTACAAACATTTTTGATGTTTGTCTACAAATCAGGGTTATCACGATATCAGGTCTACTTAAAATTAACACAGCGTTTATATTTTTATAAAAGCGTTTATGAAAATTATACCTTTAAAATAATTAATACAATTTTTAACATTGTTAAATAATTTTAATCTTGGAATTGAAGAAATAATTATTTTATATATAGCGTACACGGTGAACCGACCTGCCACTAGCGGAGAAAGGGTGAACTTAGGGCAGGTCCATCTAAAGCAGCTTATTTCGGGGGAGTTAGACAACTGTGTCCCCCGCCCCCACCCCTACTGTATGAATTTCTACATCACTTTAGATTCAACTGTTCAAATAACTAATCAAATTGCTATAATCAACTGAAATAATTTACAGTATACTGTTATAATTGTATAGTTTCCAGATATATCGCCATTACTTAACAATTTCTTATAACATACATTTATTTGTCTTGATTCATAAATATGAAGGGAGAACGTCTTAAATTGTATTTACAAGAAATAGAATCTCTGTATTTAATATTTGGACGGCCATTTTGTCGGGCTTGTTACGAACAACAGGAAATAGATATTTATGTTTACCAATAAAATTTTGTTCCACAGATTCTTGATTATAGGCTTGTATAAAAAAATACCGTCATTAAAAACAGTCTCATAGGCTCATGTTTTCATTGAAAATTCCCTAAAATGATATTAGAACTGATAACTGTTATATAATTAATTATTAAAGTTTAGTCATTAATGTTTTTACATATTTGATATAATATTTTGCCTATCAGCTCGCGGACACCCTAAAATCTTTCCACGGACCCCCTAGGATTAGCGGACCACACTCTGCGCATCCCTAATTTTGGTATGGAAACAGTATGAGACATAACGTAATGTCCTGAAGGGTTGAGGGACGTAGCAGGGACAGAATTCTCTTGCTCATGCTTTGTCAGAATGTTGAGGATCATCTCACCTATCCTGTAGAGATCGAAGTTGTCAGAGTAGTAAAGAGTAGCAGCTTCACAGTCTATATTATACCAGTCATCACAGATTTGGTTCTCCTGGTCGAAAGACGTATCGTTCGGACATAAGAACCTGAAGTCTTGTACCTGTAACATAAACGTCGACGTCAGAACTTAATAGCAAGAAGAGGGGGCTGTGCCACTTATTGCACAGTTATGGTGGTGATGAAACAAAATTTTAATAGCTTAGTAACCCCCCTCCAGCCCTTTGACGAAGCTTCTAAAAATTTTGTTTTGTCACCAAAAACTTATAAAAGTCTTTAAAAGCCTTAGTATTAAGTCATTTAGAAATTTAGGCAGTAGCGGAAATTTCACGCTCAAGTTGAATATACTTTTTAAACTGGATCTAAATCACATGTTTTAACTGCCTGAGGACGATTGTTTAGCGGAATTAGTGTTAAAGAAATGCGTACATTGAGCAAGATGAAATGCGCAGGGTAAGTAGGTAATTAGCATGACTTGTAATAAATGTCTAAGTATAACTATACTAAGAAGAATGTAGTTGAAAGCTTACTCAAAGAATGTGTAACCTTTAGTACCATCTTCTCCTACTTCAGCGCATCGTAGTTAAGGAAGAGTGGAATACTATAGTTTCAGCACATCTTAGTGAAGGTAGAGCGGAATCATACAGTTTGAAACCTATGTGCGGAGCCATAGGTAATACATTGTGTCTCTATTACAGCTGTCGAGGGTACTGACAAGTAATAAATAAGAATCAAAGTGGACTGAATATTAAATAAAGGCAACACAGGGTTTAGGTCATATTATTATATTTAACTGCATTGTTTATTATTTTGTATTTTTGATTCAATGTATTGTTAATTGTATTATTTAGTTTTCCTCATTAATATCGCAGGTATATTGGAAAAGTATTGTGTTTGTATAAAATATACAAACAGTTCTACCGCTGTAGTTACAGCGGTAGAAAATAGTTACTACACAGAAAATAATTTTTTATGACGCTATTAACTCGCAAAAATAACTCGGCAAAAAATTTGAAAAATCATTAAACGCGAAAAAATAATGCGATCAGATTTAATGCGATTAAATTTGGTATGCATGTGGTATGTGGTATGCATGTCTATACATAAGACTATCGTGCCACGTTTGATCTCGTTATCAGCATTAGTTCAATTTTTATTGAAAACGATCCAATTGAGTTGAGATTTAGTACAAGTGTACCATTACCTCATAAATAACAACACTAAAGTTTTCTTTAAATATCTATGATTTTTGTTGGATCATAAAAATTAAGGAGCATTGAGCGTGGTCAGTGCTGTATGGGTGACTGTTGAGAAGGATACGTATGCATTCACTATCTGAAGACGAGCGAAGCGAGTCCGAAAACATGTTGGAGTTTAAATTTGGCGAATTGCATAATCTGAGGACGAGCGAAGCGAATCCGATGTAATGAGAAAAAGTTCTGAGGTACCCCGTGCCTGATTTTTATCATTTTTTTAACGTACACAAGTCATTTGATAAAGATACAACTAATGCTGATAATAAGGTGAAACTTGGCACATAGATTAGTCATATACATAGCTACATGCGTGCCAAATCTCAATTCTATCGCATTATTATTCCGCTCTTAATGATTTTCGAAATTTTTCGAAATAATGATTTATTATTACGGGTTAATGCCGTCATAAAAACATTATTTTCTGAATAGCTTATTATTATTTAGTTAAAATTTTATATAGTTTGCATGTCTCTCTTTAAGTTATGCTCTTTTAATTTTTTTAAGTCTTTTAAAGTAAGTTATAGGAATTTTTATCACCTATGTTTTATTAGTAGAATGCGCAAATAAATAAATTAACCAATACCTGGAAATACATCTGTATAAATTAAATGTTATGTAATGGTAATTATAAATAATTCTAAATTTTTAATTGAATATAGTGCAAATAAATAATTAAAAATAAATAAATAAATATATAAATAAATAAAAAATAAAGGAAAAGAAAAACGTTACTTAGCGAACTTAATGTTGCCACAGCTACGGCTGATTAGTAAATTATTATTTGTTATATTTTGTATTTTGTTAATGTTAATATTTTTTTTTTTTCTAATAAATGGCTATTCATTCATTTATTCATTCACGTCTGAAATATTGCAACCGGCGTGTCATATTTGTAGTGTGGTTCTTATAAACCGGGCACTTCAGTGTATAAGCTATGCCAAAACAGCATTAGCAATACAGTCAAGCCAGAATCATGCCGTTGCCGCTAAAACTCGTAAAATGCAAAGTCATTCGATTCTCTTAAAAGCGCTGTAACGGAATGTTGAAGCTGTATCATCTTCACTAAGGTCAGAAGTCAAGATATTTCGTAACCGAATCTACGAGACACGTTTATCTACTAATCACCTTGGGAACCAGTGAGAGGTATGACGTCACGTTTTCGACATCGTACCGACCAATACAACCTTATGTCTATACAGAGTGAAACATTTCAGGCATGCCTACTTTTAATCTTTAAAAATAATGGAAATATGGTTCTAGACTTTTCAAATTTCACTCTACCCCGAGTAAGGTGACCAATACGAGTTTCATTGACCAGTATTATTTTGCAGTTGTTACCCAAATGGAGCATTTTCCTTCTACATATGATACCTTTTTTAAGCTAACAATGCTATAGGCAGTTTAGAAAACGACATCAATGATCTAAAAAATTCGATATCAGTTACCAGTAGGGCAGACATATATCATTAGAGCGGGCATAGCCAATATCAAACTATTGATAGACTTGAAACATCTTTCTAGGCATAGAGATATATTATTAGAGGAGTCATGCCTTAGGTCAATACATTGATAGACTTGAACATCTTTCTAGGCATAGATATATTATTAGAGGATCATGCCTTATGTCAATACATTGATAGACTTGAAACATCTTTCTAGGCATAGAGATATATTATTAGAGGGGTCATGCCTTATGTCAATACATTGATAGACTTGAAACTTCTTTCTAGGCATAGAGATATATTATTAGAGGGATCATGCCTTATGTCAATACATTGATAGACTTGAAACACCTTTCCAGGCATAGAGATATATTATTAGAGGAGTCATGCCTTATGTCAATACATTGATAGACTTAAAACATCTTACCAGCATAGATATATATATTATTAGACGAGTTATGGCTTATGTCAATACATTGATAGACTTAAACATCTTTCCAGGCATAGAGATATATTTATTAGAGGAGTCATGCCTTAGGTCAATACATTGATAGACTTGAAAACATCTTTCCAGGCATAGAGATATATTATTAGAGGGATCATGCCTTATGTCAATACATTGATAGACTTGAAACATCTTTCCAGGCATAGAGATATATTATTAGAGGGATCATGCCTTATGTCAATACATTGATAGACTTGAAACATCTTCAGGCATAGCATGCCTTAGGTCAATACATTGATAGACTTGAAACATCTTTCCAGGCTAGAGATATATTATTAGAGGGATCATGCTTATGTCAATACATTGATACTTGAAACATCTTTCAGGCATAGAGAATATATTATTAGAGGGGTCATGCTTATGCAATTTTGATAGACTTAAAACATCTTACAGGCATAGATATATATATTATTAGACGAGTTATGGCTTATGTCAATACATTGATAGACTTGAAACATCTTTCCAGGCATAGAGATATATTATTAGAGGAGTCATGCCTTAGGTCAATACATTGATAGACTTGAAACATCTTTCCAGGCATAGAGATATATTATTAGAGGGATCATGCCTTATGTCAATACATTGATAGACTTGAAACATCTTTCCAGGCATAGAGATATATTATTAGAGGGATCATGCCTTATGTCAATACATTGATAGACTTGAAACATCTTTCCAGGCATAGAGATTTTATTAGAGGGATCATGCCTTATGTCAATACATTGATAGACTTGAAACATTCCAGCATAGAGATATATTATTAGAGGGATCATGCCTTATGTCAATAATGATAGACGTGAAACAGGCATAGAGATATATTATCAGAGGAGTCCATGCCTATGGTCAATACATTGATAGACTTGAATCTTTCTCAGGCATAGAGATATGATGTATTAGAGGGATCATGCCTTCGTCATAAATTGATAGACTTGAAGGCACATATATTAGAGGGATCATGCCTTATGTCAATACATTGATAGACTTGAAACCATCTTTCCAGGCATAGAGATATATTATTAGAGGGATCATGCCTATATGTCAATACATTGATAACTTGAACACCTTTTCCAGGCATAGCAGATATTTTATTAGAGGGATCATGCCTTATGTCAATACATTGATAGACTTGAAACATCTTTCCAGCATAGAGATTATTATTAGAGGAGTCATGCCTTAGGTCAATACATTGATAGACTTGAACATGGTAGACATGCTTAGGTCATCATTCCATCTTTCCAGGCATAGAGATATTATTAGAGGGATCATGCCTTAGTCAATACATTGATAGACTTGAAAATCTTTCCAGGCATAGAGATTTCCAGGCATAGGCATATATTATTAGAGGTGTCATGCCTTATGCAATACATTGAAGACTTAAAACATCTTCAGGCATAGATATATATATTATTAGAGAGTTATGGCTTATGTCAATACTTGATAGACTTGCCAGGCATAGAGTATATTATTAGAGGGATATGCCTATCAATACATTGATAGACTTGAAAACATCTTTCCAGGCATAGAGATATATATTAGAGGGATCATGCTATATGTCAATACATTGATAGAGAAACATCTTTCCAGGGCATAGAGATATATTATTAGAGGGATATGCCTATGTCAATACATTGATAGACTTGAAAAATCTTTCCAGGCATAGAGATATATTATTAGAGGATCATGCCTTATGTCAATACATTGTAGACTTGAAACATCTTTCCAGGCATAGAGATATATTATTAGAGGGATTCATGCCTTATGTCAATAACATTGATAGACTTGAAACATCTTTCCAGGCATAGAGATATATTATTAGAGGTCATGTTATGTCATACATTGATAGACTTGAACTCTTTTCCAGGCATAGAGATATATTATTAGAGGGATCATGCTTATGTCAATAACATTGATAGACTTGAAACATCTTTCCAGGCATAGAGATTATTATTAGAGGATCATGCCTTATGCAATACATGATAGACTTGAAATTTCAGGCATAGAGATATATATCATTTATGAGGATAGGGCATCATGCTTATTGAGACGGCATAGATATATATTTACGAGTAGATGTCAATACATTGATGATTGAAACATCTTTCAGCATGAGATATATATTAGAGGAGTCATGCCTTAGGTCAATAGATAGACTTAAAATCTTTCCAGGCATAGAGATATATTATGAGGGATATGCCTTAGTCAATACATTGATAGACCTTGAAACATCTTTCCAGGCATAGAGATATATTATTAGAGGGATCATGCCTTATGTCAATACATTGATAGACTTTGAAAACATCTTCCAGATAGAGATATATTATTAGAGGGATCATGCCTTATGTTCAATACATTGATAGACTTGAACCCTTTCCAGGCATAGAGATATATTATTAGAGGGATCATGCTTATGTCAATACATTGATAGACTTGAAACTTTCCAGGCATAGAGATTATTATTAGAGAGTCATGCCTTAGGTCAATACATTGATAGACTTGAAACCTTTCCAGGCATAGAGATATATATTAGGGATCATGCCTTGGAAATACATTGCTTGAAACATCTTTCCAGGCATAGGATATACAAATACCTTATGTCAATACACTGATAGATTGAAAATCTTTCAGGCATAGAGATATATTATTAAGGGATCATGCCTATGTCAATTAATTGATAGACTGAAAACCTTTCAGGCATAGAGATATTTATAAGGGATCATGCCTTATGTCAATACATTGATAGACTTGAAACATCTTCCAGGCATAGAGATATATTATTAGAGAGTCATGCCTTAGGTCAATACATCTGATAGACTTGAAACATCTTTCCAGGCATAGAGATATATTATTAGAGGGATCATGCTCAATACATGATAGACTGAAATCTTCCAGGCTAGAGATATATTATTAGAGGAGTCATGCCTTAGGTAAACATTGATAGACTTGAAACATCTTTCCAGGCATAGAGATATTTTATTAGAGGTTGCCTTAGGTCAATACATTGATAGACTTGAAACATCTTTCCAGGCATAGAGATATATTGAGGGACATGCCTTATGTCAATACACTGATAGACTTGAAACTTTCCAGGCATAGAGATATATTATTAGAGGGGTCATGCCTTATGTCAATACATTGATAGACTTGAAACACAGGCATAGAGTATATTATTAGAGGGATCATGGCCTTATGTCAATACATTGATAGACCATGGCATAGAGTATTATTGAGGAGTCATTGCCTTAGGTCAATACATTGATAGACTTGAAACATCTTTCCAGGCATAGAGATATATTATTAGTGGGGTCATGCCTTATGCAATACATTGATAGACTTAAAACATCTTACCAGGCATAGATATATATATTATTAGACGAGTTATGGCTTATGTCAATACATTGATAGACTTGAAACATCTTTTTGGGGATATAAGGGACATTGCCTATATCACGCGTTCTGTTCTATAAGCTACGGTAACTGAGTAACATTTATTTGATCAAATTAATAATGGAACGTGTTCAGGTTACTTTTTGATGTTTTGAAATTTAACCTGTTTGGAATAATATCTCTACGCGTTTGGAGCTAACAGAGGCTCCGTGTAACCTCATTGTAACCTTCAAGTGAGTTTATAATTATTGAATCTTTGTCAATTTTTCGGACATTGTTTATCAGTGTTGTTCAAAATGAACTGAGAATCCTTCTGAGCAATGTCATTATTCCTAGAAATTGGGTCAGCTACGAAAAATGTCGTCCGTCTTCAAGTTTCGTATCAGACCCAACAGGAACCGCCTATTTAAAGAAAACTGAAATTTGTTGCATTTTCATGATTTTTAGTGATTTAGGCTTTTTATTTTTCTTCATTTACACCGCAGGTAAATACTAGGAAAAGTATTGTGTTTGCATAAATATTTGAAATCAGGATGTCACTGCAATTATCCGTTTCACGTGTTTTTAGGCCTTCTGAGTGGTTTTTTTTAAAAAAATTGTCAGCTTGTGTGTGCGTTTCTGTGTCATCGTGGCTCCTAGTGTATTTATGCTAGAGAGTTAAAAAATCAGTGTATAAGTTTAGTTGTGCTATTCGGAAAATAATTTTTTATGACGTCACTAACCCGCAATAATGTTTCAGCAAAAATTTCGAAAAATCATAAAACTCGGAAAAATAATGCGATCGGATTGAAATTTAGGTCGCATGTAGCCATGTATAAAACTAGTGTTAAGTTTTTTGTCGGCATGTGTTCATTATCAGCATTAGTTCAATTTTTATCTAATCACTTGTGTACGTTTTTTAAAAAATTGTATAAAATTGTGTAAATAATCCAATTACGTTGCAATGTGGTACAAGTAAATACCTTTACGTAATTAATAATACACCAAGTTTTATGTAATGCATCAAGACTATCCATGATTTATTTGCATCATAAAAGTCAAGCAGCATTGAGCGTGGTCAGTGCTGTATGGGTGGCCGCTGAGAATGAAACTGATGTATTTACTATCTGAAAACGAGCATAGCGAATCCGAGGTGATGAGGAAAAGTTGCGAGGTGCTTTCCCTCCAACTCAGGAGGTCTTAGAACACCTGAAACGGATACTGGAGGTGGAATAAGGTGCAAACACCATACTTTTCCATTGCTGTGGTATTCGCGATTCAAAGTTCGTAGCAGCGCCACCGTCGCTAATAAGAAATTGATATCGAAAGGGTGATCGTTGTTAAAGTCCTTATGGGGATTTTCTGGTTTTTCTTATTTGTGACGATTATTTCTTTACATTTTTTATCACAGTGCTTTAATTTAACTAATTTTAGGGCGTATGAACTCAGTAGAATCACAATTTCATTGAAAAATAGCGTTTTAATGGGTTTGTCACGAGTATTTAATTGAGTGATAAGAAGATGAGATCATAATAAGAGTTTTATTTTATTTATTGTCAATTGATGTTACTTTTAAATAATTTTAGTTTGCACAAACACAAATTACCTTTTAATTGCATTAAACTCTTTAAATTAGTTGTAACAGGTATTTAAATTAACTGATAAGAAGCTGATTTTCACTGTAATGGCGTTTTAATTTATTAATCAATTTTATTTACGCATTAAAATAATTAATAACTCAATAAATTCACTTTTTGTAAAATGTTTGTTTAAATTCTCCGTTTAGGTTTTATTATTTCTGGGTTAAATTGGACGAATCAAAGTCTGTAGTGATAAGAGCCTGATTCTATATTTAAAATCCTGGAATTATCGAAATATTTATCTATGAAATATTTGCAATTTTTTTAGCACCGATGGTCGTTCTAATAATTTTCATCACATTTATCACAAATTAACAAACAATAAATAAATAAAATAAGAATTTTTATCGGCTCCCATGCTAATCCTATGATAAAAAAATTGTTGATGACCCTTTCGTTTTCCGCCATTGGTATTGCCAACCTTACAACTATCTCTTTGAATCTCGAATCAACATGGAAAAGTATAGTAATGTTCATGTTAACACTACCTATGCCATACAAATACATTGTCATATTTCAAAATATAACCCGTTTAAAAATTTATAATTTTTAAAACGAAGTATTAATTTATTTAACAAATTCTAAATAAAGATCTATAATTTAATAATATTTTATTAAGGTGAATAGGTCAACACAGCACCTGTTAGAACCGCCAAAATGTATAATTAGGTAAAAGTTGGATCCCGGGCTGACACGTAGCTCCCTCTAAATTTTTAACTGTTAATTTTGAAATGTTTGCTTTTAAAAAATAAAATAAAATATTATTATTAATTTTGTAATAGTTTATTACTTACAATTAAATAGGTTGAGCATGCGCATTAATTTCATTTAATAGCTACGTATAGGTTATAAACCGTTACTTATAATTTCATAGTTTGCAGGTTGAGCATGCGCATTAATATTTTTATTTATTGTTAAGTCATAGGTTATACCCCGTTAGCTCAAGAATTTATAGTTTGTAAGTTGAGCATGCGCATTAATATTTTTTTTTTAATAGCTAAGTCATAGCTATAACCGTTAGTTATGATTTCATAGTTTTTAAGGTTGAGCATGCGCATTAATATTTTATTTATTGTTAAGTCATAGGTTATAACCGTTAGTCAGAATTTCATAGTTTGTAAGGTTGAGCATGCGCATTAATATTTTTTTAATAGCTAAGTCATAGGTTATAACCGTTAGTTATGATTTCATAGTTTTTAAGTTGAGCTGCGTATTATATTTTTATTTATTGTTAAGTCATAGGTTATAACCGTTAGGTCAGAATTTCAATAGGTTTGTAAGGTTGAGCATGCGCATTAATATTTTTTTAATAGCTAAGTCATAGGTTATAACCGTTAGTTATGATTTCATAGTTTTTAAGGTTGAGCATGCGTATTAATATTTTATTTATTGGTTAAGTCATAGGTTTATAACCGTTAGTCAGAATTTCATAGTTTGTAAGGTTGAGCATGCGCATTAACTATTTTTTTTTATTGTTAAGTCATAGGTTATAACCGTTAGTTAGAATTTCATAGTTTGTAAGGTTGAGCATGCGCATTAATATTTTTTTAATAGCTAAGTCATAGGTTATAACCGTTAGTTATGATTTCATAGTTTTTTAAGGTTTGAGCTGCGTATTAATATTTTTATTTATTGTTAAGTCATAGGTTATAACCGTTAGTCAGAATTTCATAGTTTGTTAAAGGTTGAGCATGCGCATTAATATTTTTTTAATAGCTAAGTCATAGGTTATAACACGTAGTTTATGATTTCCAATAGGTTTTTAAGGTTGAGCATGCGCATTAATATTTTATTTATTGTTAAGTCATAGGTTATAACCCGTTAGTTATAATTTTCATAGTTTGTAGGTTGAGCATGCGCATTAATATTTTTATTTATTGTTAAGTCATAGGTTTTAACCGTTAGTAAGAATTTCATAGTTTTTAAGGTTGGCATGCGCATTATATTTTATTAACAAACTAAGTAATAATTAATAATATAATAAATAATATTAATTAACGAAATATTAAAAGAACTAAGTAACAATTTAGCATTGCTCGCAAAACTAATAATTTATAACTTTTATAAATGTCTTGCAAATATTATTATTATTATTATTTATTATTTATTACATTATACATACATACTATAAATAAGTCATAAAGTTTGACAAAAATTAAGACACTTTACAATTTTTTATTATTAACTTCAGAGCCTCAAAAAAGGTAATCCTTGAAACAAGAGGCTCTTAGTCTCTTATATTATACCATTTTTCCTAATTGATGCACATATAATTTATTTATGTAGTTAAAATATATAAAATAAAGTCATATTTATGTTAATAAAACAAATGAAACAGTTAACAAAATAATTAATACAAATAATTAAAACAAAATAATAAAAATTGTATTTGATTACAAGAAGTGTCCAAGTAAACATTTGGAACAGAGAGCGGACACTCCAGGCATGGTGCTCTGTGCTCTGTATTGGTTGCTTATCCACTAAAGTAGCGTCAGTCTTGCAAAGTAATGGTTTTAATGTTAGTTTTAGTTTGTAACGGTACGCTCCGTTCTCACTTAGAAAAGTCAAAGATTCTACTGCTATCGCTTCAAAGAGCGGTGTTTACATAATTAAGCGTGGTACTTGCAAGTCTGAATTATTGGTTCAGACCGGGAGAAGATTAAGCACGCGCATAGCCGAGCACCCTGAGTTGACTTCTAGTAGGTTTTATCAACACAAAGTTGCCGAAAGACAAAGAAGGTCCGCACGAGGCCGACTTTCACCAGCGAGGTGATAAGGGTGGAAGCTTGATTTCCTGGAAATCAAACTATATAAATAAAAGTGTTCAAAATTGTATTGCCATAAATTCATTTCAAAACGAGCAGAATTTTTAACGGAAAGTGATTTTTTCTCGAAAAATTATATTCTTCAAGAAAAAGTATGAGATAATTTCACTGTCATATCTTATATTTATGTCATTTACAGCATTAAAAAGCCATCTTGGGACTCTCTGTATTAGTTGCGATCAAACCTTTATAACTAATTATAACTATGTCATCAGCGAAGTCTAAACGCTGATATAAAATAATGCTTTCCTCCTGATATGTGCTAATGTTTCATGCAGCCGGGTAAAAGTTATTTATGCAGGCTGGCATGAAGGAGGGTGAGTATAGAAAGCAGTGTTAGAGTGTTACATTGTATAATTGAAAACATTTGCCAAACACAGAGCTCTGAGAACATTCCCACACCATTCTATTGTTCTGACTCTATGACTCCAGTATTGCACACGTACTAACCTGTCCTCCTACTAACTAGTTTCAATTATTTTTCGCACAGCTCATTATACTTTATGTACTGACAAGTTACGAAACAATAATCATAATTAATCAATACGAGTTAATATTTATCGATATAATAGAAACAGTTAATACGTATAATTTAGAATAAATTAAAAAATGGGGTACAGGACGGGGTTCCTAAAAACCACTCAGGGGGTCCCCTGAAAAGTTAATAATATCTGAAATGGATAATTCAGGAAATTACATAAATCCGATCCAATACATGTCCTCGTATAAAGGGAGGACTTGTATAAATCCTTGGATATAACATGAAGCTGGGCATTTTACCCATTAAACATGAGATTCCACATTCCACACACATTTACCCATTTCATTGATATTGGCCGCTATGATTCTGCTCGCTATGAATGTCCTGTATACAGACTCACAATGTCCTTTATACAGCCTCACTCCACGACTCCCACGTAGATGATCTTGAAAGATGTTTCATAGCTACAATTAATATTTATTATATAATTCTTTATTTTATTGTTGGCTTTATCTTGTTTCTTTTTCAATTAGTTTGTTATCTGTTTAATTTGATCTTCCTTCTGGTGATTCGTTTAAGATAGAGAACGTTGCAGTTCACACAGATATCAGATATTACAGGGGTCTCCATGGTTATTGAAAGAAATATTTGTGCTGGTATATGTATATGGTATATGGTAATATGTCAACTACTTTCCCATTTTTTAACGGCGTTGAGAATTTTAAGAGAACGGACCATTCGCTAATGCTACTAGGCAAAGAAAATAGATTATTACACACCAGTAATAAACGTAGCTTTGAGCTTAAAGCGAGGTTGAGATATTATAATTACCAGCCATAGGCAAATCCTACTAGGCCGTACTTCAGACTCGCTTCGCTCATTCTCAGAATACATAAATTACCAAATTTATATGCTGTAATTAAGACTCGATTCGCTCGTCATTAGATATTAAATATATAACATACACATGAATCATCTAATATTAAATTTATTAATGTAGCGTAGCCACGTCATTATTATTTTTTAATTTTCTAAATGTCGATCTACTGTATTTAATTCTTTCTCTTACTTTAAATTTTTTTTTATGATAAAACCATTACTTAAATTTAAATGATCAAAACTTAAAATGTTATGATAAACAGTATTTATCTACTTGCGGCTGCAAAATTGGTCTGGTAAACATGATTATTGTTTATATTTTCTATTAGACCAAGAGCCCAGGGGTGTTTTGTTAATGAAAAGTGGAATGGCTGGAACCGGTCTCAATTTTTCGTAAATACCTTCCTGAACAAGGATCTGCAATTCTGCCGACTCGTATCGGATGGGTGTCCCAGGCAGAACCTTTGACCCCTAAAGTGCGTTCTGCTTGGAATACCCATCCGATACGAGTCGGCAGAATTGCAGATCATTGTTCAGGAAGATATTTACGAAAAATTGAGACCGGTTATTAATTACACTTTTTATTAACAAAACACCCCTGGGCTCTTGGCCTATATATATTATTACTTAAAAAAACGATATAATATTACTATCCAGCATTAAACATTTTTTTTATAAAATAAAAAATAAATATAATTTAAAATAAAATATTGGCAACAATGATATTTTTTATTTAATTTATTACCAGCTGTCTATGAATGGTCAGGTTTTTATTGTTTGTTTTGTCACTTATTTCATTATTTGTTAATTTATTTTCTTTGAATAAAGTTACTAATCTAAAACTATGTAAATAATCTAAAACTTTGTAAATAATCACTAAAACTGTAAATACAGTGAACTAATTTTCCAATGAAATACAATGAATCAGAATAGCAGTGAAAAAATCAACATAGAAATATTGTTTGGATTGACGAATTACCTGACTACACTCAACCTGACTACACTCTACCTGACTACACTCTACATAACATTCTGAGTGTTGTGACAATTTCAAAGCAATATTTTTTGCCTCTGAAATCTTGTAGCAAGTATTACGTTCTTTCTCGTAACAAGTAGAAAACGTTTTTTTCTTCTTAATCGAAGAATCAGCTACCGTCGATACTTGTTGAGCAACAGCAAGTATCGACGGTAGCTAATTCTTTGATTGCTTCTTCAACTTGCGGTAAATACAACCTTTTTAATTTTTTCTTCTTGTTTTTGCTACCAAGTAGCATAATGTACCATCTCAATCATGAATTAAACTGTCTGAGAAAAATAATTTGAGTGCTTCCCTGCCTCGCGAGATTCAACCGTAATTCCACATGTTATAAAGGTGAATTTCCTCCCAATGCAGGCAATACTTTACCTGCCAGTTTGTTTTCCAGAGATCAGAGAAATACTACTTTCCTGCCGATAAATTGTAAAATAATAAGTCATTCATCTGTCTTGCGTACATAAAAAATGTTTCGTTGGAACCCTTTGTACGCCTCGTACAAATCTGGAGGTACAAATCTTGGGGAGACTGTCTATAAAAAATTGTAAAATATTTTTTATTGCATAAAATGAGCTTTAAAGCATTGACACGGTGCGCTCTCGTTTTTACGTAAAATTTTAAACATCACCGCTGTAAAATGTAAAAACATTTAATTTTTTGTAAAATCTATCTTTTAGTCTTACATTTTTTTTTTACTTCGGCTAGGCCTCGGGAACAAGAGACAGACTAAGGGTGACTTGATAGAAAAAGCAAATTTATTATAAATTGATATCTGTTTGTTGGCTCCATAAAACTATATAGAGAATGACTTGCATTTACAGGATGTTATCTTCTTAAATGATTTTGTAGGTAAGCGGTATTCTTAGAATAATATTATATATAGAAGGAGCACTACTGATAACACGAAAGCCGGTTCACTGGTGCAACTAAGTAATGCTGCCACCCTAACAATATACAATTTTCTAAAAAAAAAGTTGGCAATACTTCCGGTTGCTGAACTATTATGTTCTATTATTAATTAATGATTGATTATTCATAAAATACTAATATAAATATCGGTGCATTACAATATTTTATGCATTTTAAATTGTAGTTTAACGTATTTATTAAAATTATATATAAAAAGTAGTCCTCGTCAACTAAATGTAGATTCTTGTATTCCGCCACCCTTTTGCCATCTAAGACCAGTTTTATTAAATACTCAGCACTTGTTTTAAGTTATTATATTTGTTCTTTACGATCTTTCTTCATTAATAGATATTTATGACAGATATTTAAAATAATGTTTTGTTGTTAGGGTGGCAGCATTACTTAGTTGCAACAGTCAACCGGCTTTCGTGTTATCAGTAGAATTACATTGTGTTTACGGTCCTGTGCTCCTTCTATATATAGTATTATTCTAAGGCGGTATTTTTGTTATTCTGTTCTTGTCATGTTGATAAAACCAGTCTATGACTGGTTTTATCAACATGCATTGTCTCGCTTTCAAACCTCAACTTCTAGTCTACGAAATAAAATTCTAAACCAACTGTACCGGGGGACACATTACACGCTGCTTGTTGATTCCCAGGCAATATATATATAGTGTATGTGAGTTAATAGTTAGGTTATATACAAGGTTATGTGTCTTTCTCACGGATTGATTGTTTATATAGATTACTATCTTGGACTACCGTATTTTATTGAATCATTGCGTACGATAGTTCAACTTGAAATATCTTAGTTAATATAATCAGGGAGCTAAGGCGTAGCGATGTATTTTCGCTGAAGCAGTCCGGTTGCCAGTTTGGCATAAATATATAGTCAAATTTTAAGAAAATTAATTTTTTGTCTATAAGGCGTGGTCGAATATCCACGGCCTTCTAGAACATTGGATCACCAAAAACTTTTTTTATAACTTTTTTTTTCAAAATTTTCAGTAATTAGCCGGATTTGTGATAAATGAAGGCTCTTTCCGTAATCTGCACGCTCTTTTGGTTAATCTCAAAGAGTATTTACATTCACTCAACGATTTATTTTTAATCTAACTTGGTACATATATAACTACTGTTAGACGTCAATGTCAACAAATATGACATGTCAAAATATAACACAAATCAGGTAGATAACATTGACGTCCAACAGTAGTTATGTATGTACCAAGTTAAAAGAGCGTGCAGATTACGGAAATAGGCTTCATTTATCACAAATCCGGCTAATTACTGAAAATTTTGAAAAAAAAGTTATAAAAAAGTTTGTTGGTGATCCAATGTTCTAGAAGGCCGTGGATATTCGACCGCGCCTTATGGGATTTACTTTCTCAGATCGAGACAGGAGTTTTATACAAAAATCACTCATGGAAAGGCAGTATACCTGTTGCACATGGAAAGTGTATGACGTCATTTACCCTTTTAATGAGGTTAAAATAATTAAATACCTGCTAAGGGCCTTTCGACTATTACATAAACAAAATAGTTAGTACGTCAACATACTACGAACTGTCAACAATATATGCTTTTTTAAATTTCCCTTTACCTGTATCTATGTATTTTATGCCATAAAATAAATAATTCCAATACATTTTCTGGCATAAAAACACTTGTTCTAAATTACTCAGTGAACTCCATACAACAATGCCGCAACTGATTTCACTATAAATTAAACTATATTACGCTGAACTAAAAGTTTTTCAGAAATTTTACTCTCATTTCCAAATAGATACGTTTTGTGCATAAGTAGGCACACAAATTATAAATCAATCGTATATTTATTATAGTAGGACACACGGCTAAAATCAGTTGACAGCGCGCGAAAATAATGTAAAGGAGCCAATGAGGTTGGCCTGATTTGAAATTGAGGGCGTGGTTTAACATCCAGGACTAACCTCATTGGCTCCCTCGCATTATTTTCTCACGCTGTCAACTGATTTTAGTCGCGTGTCGTATTATAATCATAAATAAATAATGTAAGAATGGTAACATTATTTACGTTTACATTATGTTATGGAGAAGGGTACTCACTCCTTTGCCGGGTATCTTGACGCAGACGTGAAACATCTGACAGTCAGTCTCAGGATCTGCATAGTAGCCTCCTATGATCTTGTCTCTACAAGAGAAGGAAGTTTCCGGCATCTGGTCCTGTCCGTAGTTCGGCGGCCGTCTCTGACTGTACACTGATCCCCACAGCAAACCTGGAATAATGACAACGCAATAGAATAACAACTTGGTTATAACATCGGGTGCGGGGTACCTCGCAAAGTTTCCTCATCACCTAGTAATGAGAATCCTCCATACTTCACACTCTCGCTTCGCTCGTCCTCAGAATTTAATTCTGCAACACGTCTTCGCACTCCCTTTGCTCGTCATTTGATAGTAAATACATCCGTAGCGGTCACCCATCCAAGCTACTGACCCTGACCATGTTATGACCAGGATATACTTGCTGTATTGAAACGCAACTTAGTGCACTTATTTATTACGTAATGGTACAATACGCTTTGTATTAAATTTCAACTTAATTAAATTACTTTTCTTTTTTTTACATTTTTAAAAAAAACGTACACAAGTCATTTAATAACAATTAAACTAATGCTGATAATGAGATGAAACTTGGCACATATGTTGGTCTTATACATGGCTACATGTGTGCTATATCCCAAAGTTATGATAACATTATTTCGCGTTTTAATATTTTTCGACATGTTTGTATTTTTGAATCATTGCAACGGGTTAAAAATATTTTCAGGATAGCACGACTAAAGCTGTATAATGATTTTTGTATGAAGTTTCAACTCTGTACCATTAATGCTCTTGGAGCTATGATGATAACATACACATACACACACACTTATGGACAGACGACTTTGTGAAAACCACTCAGGAGGCCTTGAAGAACCTGAAACGGATCCCTACATACCGACGATATAAATTAGGAAAAATTGGGCTTAGATTGGCCGAACGCTCTTATATAGGATGCCGTTTTATATATTTTTGGAGCGATGAATCGAATAACATCCATCTGAAAACTTTATTTATGAACGCACAAAAACTTACCCTGGTAACGAACCGGGGTTTGTTTAAAAAACGAGGGGGAGGGGTTGAATCCGATCTCACCATAAGTCAGGCTGCCGACATCTAACTCTGATATTGCTACATAGAAACGTATTTTTCTATTAAGATGAATAACTCTTTACAGTCACACTTTTCTAGACTTTAAATAACTTTAACTTATAGCACCCTATAAGACATATATACATACGCGTGTGTGTGTGTATGTACGAAACTTTTGTGTCCTAGACGTTTCTATGGGAAACGATAACTTTAGTACGAAAATCAAGCTTGCTAATGTCCAGAACCCTGTTGTTTATGGCATCAAATAGGTCGAAGGCTGATAGTCTGTCATAGGCTGTCATAGTGCTACTATTTTTACAATGTACTAGTACTCATATCACAGTATTTTTACATTTTGATAGTACTCCTATCACAGTAACATTGTACAATACTAGTCACATGCAAACAAATATTGTAAATATACTTTACAATATTTGTTGTATAACTATTATATTCCTGCTTATTATTATAATACCTGTATATTTTTATATTTATTAAATTCTAGATCTTTACTTCTTCTTTTAATGTAAATTTTTGTGTTTAAGTTTATAATTTTTAAGTTGATCCCTATTTATCTTACAATAGGGATATTTTTAAAAGTAAATTTTATTGTAATCTATGAATTTTTAACAAAAATGTTTACTCAATTTATTATCAAATCATAACATATTATCACAATATATTTAGTTTATTCACTTGAACCAAAATTACAGCAAGGAAATAATTTATACACTTGGAAACACATTATGTGTTTGTTGATATTGCTTATTCAGGTTTTTATTGAAACAATTATCTTTAGTTTGTTTAAATATTTAATCACCTCAAGTTGGAGTCGTACTACTATCGTTCTGTATCTATCTTGTGCCTTGGATATTTATGACGATCAGAGACGGGCAGGGGCGTAACTACATCGTTGGGGGCCCCCCCGCAAGACTTTTTATTGGGCCCCAATATATATATATATATATATATTGTCACAAATTAATGTTTGAACATTTGTGCAGTATAATATAAACAATTCAGAACAATTAATAAAGTATAAGCTAAATTTAAAACGACTATTAATTTATAAATTAGAAATCACACACACCATCTAAAAGAAGCACTTCCGAGCACGCAATAGAAACAAGTATGTTCCATTTCGTGTTTTATATTTTTACGAGGCGATATGTACCTTTATGGTTTTGCCCGCCTCGGCCCCATGTCGGGCGAAGGCCTAGTTAAGGGTAGACGAACCCCACCAGGGACATTCCTTTTCAGTTCAGTCCCTAGTGTACCAGTGCCCCTTTGGAATATCCTAGTTCCTCAGAGATGGACTGGTTACCATTCGGTGATCCAGCTGCACCAGTTCTTGAAGAATCAAGAACTTGTGTTTCGACTATCAAGAGTCTCCTCTAACAGGTAGCTAGCTACCCTTAGAGTATGAACCAACAACCACCACGAGTCCAACACCAACGCCAAGCCCAGGCAAGCCTGGTGGGCTGCTCGGCCCCGTGGTACCCATTCTCCCCAAAGGGAACAGTTTGGGTGGCCTGCTCGAATGAAGTGCCCCAAGGGGGCGTCTCCTTTCTACCAGTTTCCCTGCCTAGGGACAGAGTTGGGGACTGGTGGCCCCATATTTACCACAAGCTAATTGGTTTGAGACGCTATCGATCGCCGCTCATTTATGCAGTTCATCATCTTTAACGTTTCTATCTTTAGTTCTTTGCTTATGAGGTTCTTTAGGGAGTTTATATCTTTATTCAGTCGCTTTCCTATTTCTTTTATTTCGCTTCGGGCTCCATCCAGCCTTTTACACTCTAGTAGAATATGTTTCCACGTTTCTTTTTCCCCATTCGCATTTGTCCGTTTCTGCAAGGCCTAGTTCGTAAAGTTTTGCTTTGAAGTCTCCGTGCCCCGTGAGGTATTGGGACGTTGTGTGGTTTACTGGGAAGTCGTTCTTTATCCATTCCTTTACTATGGGTATCCATTCTTTAGTTGTTTGCCCTTTTATTGATTCGTTATCCCATCTGTTTTGCCATATCCTAATTGTTTCGTTACGTATTTGGGTTTTAGCTGAGTTGACTGAGACTCTATTCTCTTTATCCTGAAGATGCTTCGTTAGGCCCAGCCATTCTAATCTATCGCTTGGGTGGATTCTTAGTCCTCTTTCTCTATCGCTTTCTTTAATGTAGATGCTTTCTTTAGGGATAGAAAGGTTACCGTAGCACAACCCTTGGTCTTTCCGGATCTTGTATAATGCAACTCTCTGCTTGATCTTTAGATCTATGGGCTCTTCTTTTGAGATAATTTGGAGCGATTTTGTCGACGAAGTTCTGTAGGCTTTTGTTACAGCTAGCAGTGATTGCCTCTGAACAGATTCTAATTTCTGCCACTGCTTGACATTAATTTTGTCAGCCCAAACACTAGCTCCATACGCAAGTTTGGATTCAATCGCTCCTTTCATTATGATCGACGCTGCTTTTGCTTCCAAACCCCAGTTCGCTCTTGCAATGCCCAAAAGCTTAGAGTTCGTTTGCTTGCATTTATCTGCTATCTCGGTTATGTGACCGTGAAAGGTAAAGCCTTCACCTATTGTTATGCCTAGATATTTGGTTTCCCTTACTACTTTGATCTTTTCCATGTTTAGCTTGATAATTGGAGGTCTTTCTCTGTTTAGTTGTCCCTTTAGCATCATGGCTACTGTTTTTCTTGTCGATACTTCCATCTTTGATAATCGACACCAGTCTGCTACGTATTTAAAAGCATCACCAGCTCTCTGTGCTATGTCATCCCTTGATTTACCTTGTACTATTATAAGTAGATCGTCCGCAAAGGCAATTACCTTGATCCCATTTTCTTCCAGAGCCTTTAGTAATTTATTTATTGTTATTGCCCATAATAGTGGGCCTAATATTGATCCTTGTGGACAGCCTTTGTTGACCTTTTTACTTAATTTCTTGTAGGGACATTGCACCTTAATCTCTCTATCAGTGAGGTAGCTTACCACTATCTCGTATATATCTTGAGGACAGTTCGCATCTCTCAGTTCAGCCAGTACGTAGGGCCACCAGACATTATCGAAAGCTCCAGCAATATCTATGAATAATCCTATTGCATATTTTTCCTTGCTGGAATTTATAAATTCTTTCACATCATTGATTGCATCTTCGGTGCTTTTCCCTGGTCGAAACCCGTATTGTACTTTACTGAGGAGCCCATTCTTCTCAAGGTGGAACTCTAATCTATCGTTTATTATCTTTTCATAAGCTTTCCCTAACACTGACAGGAGACAGATTGGCCTGTAGGATTTGATAGCAGTGGGATCTTTGTCATCTCCTTTCTTGAGGATTATTACCTCACCCGTTTTCCATTGAGTTGGAAAATCTAAAAGAAAATCTAAAAGAAGCAGTGAAAAAAATAAGGGAATCAGGGAAAAATATGTATAAATAAATACGAAATCAAGAGAATATTGGGAGGGGTGTTATTAGTTGTCGCGAAACCTAAGTTTTTTAGGAGCCCGTAACTTGATGATCTTAAATCTTAAAGACTATACTAAGATTACACCCAGGGCCCCATTTTTAGGTAAAGAGATGATATAAAACTCAAACAAAGGGCCCCGCGACTGGATGCTCTTAAGAAAGACTATACTAAGATTACACCAGGGCCCCATTTTTAGGCGAAAAGATTGTATACAAATCTTTTAGGAGGCCCCATGACTTAATAATGTTAAGACAGACTTTACTAATCTCTACTGGGGCTTCTTGTACTTTATCTTTTTGGGGGCCCCTCCACATTGCGGGCCCGTGCGGGCCCATAGTTACGCCACTGGAGACGGGGAAGCAAGTCCGAAACCGGGATGAAAGTACCGAGGTACCCTGTATCCTGTACTCTGTAACCCGTGTATTTTCCTAAAAGAGAGTCTTTTAGTTGAATTCCATTATGATTATGGAAATAAAGACTTGAAATATTTCCTCATTTACAAGACATTACCCTGTGGTTGCAATGTTGTCAGTTTGTTTTCATTTCAGTTCATTTATTTCACCATTTAAAGTTTCAAATAGTTTGCACATAGTTGGCTAAAAGTAGATCAGGTGTAAAAGGTTGCTGCTAATGACACATTTTCGTTTCATAAATAATCCTTTTCATTTCCTCCATCTAAAGGTTACCTGCTTGCCGAATATCTTCTTTAAGACTGTCTACGAGTCTCATCTTCGTTATTATATAAGATCGGTTTTTGTGCCAAGTTCCAAAACCGGTCTCGGGGTCAGAGACAGTCACGGGGTCGGTTACATTTTTCCATTGTAAAAGTCGTAAAAGAATCTTAGTTTTTTTGGATGATTTTTTAATGTTTTGAACAAGTATGGTAACAAATTGATGACTTGAGATGGAAGGAAACCTAATAAGGCACTGTGATGTTTCTGTTTTATTCCTAAACAGTATAACGAACAAATGAAACAATTAGGCTTTAAAAATATCTTTATCTACTCCTTGTATTGTAAGTTCTACTTACAGTCTTGTTATCTCACACTGTAAATGTACTTTTACTCCCTAGGGAGGAAAAGTGAAAGTGTTGCCAACTTGACAGAATTTTTTAGTAAAATTTTTAAGAATTTTAGGAAATTTTGAGGATTTTTTCGGTGTTATGTTGGTACTACGGGTAGAATATACAATATACACACGCTAATGTTTAAATTACAAATATAGTATTACACATTATTCTATTGACAGCTTACAATAAAATAATGTGAAGATAGTGGCTTTATTCTCTCTTCATCAGAGTAATTGACATGGTAAGAATAAACTAAACTAACACAATAACAATTAAGGAGCTGAAAAATATATTAATAGTTGTTAGTATTAGTTCTCTAGTCGTAGATAAAATTTAATATGCAACAAGGGATGAAAGTTTTCAGCTCTCGTATTATCTCCCTCGTCAAGCCTCGGGGAGCCAAAATGTTACTTAACTCCCTCGGCAAGCCTCGGGAGCTAACTAGTTTATCTCTCTCGGCCTACCGGCCTCGTGAGCTAATGAAGTTTCCTCCTTCGGCGCTGCCTTAGGACGAAACTTTAACTTGAGCTGTAAAACTTACTTTCATCCCTTGTTGCATAAATAACTATTGCGTCATCTCAGCTTAACAGCAATACCTGTTACCATGTATCTGTTTCACTTGCTTCACATGGTGCGATGATAGTGTTGTTAACTCTCTAGGAAGTTAATAACTATAAGTTCTACATTTAACTACTAGGCCTTTAACAAGTGGTTCCCCTCCTATCTAATTATAAACAAGTTACCAAAAATGGAACTAATTTACTATTGGAGTAAATAAGTTCCATTTTCGGTAACTTGTTTATAATTAGATAGGAGGGGAACGACTTGTTAAAAACCTAAAAACTTGTAAAGAAGCCTATTTTATATCTAGGGCAATAGCCCTAGATATAAAATAGGCTTCTTGACAAGATTTACCAAAACAACTTAGCACACATTGAGTCAAAGAATTTACAGGACCACAGAGTAAAGTAAATAAACTGTCTGGTCATTTGCTCCGGTCATGGAAAAATGCTAACAGCTAAATTTTAAAATTATTAAAACAATTAATGCCAATGTTGGGCACTAAGAGGAATAAAATACCTACTACTGGCTACTAATACCCTATATTTCCCCCTCTAACTCAGGGCATATTCATGTAATCTACAACATAGATCAATACAAATATATTAGGTAAGGTTGGAACTAAAAAAATTATTAATTATTAACTTATAATAATTGATATGGATCGATATGGATATTTTATAATAAATAAAATTTTATTTTATTTTATATAATTTTATTTATTATAAAAATCCATATCAATTATTATAAGTTAATAATTAATAATTTTTTTAGTTCTAACATTACTTACCTAATATATTTGTATTGATCTATGTTGTAGATTACATGAATATGCCCTAAGGTAGAGGGTGAAATATAGTGTATTAGTAGACAGCAGTAGTTATTTTATTCCTCTTAGTGCCCAGCCTTAGCATTAATATAATTAATAGGAACACTAAAAGAAATTATAATTAAAACTTTTTAACATTCTTTTTGTTCCCTTTATCCATAATAATGTATTTAAAAGACACTATAGGGAATACTAAAAAACACACTCCTTACTCCATGTACTAAACTATATTTCGCCCCCTAGTCATCGGGGCATTTCATGTAATAAAATTCAGGTTGTAATTTAAACTTATAAAATCGCTTAAGGATTTATAAGTTTAAATTACAACCTGAATTTTATTACATGAATATGCCCCGATGACTACATACATACATTACATATGTTTTATAACTTCAAGCCTTTATATCTTAAATATGAAGCGATGTAGGTGGAGGGAAACCTGGAGTCAAAATAGTTATTTATGCAACAAGGGATGAAAGTAAGTTTTACAGCTCAAGTTAAAGTTTTGTCCTAAGGCAGCGCCGAAGGAGGAAACTTCATTAGCTTACGAGGCCGGTAGGCCGAGGGAGATAAACTAGTTAGCTCCCGAGGCTTGCCGAGGAAGTTAACTAACATTTTGGTTCCCGAGGCTTGACGAGGGAGATAATACGAGAGCTGAAAACTTTCATCCCTTGTTGCATATTAAATTTTATCTACAACTAGAGAACTAATACTAACAACTATTAATATATTCTTTAGCTCCTTAATTGTTATTTTGTTAGTTAAGTTTATTCTTACCATGTCAATTACTCTGATGAAGAGAGAATAAATCTACTATCTTCAAATTATTTTATTGTAAGCTGTCAATAGAATAATGTGTAATACTATATTTGTAATTTAAACATTAGCGTGTGTACATTGTATATTCTACCCGTAGTACCAACATAACACCGAAAAAATCCTAAAAATTTCCTAAAATTCCTAAAAAGTTTACTAAAAAATTCTGTCAAGTTGGCAACACTTTCACTTTTCCTCCTAGGAGTAAAAGTACATTACAGTGTGAGATAACAAGACTGTAAGTAGAACTTACAATACAAGGAGTAGATAATGTTTCTTTTCTATAATACAACTAACTACTTTGATTTGCGACTTCTTCAGACTTTTTTAAAATAAAATAGTTATAATAATTTTACAGTCAAGCCCCAGGGTATATCACTAGACCCTTGGTTTATTATATATATATATATATATATATATATATATATATATATATATATATATATATATATATATATATATATATATATATATATATATATATATATATATATATATATATTATATATAATATATATATATATATATATATATATATATATATATATATATATATATATATATATATATATATATATATAATATATATATATATATATATATATATAATATATATATATATATATATGTGTGTGTGTGTAGGATTGGATTCTACGACGACGCACCACTAATCATTGTGTTTAGAAGACAAAGGTTCAAAGTTGATAGGTTATCCTGTTATTGGGGAAGACACCCAGTTACCTAATAACTCGAGGAGTTAAGGAACTTTCTCAACGGCAACACTCGAATGAGTTGAAAGCGCGCAACTAATTCCATCAAACTCAACCGCAAAACTACAGGTCAGCGTCAGGAAAATATCTATTGTTTTATTCAAGGTATTAAATATCAAACTGTACACTGTTAGATTGATTATAATGGAGTGTTGTACTGGCAGCTAATAGTCGGGTTTAGGGTACCTCGGGTGTTTTCCTCGGATGTCAAGCATAAAGGTCACATTACTTCGTTCTCGCTAAGTTTGACCTCAGAAAGAAAAGTTAAGCCGACATGCATGGAGCGTAACTATAGCAGATACAATTAGTACGTTCACACACACTCTAGATCCGCGGATCGTATAGAATACGTATACAATACGGTAAAACTAACGTCACGATTCTTGCAGCGTATTTGTTTAGTCGATCGAGTGATAACTGATCCCGCCAAAACATGGCGTCTTGTATAGTGAACCTTCACTTAAAAATATATTTAATTAAATTGTGATTTCTTTGCGTAATAATAAAGTTACACTAAAAAAAATAATATTCCAAAAGTTATTTGATCAAAAACGGTTATATAAAAGTGAAATAAAAGTTCGACGAGAAGGTTATCCGTTAAATACGATCGTCTCTAAAGGAACACACACAAAAAGACAGCGTATCGGGGGATCCATTTAGATTCCATCTCCCTAGTTCTAGCGTATGCGATCGGATCCCCTCCGCATGGTTCATACAGCTTAAATTACCGTATTGAGAGATCGTACTGTATACGATACTCGGATCTAAAGTGTGTGTGTGAACGTACTAAATATAAGACAGTTATCAGCTATGACTAACACTCACTCAATATCAAATAATATTGAGTTAAGAGTTTTCTCAGTTTCCTACGCTATAAATTAGCACTTAAAACCTCTTTGTATACTAATATATTACACTATTATTTGTAATAACATGCAATTTTATTGTCTGCTTATTTTAAATAAATAATGAATTTTTTTAAATAGGTATACATCATATTATAATGGTGTATTCTTTGTATTAATTTTTATAAAAATATTCAAGAAATGAAATTATATATTTTCAAATACAAATTTATTTTATTTATAATTATGTATTTGCTTTTATTTTTATAAGGAAAAAATGAAATATGTATTTTATAAACAAATATATATTTATAACTGTGGGAGTATATAATCAACAGTTTATTATATATTATTGAGTTGTGTCATTAAGATGCTTTTATTTGCATATTTATATGTATTATATATATATATATATTAATATATTATAATATATATATATATTATATATATATATATATACCTTTTATTATTATATTTTGACTTTGTTTTCATGGTGATTATAATAAATCATTGAACACGGAATCGTTCTGTCGCGTGAGATTTATTGAGGATAGCTTCGCAGTTTATGCGCCTTAGGGGATAGGATAATTTTGGAACACCCTTGAACTTTGACCTGCATGACGGTCATCATGCCTTGAGGTGACTTCGTCATCACACCAGCTTATAATGGCCTTAAGCCGTACTTATTTGGAACAATGGATTTCTTGTTTTGTAATTGAGAGAATAGTTTTGTTTTGATGATGGTATTTATGAAGTAATACCTCGTGGGGGTTGCTACCAAGGCATCTATAGTTATCAGTAGGTCTGCATTTTTACCACTTCGGATTCGCTTTGCGCTTCACTCACAATTTATTATATCTTACAGACCCAGTTGGATGATTGCGATAGAGGAAAAACTAGTGATCTGACACAAACCATAGACATAGCTGTCGTATTAAAACATTGCGTCCCTTTTATCGTGCTAAAATCCAACTGAATTCGATGCTTGCTCGATTCAACACCCCGCACGCTTGTTATTTGATAAAACATGAAGGGATGCTGATTAAGAGACGAAACTTGGCACATTAAATCCATCCCATGACATTGTCAGTGTTTCATGATTTTTTAAAATTTGTGTTGAATCATTACTGGCGTTAGAAGAATCCGTGCACAGCAAGACCTGTTTAAAATTGATTTTTGTAGTTAGTTACGAATCTCAGCATAAACACACAAGTTTTTGTAGTTTTACGTATCTCAAGCATAAACACACAAAGTTTTTGTAGTTAGTTACGAATCTCAAGCATAAACACACAAAGTTTTTGTAGTTAGTTATGAATCTCAAGCATAAACACACCTAGTTACGAATCTCAAGCATGAGCACACAAAGTTTTTGTAGCTAGTTACGAATCTCATGTGAGCACACAAGTTTTTGTAGTTACGAATCTCAAGCATGAGCACACAAAGTTTTTGTAGCTAGTTACGAATCTCAAGCATGAGCACACAAAGTTTTTGTAGCTAGTTACGAATCTCAAGCATAAACACACAAAGTTTTTGTAGTTAGTTACGAATCTCAAGCATGAGCACACAAAGTTTTTGTAGTTAGTTACGAATCTCAAGCATGAGCACACAAAGTTTTTGTAGCTAGTTACGAATCTCAAGCATGAGCACACAAAGTTTTTGTTGGTTAGTTACGAATCTCAAGCATTTTTGTAGTTAGTTACGAATCTCAAGCATAAACACACAAGTTTTTGTAGTTAGTTACGAATCTCAAGCATGAGCACACAAAGTTTTTGTAGCTAGTACGAATTCAAGCATGAGCACACAAAGTTTTTGTAGTTAGTTACGAATCTCAAGCATGAGCACACAAAGTTTTTGTAGTTAGTTACGAATCTCAAGCATGAGCACACAAAGTTTTTGTAGTTAGTTACGAATCTCAAGCATGACACAAAAGTTTTTGTAGTTAGTCGAAGCATGAGCACACAAGTTTTGAGTTACAGTTTTGTAGTTAGTTACGAATCTCAAGCATGAGCACACAAATTTTTGTAGTTAGTTACGAAGCATGTAGCACACAAAGTTTTGTAGTTAGTTACGAATCTCAAGCATGAGCACACAAAGGTTTTTGTAGTTAGTTACGAATCTCAAGATGAGCACACAAAGTTTTTGTAGTAGTTACGAATCTCAAGCAATGAGCACACAAAGTTTTTTAGTAGTTTACGAATCTCAGCATGAGCACACAAGTTTTTGTAGCTAGTTACGAATCTCAAGCCATAGCACACAAAGTTTTTGTAGTAGTTACGAATCTCAAGCATGAGACACAAAGTTTTTGTAGTTAGCTCAAGCATAACACAAAAGTTTTTGTAGTAGTACGAATCTCAACGTAGTTAGTTACGAATCTCAGCACACACAAAGTTTTTGTAGTTAGCTACGGGTAAGGGCATAAACACACAAAGTCAACGACTCTCAAGCATAAACACACAAGTTTTTGTAGTAGCACGAATCTCAAGCATAACACACAAAGTTTTGTAGTTAGTTCGATCTCAAGCATAAACACACAAAGTTTTTGTAGTTAGTTACTCTCAAGCATCGTTTTTTGTAGTTAGCTACGAATCTCAAGCATAAACACACAAAGTTTTTGTAGTTAGTTACGAATCTCAAGCATAAACACACAAAGTTTTTGTTTATATCTACCACTCATACATCTCTATCAAATCAGCCTTATAAGGTTATACTCTAGTCGCTCTTTAAAACAACGGTCATTGGGCGAACTTTTAGGAGACTCAATGATAAATATTAAATAGATGTCATCTCTACTGACAGATGTCATGTCTACAACGTGCAATAGATTCAGTCTACTTTTTTTTTTTTTAAATGCCTTTATTAAATAATTAGTTTTGCAATATTTACATTACATACATAATATATTAAAAACAAGGTTACCTCTCCGCTATAAAGCTTGCGCTTTGCGCAGCGGAGAGGGAGTTCCTTAACTCTGTACATAGATAGTTTTTAGCACTAGTAACTACTTAATCTAGACATAAACAATACTGACGTGCAATAGATGCCATCTCTACTGACGTGCAATATGGATAACGCAGTGTTATTTGAAACGAATATTATATATTGCAATACTTCTTTACAAGTTTAAACTAGAAGTAAAAATAACGCAGATTACCATCTCATAGAGCGCATCTTCATAAACAGAAACATTTTCAAGACCGTGAGACAAAAGAATCCATTCTAATTCATTCCAAAACTCCATTATGAACTTTCAATATCCAACTAAATACAAATTTAAATATAATCTTTAAAAAATCTAGTTAAGTAACGAATAAATATCATTTATGTCTGACGTATTAAAAATCAATAAATAAAACACGAAATTAAATTAAATATTAATAGACATATATCTGTAAAACACAGTTATATTAAAATAATGTAGATTACCTAACTATATTACAGCTATAGAGCATCTTCTTATTCTTCTGTCGTGTCCTTACGTTCACTTCAAGGATTAAAAGCTAAAAGTTATAAGCGCAACAAAATGTACGACAGTCTTTTCCGACCTCAAGGACTTAGATGATACTTCGAAGTCACGAAGTTAAATCACCTTAAGCGGGTGAAAGTTCAGCTCGAGGAATTTCGATGTCGAATGGAGTTGTAAATTTTATTAAAATTTAAAATAGGAAGTTTATTTTTTGTCATTTTACTTTATAAGATAATGCACGATTTAATTTCATAGAAATTTATTAAACGTGAAAAGAACAAAAAATAGTTGGTACTCATACATAAGAGATTCCATACTTAAGGGCATACCGTCAAAACTGGGGGTAAACTCTACTAAAGTGTAAAATCTTGTTATAAGTGAGAGATTCAAAATTAAAGACCCTACTTCTCTTCTTTCAATTCCTTATTCCTTGCATTTTACTCCTCGATTAAACTTTGTATAGGTATACAAAGTTTACTCCTCTAACTTAACTCCTAACTAACTAACTAACTCTAACTTAACTCCTTTACTCCTCTAACTAGTTAACTCCTATACTTTTCTATAGGTCATCATAGCAACCACCATTTTGAGACTTGGCGTTGGATTACAACAGAAAGGAACGAGCCGTTTCCTCTGTAGGTGAGCACTGATATCTCATTGACCACTAGTCTACATTTTTGCTACTTGTTTAATCACCTGGAGTTCCCTCAACTCTGAGATGTCGTCTTAATCAAAGTAGGTACCACATTTCTTCTCATTATTTTTTTTATAATATAAGGCGCGGTCGAATATCCACGGCCTTCTAGAACATTGGATCACCAACAAACTTTTTTTAGAACTTTTTTTTCAAAATTTTCAGTAATTAGCCGGATTTGTGATGAATGAAGCCTATTTCCACAATCTGCACGCTCTTTTGGTTAATCTCAAAGAGTATTTACATTCACTCAACGATTTATTTTTAATCTAACTTGGTACATACATAACTACTGTTAGACGTCAATGTTAACAAATATGACATGCCAAAATATAACACAAATCAGGTAGATAACATTGACGTCTAACAGTAGTTATGTATGTACCAAGTTAGATTAAAAATAAATCGTTGAGTGAATGTAAATACTCTTTGAGATTAACCAAAAGAGCGTGCAGATTACGGAAATAGGCTTCATTTATCAAACATCCGGCTAATTACTGAAAATTTTGAAAAAAAAGTTATAAAAAAAGTGTGTTGGTGATCCAATGTTCTTGAAGGCCGTGGATATTCGACCGCACCTTATTCCTTTATTTTAAATAAATTTAAGTACAAAATAACTGACTCTATGATTTAAAGTAATAACAATACTTTGTATTGTCATTACAATATTGTACTTAGTACTTTGTATTTAAAGTGATGAAAATGCTTTCTAATTTCTAATTCTTTCTTCATAGATAAGTGAAATGCTAGGGTGCTCGAGTATAACAACTGTTACTTGGTGATTAACAATGTTGATGCAACAAAGTACGGAAGACAGTTTTGCAGCACAAGTTTAATATTTCACTTAAAACAAAGCCGAGAGGGTTGTTATGAACATTTTGACCCCGAGGCTCTGCCAAGGGAAACAATAGCAGAGCCGAAATGTTGCACCGCGGTAGCATATTAAATTTTATTCTCGACTTTTCAAACATAAATATATTTGAAGAATAAATTTTAGTTTATTCCTAACATTCCAATAACAACTACAGATCATCTTAAAACTGACTACTTAACTTATTTAACTTTATAATTAAAGCTTAGTTTATGCAGCATAAGCTGGTATAGATGTTAATCTATTTTAATTTAGTACCCCTCTTAAACAAATATATCAGAGGCAGAGGGACAGAACTATACTAAAATATAATTGAGGGAGGGGGACAGAACTAAACTAAAATATAATTAATCACTAAATATAATTGAGGGAGGGGGACAAAACTAAACTAAATATAATTGAGGGAGGGGGACAGAACTAAACTAAAAATATAATTAATCACTAAAAACAAAATAACAAATCACAATATAAAAGTTAGATAAAAACAACTAATCTTCGAAAATATGTTTCATTTGCGTATAAAAATATTTAAATCAATAATCCATCTCAAGACTTGAAAACACTTTCGTGCTGCTTGTTAACAATAAGACATATTTGCTTAGAAAGTGCCATCACAGTCCTTTACCAAGTGCTGAAGAAGTGTTAATACTCCGAGCGAAAGGTTAGAGTGTCAAAGGTTTTAAATCATTGCATCACTCAGTTCTATTGAAAGATATTAAAACAGACAAAAGTTGACGATGCTGTGTTTTAAGGATTCAGGAAATAGAAATTCCATAGGTTAACTCGCAATGCTTAGTGGAGTTAGAGTTAAAAGGTTAAAGGACGCAGTTTGATGCATCGACTGGTTAAAAGCAGTCGCTTTATGATTACACCATACTTTCAATATATTAACAAGTGAAATATTCTTATATTTGGCTCCACCAATCCAGTGTGGTAGATTCGTCTAAGAGTTCTTAGCGAATTTTTAGAGGAAAAATGAACTTGTGAGGTTGGGGTCATACAAGGAGGAAAGTGGATTTTTTGGAAGAGAGGCTCAATGTCAATAATATATATATATATATATATATATATATATATATATTTATATATATATAATATATATAATATTATATATAATATATAATTAATATTAATTATAATATAAATATTTCTCTGTATACTTTAATTCTATTTAGCAAAATATTACAATATATGGTTGAATTTGTCACCCCCTAGGATCAAAACAGTAAAAGGGTGCAAAAATAGTTCAAAATACTTTTATCTACTCCTTGTATTGCAAGTTCTACTTACAGTCTTTTATTTCACACTGTAAAATGTGCTTTTACTCCCTAGGGGAAAAGTGAAAGTGTTGCCAACTTGACAGAATTTTTTTTGTAACAATTTTTAGGAATTCAGGAAATTTTAGGATTTTTTCGGTGTTATGTTGGGGTTCTACGGGTAGATTTTAATTTTAAAAACAAAATATACACATTGCTAATTTTTAAATTACAAATATAGCACATTATTTTGACAGCTACAATAAAATAATGTGAAGATAGTGGCTTTCTTCTCCATCAGAGTAATTGACATGGTAAGAATAAACTAAACTAACACAATAACCAATTAAGGAGCTGAATATATTAATAGTTGTTAGTATAGTTCTCCTAGTCGTAGATAAACTTTAATATGCAACAAGGGATGAAGTTTTCAGCTCTCGTACATCTCCTTTGTCAAGCCTCGGGGAGACAAAATGTTAGTTAACTCCCTCGGCAAGCCTGGGAGCTAACTAGTTTATCTCCCCGGCCACCGCTCGTGAGCTAAAAGAAGTTTCCTCCTTCGGCGCTGCCTTAGGAGAAACTTTAACTTGAGCTGTAAAACTACTTTCATCCCTTGTGCATAATAACTATTGATTGTATGACGTCATACACATTAAAAATTCGTTGAAACATGGATCAAGCTAAAATTTAACCTGTGTGGAAAGCTTACTATTTTAAACCAAAAACTAGATTTAAATTCCATTAGTATAATTAAAAAACTGAGAATTGTTTACATTAAATTAAATATATCAAATGATAAAATCAAAACCGACGCTGATAATATTGGCTTATATAGTAGTGTATGTGGACTATGTTTCGGATGGAAGACAAATATTTTCATCAGTTGTGAATTTTTGCTTAGGGAATTCGCTAATGTGATAAAATTCTACAAGAGACAACAGCTTGGCACACACACTGGTTTTGTCTCATCAAACCAATACGATGAATAAAGAGACGAGAGTAAAACAAGAAATAAATGTTGATTAAATAAATGATTTGTAAATGGTTTCGTAACGGCTTAATTCAGGGAGCACAGAGAAATAAGTTCAAAGTCGTGACACTTCAATTACTTAAATCTAATAACTTAACTCACTTCCACTACCGCTTCTTCTTCTGCCGCAACAAATAAAACTCAGCGCTGTCGGCCAATCAGACGGCTTTGTCTTGTCTTTTAATTGATAAAATTTAGCTAGTGATGAGTCGCATCAGTATAACAATAGTAGTACTTATGGATAACTTACCTGAGTTTATGCGCATAGTTTCTAAGTCGACAAACTAGTTTTTAAATTTTTACATGTTGAAAATCAAATTATACAAATGTATTGAATCACCTACATCCCAAATTTAGGAGTTTAGATAGACGAGACATTCTTAAAAAAAAAATTCTTTTATCAAGTAGATATTTTCTTACAAATACTATAAATAGATATTTTACTTTTCCTCATTTAACCGCAGGTTATAGGAAAGTATTGTGTTTGCGAAAAAATCCCAACCCAGGATGTCACCGGAATTATCCTTTTCTGCTGTTTTTAAGACCTTCTGAGTGGTTTTCTCAAAGTTGTATCTGTGTGTTTGTACACACAGATACAACTTTGAGAAAACCACTCAGGTTTAATAAAACAGACAACCGTTATCGTAGCTCTCAGTGTATTTATGCTAGAGAGTTGAACCTTTGTACAAATATCATTCTATAAGTAGTTGTGCTATTCGGGAAAATAATTTGTACGACGTTATTAACCCGCAATAATAACTCAGAAAAATACGATCGGATTGAGATTTGGCACCCGTGTAGCCGTGTTTAAGACTATAATATGTGCCAAGTTCCATCTCATTATCAGCATTAGTACAATTTTTATCAAATGACTTGTGGGTAAATCTTCGGTATACGGTGCACCCTGTATCAATACTATATATGATATATTTTAGTTACGCGAACCGTAAACGAGAACTGAGCACTCAAAAGATAAGCAGCGTCGTTAATTATAATTATAATTAAAACATTAAAAAAACCATACAACAATAAATGAAAACATTAACAACAAAATAATAATTAAAACCTGAAAAACAAAACACAAAAATACGTAAAAAAATACGCGTAACATAAAATTAGATGTGGTGTATCATCGATTATTCTTATGAAAACATAGTTAAACATTAAAAAACATAAAAAAAAATATGAAAATAGTATAAACCATTTTACAACAAATAAAAAAAACACAAACAACAAAAAAACATTTAAAAAATAATAAATATGTTCATAAACGTAAAAGAAAAGGCATATATCGATATTCCTACGTCACATCTCTAAACTAAAATATATCGATATATAGTATTGAAACAGGGTGCACCGTATACCGAAGTTCAGCCTGACTGGTGTACGTTTTTAAAAAAAAATTGTAAAAAATCGAAAAATAATCAAATTGACTTGAAATTGAGTACAAGTGTATACTAGTGCACCCCTTTACGTAATATATAAGTACACCACTTTTACGACAAGTTTACTCATGATTTTTGTTGGGTTATATAAGTTTAGTAGCATTGAGCTTGATAAGGATTTATTTACTATCTGAGCGAGTCCCAAGTCGTGTTGTAGTTGTAGTATATATTTGGCGAATTGTTTATGTTGAGGACGAGCGAAGCGAGTCAGAAGTAGGAAGGAGGAGCGTTGCGAATACGATGTGTCGAGAAAAAGTTGCGAGGTACTTCGTAACCAATTTTTTGTAATAAAGAGACTAATAAGGATAAAATGGTTATTTAAAAAATTTATTAAAGAAATAAATAAGATCAGAGTACCTACGTACCTAGGTACTTTTCTAGTCTTCGTTGCTTTCAAAAAGCAATTCCTCACAACTCACCAAATTTTAATTAATCCATCATTTTTCGATTTTTTTTTTAAAACTATACGTATCGGTTGATAAAAATAGACTTATGCTGATAATGTGATGAAACTTGTCATTTGCTGTTCTTATATCGTTACTATATACTTACTTATTCTTAAATTAATTCAATTTTTTGTCCAAATTTTGTGCTGTCTGTTTGTGACTCATTAAATTTGTTTACAAATTGTGAGAGAGAACGCGAAGCAGCGCGCGTGCAAACTTCGTAAACGGTTGTATGAGAACAGAGTAGAGAAAGGGTTAGGAGTCAAGAGGTCACTGTGTGTAGGTTTACTACACTCACATCTAACTTATGACGTCATCGACATTATTATCCCTCATATTATAATTTTATACTCTGCATCTGCGTTATGCAGTGAATTTGAGAAGACATTTAATATAAAGGTAGTATTTAGTTTCTACCGTGGTCGAGATCGTTACGGCGTCAGTTTTGTACCGATCTATAGGCTTAGGGTTCGCATCCCAGGTTACACTCTCATTTTTTATTTGATTATTGATTAAATAAATTATCGTCAACTTATCGCACCTCTACCACCTGAGCTGGGTACCGCAGGGGCATCCCTAATGATCCAAAACGCTCCAAAAGGGCATTATTCGTATATCCTATGTCAAATGGATATTGAATATTTCGAAGAGAAGGAGTTTTGATGAGGGGTATCAGCGGCTTTTCATCATAATAAACCAGGGTGGTTGTAGCGAAGAAGTTTTAATGAGGGGTATCAGCGGCTTTTCATCATAATAAACAAGGGGGTTGTAGAGAAGGAGTTTTAATGAGGGGTATCAGCGGCTTTTCATCATAATAAACCAGGGTGGTTGTAGAGAAGGAGTAGAGTGCCTATATAACATGTTATATAGGCACTCTAAGAGAGTTTTGATGAGGGTATCAGCGCTTTTCATCTTAATAAACCAGGGGTTGTAAGAAGGAGTTTAATGAGGGGTATCAGCGGCTTTTCATCATAATACCAGGGTGGTTAGAGAAGGAGTAGAGTGCCTATATAACATGTTATATAGGCACTCTAAGAAGGAGTTTTGATGAGGGGTATCAGCGGCTTTTCATCATAATAAACCAGGGTGGTTAATCACGAAATTTGATATCATGGCGAAATGTTGGGTTGCTTAAGAAGCCTACTATTTGTTGAGTGTCATGAAGTCATTAAAAATTTGAAATTACGTTTTAACAAGGTCTTATTATTTAAGGTACTTTGCTTGCTAAATCAATGTGGACAGGTTTTAGTTCAATCAAGACTTTCCAGACCTTCCTAATAGCCGAAAATGACAAATATACATGTATATTTCTGATATACAACGATTTATTTACTATAACCCTAACTTACTCTGCGAGTAGGTTACAATAAGGTTACATAGAGCCTCTGAGAGCTCCAACAAGATGTTTCAAACCTCTAATGTATTGAGACAGACTATACTTCCTCTAGTAATATATCTCTATGCTTAGAAAGATGTTTTAAGCCTCTCTTGATTCCAGTAATTTATATCTATGGGTAGTGTAGATATATCTAATGATCTGAATCAGGTTAATTGACCTGACCGTTAGAATATTAGTTTTACTCTGCATTACACAGGTAGCATATCATCTATATTGAAAGTGTAACATTACACTGTACTGAACTACATCAGTGTATAATTACATTAGCTTCCCTGTAGCCATCTATACACTGTATTAGTCATGTCGTCCTAACACTCTCGTGTAAGGTTCTGTTTGCACTGCTTATTATACCATTTCCTATTTTAATCAATTCGCAGTTATCAGTACTGAAGTAAAAATGATTAACAAAGCACTCGAATCTCTGCACGTATGATATTAATACTTAAACATTTGTCATCATCAGTGATAAAACAAAAATAAATCACAAGGCTGCACCGTATAAAATATTATTAGTATTGGTTGCTGCAATAGTTTTTATTGTTGAATACTAACACTCAAATGATGACCGTAAGGTTCAAAGCGGCTATGCAGCAATTAAGTCTATTACTAAGTCAACGGCTGTTCAGCTCAGGCATAGGGGCCATCATGAACAGGCTAATCTTTAAATAATTTACTTTGTAATTTTAATTAATTTATTCAATAAAGATAATTGATAAAGAAAAAAAAAAGAAATATTATTTTAGTAATGTATAAATATAGATTCAAAGTCCGTAGCAGCGCTATCGTCGCTGATAAGAAATTGATAACGACAGGGTGATCGTTGTTAAAGTCCTTGTTGGTTTTTCTTATTTTTGACGATTACTTCTTTAAATTTATTCTCAAAGTGCTTTAATTTAATTAATTTTAGGGCGTATGAACTCAGTAGAATCACTATTTCATTGGAAAATAGGGTTTTAATGGGTTGTCACGAGTATTTAAATTGAGTGATGAGAAGGTGAAAATCACAATATAGTGTTTTATTTTATTTATTGTTAATTAATGTTACTTTTAATTAATTTTAGTTTGCACAAACACACAAAATTACCTTTTATTGCATTAAATTGTTTAAATTAATGGACAGGTATTTAAATTAATTGATAACAAGCTGATTTTCACCGTAATGGTGTTTTAATTTATTAATCGATTATACTTATAACTCAAATAATTCATTTTGTTAATAAAATTTTAGTTTAAATTATCCGTTTAGGTTTTATTATATTTGGGTTAGATCGGATCCAAATCCAAGTCTGTGTTGATAAGAGCCTAATTCTATATTTGAAAACCTGGAAAAATCGAAATATTTATCTATGAAATATTGGCAATTTTGTCAGCACCGATGATCGTTCTATTAATTTTTACCTCATTTATCAAAATTTAACTAACAATTAAAAAATAAAATTAGAATTTTTATCAGCTCTCGTGCTAATCCTATGATAAAAAAAATGTGAAATGTGATGACCTTTTCGTTTTCCCGCCATTGGTATTGCCAACTTTACAACTATCTCTTTGAATCGCGAATATTCAACCTAATTATACCGGATGCAACATGTCTGTCGCAGGTGCGTCATTTAATACTTGCTACTTCATTTATCATTATTGTTTTGGAAACCAAAAACACGATAATAGTTTTAGTATCATTAAATTGTTACAAGTTCATTGCATTGAAAAGAATGATTAGTATGGAATTTAAGTTGAGGTTCAATGCAATATTTTCCTTTATATACTTTAAATAGGTGAGATAAAGTAAATACATCAATTTTAGTTGTGAAGCTCAAATAGAAAAATGCTGAAGACGTCATGTCATCACTGAGAGTCCGGTTTAAGGATGTTGATGAGGCAATACTTTACATCAAGTCTCATCTTGTACTTATAAAGCACATTCTCTTGACCTTTACGTACCCAGGTGTTAGATTATACAAACGCGGCATAATACATCGCTATGCCCGCCTCCACACTCACCAGTGTCAATGTATTAAACATACACATACAGTACAAGTAATACACACGTAATCAATTTTCGTCCTACGCTCTGCTAATCTTTGCGTATCAGTTTACTTTACGCTCTCTATGTAATCAGTTTACTTTACGCTCTGCATGTGCTCAGCAATCTATGTAATCAGTTTACTTTACGCTCTGCAATCTATGTAATCAGTTTACTTTACGCTCAGCAATCTATGTAATCAGTTTACTTTACGCTCTGCAATCTATGTAATCAGTTTACTCTACGCTCTGCTATCTGTGTAATCAGTTTACTCTAAGTAACGCGAAACCAATGCATTAGTCATCATTATTTTAATATTTTGTTTATTATCAAAATTATAATTATCTAATTTTACTTTATTAATACCACAGGTATTTAAGAAAAATATTGTTTCCACTTAAAATTCAAAATCGGGATTTAAAATGGAACTGTTTATCTGTTTAAAAACTTTATAAGACTTCCTGAGTGTTTTTGGCAAAGTTGATTGTGTGTATGTGTGCGTTTCTTATATTCGTAGCTCCGTGCAAAAATTAAAGTTTTAGGTCTAGTTGGGCTTTCCGGAAAATAATTTTTCAAAATAACAATCAGATCAATGTGAAACTTGTCACGCATATTCTACATAAAACCCACAAATAACAATCAGATCAATGTGAAACTTGTCACGCATATTCTACATAAAACCCACAAATAACAATCAGATCAATGTGAAACTTGTCACGCATATTCTACATAAAACCCACAAATGTTTCCCTTGGACCTCCGTGCCAGAAGTTTAAGAAGGAATTTCCTAGATTATCTAAATATTGAATCTTTAGCAGAGGATCAGGTAGTTATTGTTTTTATTCTATTTTTTAAAAGCGTAAGTGAGGTGTGCATCAGGTAGACGGCACTCACAAGTTGAGTGCGTTCACTGGGTTTCATCACTCCCTGCTGTTTGTAAGGTTGATCATATCTGAGATTAATAATTACTATAACAATCTGTAATTAACGCGTAACTCACCAGATAATGAGTTACTAATTAGTGCGCCGCGATTAACCTTTCATACGGTTTAAGTGAACGTTTATATGGAACAAGGATTTCATTGTAAATTATATGATCAATCTGAAAAATCGGGTACGGGATACCTCGCAACTTTTGCCCAACTTATCAGTATCGGTCCATCCTCGGACTGGTTCGCATCGTCCTCACAATATAAAATTCACCTAATGTATTTATAGCTATACGTTTTTGCACTCGCAGCACTCGTCTTCGAGCTATAAAAAATGTTGTTGAAAAAGTTTGTTGAAGAAGTTTGTTAAAATTCAACAAACTTAAATATATGATTTTAAAATTTAGCACGCATGTTTTTATACAAAAATAACAAATGTGCCAAGTTTCATCTTATTTTCAATTTTAGTTTAATTTTATAGTTGCATTAAACAAAATGGCGATGTTTTTTACATCGCTAAAAAGATAAATTTCTTTTCATTAGTGAAATGAAGTTAGCGACAGAGAATTGCAACACTAAGTGTTTAATTACCCAACACAACAGCGATGCTAATTACAGTGAGAATAGTACCCACACACTGGTTCCCATACTCATGTCATATACACGACACATTGTGTGTATGTGTGTAAATTATCTGTAGTCTTGGTTTAACATAACGTCTTTTTTAGATTTACCTGGTCAGGTTTGTAATTGCGACGATTAGAATAAATTCGCCTGGACCTAAAGCAACACTGCAAAATCTTCCCGCCAGTTCGAACTGGCCTTTTTCCAGATCATTTCATTTATTTTCAATTAGCATCCCTGTCTGCTAATGGGGAAGCAAAATATTATAATCAGGAAAGCATATGTAGTAACATATATATTTATATATATATATATATATATATATATATATATATATATATATATATATTATATATATATATACGATTTTTTTTCTCTTGAACCTTGAAGTTCGTTATATAGAGGTCCGACTGTATATATATATATAATATATATATATATATTCAAAGCACTGGTTTGAATCCTGGAATTAAGATTCCTGAAATAAATGCAAATAATTGCAGTGTCCGCAAGGCGAGCAAATTTCCTTTGGGACGCTTGAAAGTGCTGAGTTTGGGAACATTAGTTTACTACTGTATAGCTTGTAGAATAAACGCGCGTATTTCTATTGAAAAGCTTGGAAAATCCTCTTTATATATATATATATATACTCAACGTATATATACCGGAAAATCAAAAGAAACTTAAAATTTAATAAAAACTGTGGAGCAAGAAATTATTGGGAGGGAAATTCACCTGGGTTGCATCCCGGTCGTTAGATTTGTTTATTATGCTTTACTCGTTTATGAAGCGAAAAAAGTAAAAAATAGTAAAGGTTAAATGAAGAAGCGACTTGAAGGATCTTAATGTCACGACCTCTCTGTCTTCTTATTATATTTCTCCTTTTAAACAACCAAACAAAATAACACCGCTAAAAGAAGAATAAGTAACCATCACAAAAAGAAAAATAAAACACCCAACAACTTTGACGGACGGGATCAACAAGAACAATCTCTTCGGAGAACTCGCTGCGATGGACATTCCTACAATTAGAATGTAATCTTAATGAAGGATACTAGAAGAAGAATTAAGGAAAAAAACAGAGGAGGATTTCACGATTTGTTGTTCTTTTGCACTGATGATGACCTTAAGATGAAACAGGTGAAATAGAAAGGAATCCGGGTTGGCAAAGGTTCGTTCAATTGTTTGACGGTCAGGTAAATAAAATGTTAAATGAAGGACCTGTTCAGTTAGCAGTCATCATTTATTTTAAATCGGTTAAAAATTAATTTAGGTTTATAAATAATAGAGGTCGACTAGAAGAGAGCGCTGGTTCATCTCAGCTTTGTTGAAAAATAATTGTCAATACTTTTCCTATATAGGTACCTGGATTAATATGGAAACTAAGTAACAGTTGCTTTAATAATAATTACTTATTATAAAGATTTAGGTCTTCTGGTGGTGACCGCGTCAATGTCCGACGTTTCGCTTCCACTGTGGGAGGCATCTTCAGGGATGTAGGACATCATGGAGTTCTCTACAAAACTAAACTGATTCCGGTCGCCACCAGAAGAACCTGAAATCTTCATGACATTAACCGAGGAAGCCTACGCAGTAATTCACAATAATAATTTAAAACAAAATTTAAAACTTTAAATTTAAAAAAAAAAAATTTAAAACAAAATAATAATTTAATTCACTGTGTCTAATTCACTGTGAATTTAGTGTCTAATTCACAGAAGAGACGTGACTTTACTATACATTTAATGTCTAATTCATAGAAGAGACATGACTTTACTATACATTTAGTGTCTAATTCACAAAAGAGACATGACTTTACTACATTTAGTGTCTAATTTACAGAAGAGACGTGACTTTAATATACATTTAATGTTTAATTCACACAAGAGACGTGACTTTACTGTACATTTATATATTTATTATAACTATATAATATAAAGAAATGTCATTGCTTTATTTTATATTATAGCTATTTCATTTGTCGTATATATATATATATATATATATATATATATATATTATATATAATATATATATATATATATATATGTGTGTGTTTAGTGGTGATACAAAAGTAAAAAATGCAACTCACCTATTAGGAAGGGAAGAATCATTTTCTCTGATTTCCTGCAAAATAAAGAATTAAATATTATTGATAGTTGTGTACATCTCTGCAATGCGAGATGAATACAATATAGATATGAAGATTTAATGTAATGAAATCCAGTCCCCTTTGTGGCCTAAACTGATTCTCATAAAGAGATAAACAAACTATACACAGCTCTCAAACTAACTGACCACTAACAGTTAGTTTGATTGCTGAGTGCAGGTAGCTCTACATCATGGCATGCAGACAGGCTTGCCAAGATGTAACTACAATCTCATTAGAGCTTTTTCATTGGTATACAAGCTGTGCTCCCTCATCTTTTGTTTCCCCATCTCTTTAAATGACTGGAAGCATTGTAATATGAAAAGTTCACGTTTCAGCACCTATAGGTACCAATAAGTGTTATTTTCTTTAAAAATTCTAATAATTTATTTTAAATCATACAGATGGGTATTATGTTTTTTAAAAGATAGATTTTGTAATGTTTTAATTTAGATTCGCAAAAAAACTCATTTCTTTGTAGAAGTAGCATTAGTTAGTGTACAAGTTAGATTGTCCTAACGTTTGAAATTTTTATTTTTCCTCTTTGATATGGTAGGTATAGAGGAAAAGTATTTAACCGGGATGTCACTTAAATTATCTGTTTCAGGTGTCCTGAGTGGTTTTCTGTCAGTTATCATCACAGTTCCCAGTGTGTTTATGCTAGAGAGGTGATAGTAATAGAGAAAAAAATTAACCCGCAATAATAACTCAAAAAGTGCAGAAAAATGTGTTGATAGCTTACTAAATGTGTCACACATGAAGATTTATATAAGAACTTCAGTTTAAGCATTAGTTCTGTTTTCATCAAATAACTTGTATACGTTTCTAGCGAATTTTCATAAAATAATTCTGGCGCGGTGGACCGCATGTTGGGCGAATTTCAATTAGAATGCGTGTTTCCGTGCTTAACAACCCATTTCTTGCTTAAGGTTCGGGTTCATGCTTTAGAACATTCATTTTAGGAGTTACTCAATTGTCAAGCACTGAACGTAACTCATTTTGTCACGATTTTTCAAAGGAAATTCGCATAATTATTCAGTTGGTTATACAAAACTATGCATCTAAAATTAGAAGATATAATATATATATATATATATATATATATATATATATATATATATATATATATATATATACATACATACACACACACACACACACACAACACACACACACACCACACACACACACTATATATATATATATATATATATATATATATATATATATATATATTATATATATATATATATATATTATTTATTTATTTTTATGCGTTTCTATGGGACATGATAACTTTTGAACGCTTTTTCGGATCGAAATGAAAACTTGGTACATAAAGTAACCTTGTTAATGTCCTAAGCCCTATTATTTATAAAATATGTGAGACGTCATTAACCTACAATAACGACCCCTAAACAATTAAAAAATCACACATCTTTTAGGAGTGATAGATTTAAAGTTACACTTTATTATGAGTATTAGTTCTGGTTTTATTGATTGACGTATATAACATAATGCAAAGAAATCACGTTTTTTGACTGAAGTTTAAAATTGGGTTATATTGAGGCAGTACCACTTATACAAACTAGTAATATGACCAACTGATACAGAACAACAGGCATGTGGCCTAAAAGCAGGCACAGTGAGGCGGAGGGGTCGCTAAGCGAACCCCTGGCACGGAAACCGCGTAGCCACTAAAATCCACAACCTTTTAAATTGAAAAATAATCCAATTGAGTTAAAGTTAGGCAAACAAAGTAAAAATGTAAACTCTGGCGCGGGGGGGGGCCTACAAGCCGGCAACATTCTCTTTGAAATCCGCGCATTCATTCTTATAAATTTAATTATGCTTAATTTCAGTGAATTTTCAAAGAAAAGATGAGCTAATGAGGGATGGTTTTATAGAAAAAATATATATATATATATATATATATATATATATTATATATAATATATATTTGTGTGTGTGTGTGTGTGTGTGTGTGTGTGTATGGAACACGATAACTTTCGAAAGCTTTCTTTGATCGAAATAAAACTTACTAAAAAATCAAGGAACTCAATTTTTTATAAAATATATGTGACGTCATTAACCTACAATAATGACTCCAGAAACATTTCAAAAATCCCAAATCTTCAATAGAAGTGTTATAATTGAATTGAAATTTTTTACACCTGTATTACTACACTACATATATGATTAACGGCAATATGAAGTTACATTTTATTATCAGAATCAGTTCTGGTTTTATTCATGGTAACACCTCGGTAAGGAAGGGGGGAAAGTAAAATTAGTCAAAATGTCAACTGAAGCTTTCGAAATTTGAAGTCATTCCAAACCAATAATAGTTAATAAATCTGTTCGTCGTCTATAGAGTGAACCTGTGTCAAAGTATAACTCCGTCCCTCAGATGTTTTACAGATATTTCCATGACTCAGCGAAATGGTCTATCAGCAGTGGGGACGATAATCCGCCGCCACGGCATTTTGGGGCATCAACTAAGAAAGGGGCTTCATCATGTGAATTTATCTTCTCCTTAGAAATAAAATATATTTAAAAACTTATCTATACTTTAAATATTTTTCATAAATACATACGAGTGTTAAATATTAATAATTCATCGATGAGGATTGATTGAAATAAAATCCAAATTCATCAAAATGGAACCAGATATTAAGATGAAATGAGTTGAATTAAGGTACCGCGGCGTATGTAGGATCAAATGTCACATATAACAAATGCCAAATATAACAACTTGTTAATCTTATTGATCATTTTAAAGTCTTGAACACAGTTCGCTTATAACAGACAAATAATAAAACTCCACAAATCCGTTTGCTCCATATTTGTTCTAAGTTTCAACTCGATTTCATATTTACCTAATTTTTTATGAAAGTTTGACTTATTTTTGAAACGTATACAAAGAGCAGCACGTGACCAAGATTCAGCAAACATGTCAACAACCTCAGTGGCGATTCTTATTTAAGAACCACAATGGCTATAAAACATTAAATTACATCAAAGTGCCCGAATAAGCTATGGGTTTTAATCAGAGGGGCATCAATTTATCTTTTATTAAGGAGATATAATTTTATTTTTCTGCCCCGGTGCCCTCATACTTAATAATAGCCATTCCAAATTAGGCCAGAAAATGTTTATTAGCCGTCAGTCTAAACAGAATTTCAGTTTGATGTTTGTGCTTCAGCAGGAGATATGCGTAACTAACATACACACAAACGCACACATACATACACCCTCATACATCATGATGAAAATCACTTATAAAGTCTAAGAAATACTAATAAGAGAATATGCCTATGAGATCTCGGTTTCAAATTTATTGGAGGGCATAATAATTTTCCTATTTATCTACGTTCCTATTAACGGAGCAAAATTAATAAGAAATCTGAATTAAAAAAAAATAAAAAAATACTTTTACTCAAAAGATAAATTATAAAGAGTATAAAATCGTAAAAGTAAATAAAATAAGTAAATAAAAGATATGTAAAAAAAGTAAATAAAAATAAATAAGATAAGTAAATAAAGAAAAATGAGTAATAAAAAATAAATAAAGTAAGTAAATATAAATAATTAAATTAAGTAAAAAATGAAATAAGAAAACAATAGTAATATAATATAATGTAATGATAATATAAATGAAGTAAGTAAATAAAAATAAATAAATTAAGTAAAAAAATAAAATAATAATGAATAAAATAAGTTAATTAAAATAAATAAATAAGATGAGTAAATAAAAATAAAATAAAAAAACAATAATAATATAATAAAATATAAATAAGTGTAAGAAAATATTAAAATATAAAATCTGGGTAAATGATTAATTTGAAAATATCATTTAATTGTTAGTATAAAGTCAATTATTGTTATTTATTAAAATTAAAATTTAATTGTACCTTTTAATGGTTTTATCCGAAATCTCGTATTTGCTGTTTTATCGTTCGACGTTGTCGCGATACTAACTTTGTCCTAAGGGACCTACTAGAGGGATGATGATGCAGGGGTGTACTTAGAGGGGTTCAGGGTACTAAGTAGGGGTACACAGGTGCGATGTAGGAGTACAGGGTACAGAGGGAGTACTGTGAGGGTGGGGTGTAGCATGTCTAGAGGATATATGAAATCTCTGGAAGGGGATGATGGGAAAATATTTGGTACGAGAAGGTCATACAGAGGGATGTTACTACAGGCTGTACTTGGCAGAACTCTATCTCAAACTTCGTAATACTAAATATCATTGCCAACCTTTAAATAAATAATTTATATACATCCTACAAATTGACAAATAAAAAAAACAAGCGGGGAACCTCGGAACTTTTCCTCATCACCTCGGACTCGCTACGCTCATCCTCCCTGCTTCGAACTCGCTTCACTCGTCCCATACATAAGGAAATCACCAAATGTATAGTGCAGTTGGTCTTCAGACTCACTTTGCTTGTCCTCATACAGTAAAAACATTCTCGTTATTCCCAGCGGTCGCCATCCAAGCAGTGACCCCGTTCAATGCTGCTTAACTTTTATGATACAACAAAAACCTTAGACGTACTTGCCGTATTGAAACAAAACTTAGTTAAATTGCTTATAACGTAAAGTAATAAGCTTGGGAGTCACTCGTGGTGTAGTGGTTAAAGGTATGCGGCCAATACAGTGAGGGCACGTGTTGTTCCTAGTTTTCACTAGACTATAAGAGTCAGTGAAAATATTTATGATTGCTTGAAAAAGCATGAGAGGAACCATAGAAATTCACGGCTCTTCTGTCTAGATTAGATGAAATATACCTACACTTGAAATTAAAAGGAGTAGAACACTATCTTAGGGAGCTGTCAAAAAGGGCCCAACAACGTGGCCTACTTGCCTGGTAGTTACTACCATTCCCCCCATATTACTATTACTATTACTAAAGTAATAAGCTTATAACGTAAGTAATTTAGTACGAGTGTGGCTATAAAAAACACCATGTAAATGAGACGGTATAAGTGAAATTCAGGTACGGGGTACCTCTGACCTTATCCTCACAATTTCATACTTGCTTTGCTCGCTCATGATTACGCAAAGTTTAAGGAGACATTACTTGGTCTACCTCATGATTAGGTTTGAAACACTGAACTTAAACCTTCAATGCTTGCATGTAATGCAATAACCAGTACTTTATTATACCGAGCGATGTAATACAACTTTTAGACTACAACGTAAAACAAGTGTAAAACCTCAACATTTTCTTACAAGGATCTTGAATAAAGGGAAAGACGCATTAAACAAGTTTTCTGTCCCTATGGACGTTGTATGAGATAGAGGAATAGGAGCAAAGTTAAAAAGGCAAGTTATGTGACAAAGGATAAGTAGAGTTTGCTCCTCAACTTTCATCTGTGCTTTTTTTGTATATACATTTATTTAGAGCACCTGCTCCACGTAGTACTACAGGCGCTTGGTATCATAAATTTTATAATACAGATTTAACAATGTTATTGTCTTAATTTTGCCATTTAGGTTGTACATTATTTTTTTTAAAGATCATTTGTAAATCATGTAGTTGTACATTCTTATTTTCAAGAGATCATTATATTATTAGGAAATTATGACATATTAGTATTCCAGTATTTACATGTTTAAGATATATATCCACTTCCGCAAAGGAGTGTTAAACTTTACAGCTCATATGAAATATGTGGCGATTAGCTGCATATAAATAGATATAAAATAGATATAGATAGTAATAGGTATTTATAAGAAAGTATGATTTCTGTATTCATCTGTGCTTGTCACTCGGGCTTTGTCCTTTGTCTTGATTTTGGTAGCTTTTGGTGTTTGCTAAGTCAATTAATATACCTAAAAAAGTTAAAAAAAGAAAGGATACTATTCTTTACTTTATCCTAATAACCTTCTCGCTTAACAAAAAAACAAGAACCAAGAGGAGGTAAGTTTGCCTCTAAATGTAGGACTTTCGTAGTAAATTTATTGATTGTACGCATGCGCAGTTCGCACCGAGCAAGCGCAGTTTGTTTTTGACGTGTTTTGTGATGGATTCTCCTTTATTTTTACTTTTCCTTACTTATACCGTGGATATGAAAAAAAGTATTGTGTTTGCAAAAAACCCAAACTGGGCTGTCATCGGAATTATCTGTTTCAGGTGTTTTTAAGTCTTCCTAAATAGTTTTCACAAAGGTTTCTGTTGTGTGTGTTTTTGTGTGTTTTTTGAGGTAGGGGGCGAAATATATTAATTAGTAGACAGTAGTAGTTATTATTCCTCTTAGTGCCCAACCTTACTATTAATATTAATATTAATATGAGGAACAACAAAAGAAATTATAAAAAATATTATGAGTGTGGTCGCAATATTGGTTGTTAGATGAAGTAGAGTGAATTATTTTCCTCTAAGTATCAAAACAGATGTTATACAATGTGTTCCCATTTTCTATTGAACATCGCATAAATGAATGACTAGACCTTTCTTCTGCAGTTTCCCAGCTTTAGCTTTATGAATGCAATATAATTAGTCTTATCTTCGCTTAGATAGAGTAGAATAGAATAGAATAGAATACTGTTTATTTGTACAAAAATAATATTTTTCTTACAATTGATTAAAAATCAAGAAACAGCCTACTCCAGGTCCATATGTTGGACGTCAGGAGGAGGGTTGCTGGTTACTTAATTATTATTACATAAGGGATCAGCTTATACATAAGTACGTTTTTTTTTTTTTTTTTTTTTTTTTTTTTTTTTTTTTAGAATGAATGATTAAATAAATAAATTGTGTCATTGAAAGACGGCTCTTTCAGCAGAGATCAATTTACATCTTAGGCCCCAAAGATTTTTTGTAAAGAGAGCAAGTTTTTCACATTCTGTAGCTGTATTGGGTCGAAGTAGAGCATAATAATTTTCTGTGTGAGTACTGGCTGTCTTAAATGCAGTCTGCGACAGTCAGACAAGGCAGGGCATAAAGCTATAAAGTGGGGATTATCTTCTGTATCCTCCTTATCACATAGCTTACATGACACGTCACTATTTTCATAAGTGAGGTTTAATTTGTACAACTGCCCTCTGGCTTTCATAATCCAGCTGATAATTTGTCTGTCCTTGACTATGTTTAAATATTTTGGTGGGGGTAAGCCTTGAACCAAATCGAAATAAAAGTTATGTATTTTTGCATTCTTAGCATAACTGAAGGTTTCTCTCGTGCCGCCACTTGTACCTTGGCCAAAATTTGGTTAAATGCTTTTGGAAGCTCCTCCACTTCCAAAAAGTAATTTGGTGTTAAATTCATGCCATGCATATTAAATAGATGTTCCCATTCTTTTACCCAAAACACTTTTCGCTTGATTATTTCCTTGGCAAGCAAATTGGGCAATCTATCCTTTGGATTTTGAGGACTTTATATACATAATCAAAGTGTATTTTTAAGGCTGTTGTATGTATAGGTGGTAGGCCTGTCTCCAATTCAATATATAATTTGGAGTGTTCATAGGAAGGCAAAAAAGTTTTTTGATAAAGTATCTTAATAATACTTCAAGTTGGCTATAATGCTTAAAACCCCATACCTGGGCACCATATGTAATAATAGCCTGTGGGACTGCTTTAAAAACTTTCATTTTAGCTTCAAAGGAGATGTTGTTTTTTGAAAAGAAAGCTCCCCAGACATTATTAATAGCAAATTTTGCTGCAGTGAGTCTGTCACCAAAGTGCTTTTGCAAGATAAGATTCGAGTCAATGGTGATACCAAGATATTTATAGTTTTTGACCACTTCCAACTTTTCACCTTTGTACCACCATTTCTCATATTTTGCTAGTTTACCTCCTTTGGTGCCAAACACCATGACCTTGCTTTTTGATGTATTAACTGTGAGATTCCAAGTGCTGAAATATTTTTCTAAGTCTAAAATCATATTCTTTAGAGTAACAGCATCTGGCGCCAAAATTGCTAAGTCATCTGCGTAAAGTAATGCTTTAATATTTAGTTTATCTATCCACACCCCACCCCTTAGATTATCAATTAAATCATTAATAAATAAAGCAAACAAAGTTGGCGAAAGCAAACAACCCTGTCTCAGCCCTACACTACTTTCAAAGCACTCAGTGACATCCCCACAGCACCAAACACAAGACTCTGTTTCTGTAAGTAGGCTTTTGAGCATTGTAACCATTTTGGTTGACAGACCTATACTTAACAACTTACAAATTAGAGCCTTCCTATCCACAGTCAAATGCTGCTTTTAAATCAATAAATAGACAATACACTTTTTTCCCTTTACCCATGGTTTTAATTTTAATTATACTTACCAAGTTGAAGATATTATCATATGTAGAATAACCTGAACGGAAGCCAGCTTGGTTCTCGACAATTACTTTCTTCTTCACAATAAATTCTTCGAGCCTACTTAAAAGGCTGCTGAAAACAACTTAAGGATTGTATTGAGAAGGAAATTCCTCTGTAGTTTTCTACTATTGATGAATCTCCTTTCTTAAATATTGGAAATATAATTGATTTTTTGAGTGATTTTGGTACTTTCCCTTCCTTCCACATTAAATTAAATAAATTGGTTAACTGCTGAATAAAATTAGTAGGACTTTTTTTAAAGAACTCAAAAGGCACTCTATCATAACCCGGTGCTTTATTTAATTTAGACTTCTTGATGGCACTTTTTACTTCCTCCAGTGTAAAAGGGCAATCAAGTTTAGTGTTAATTATAAGAGGTTCAGCATATGAAGGAGGATTTGAGAGGAGTGGGGGGTTCAAGAGAGCTTTAAAATGTCTATACCATTGATTAGCTCCAATAGGGTTAACCCTTGTATAAGTTTTTTTTAATGTTTTAACAAAGCTCCAAAACTCTCTTGGCTCCCTCACACAAGACACTTTATTTACTACCATTTGATCAAATTCTAACTCCTTTACTTTACAAATGTGTTTATAACTTTTATTTGCCTCAATATATTTTGTTCTATTAAAACAGTATTCTGTTTCCTCCATATGTTAAGTCTCTATAGGATTTATCCCTAGCTTTTTTGCAATCATAGTCATACCATGGTTGTTTTGCCATGCAAACTTTTGTGTTATTAAGGTTAACTGCTTGGTTACCTGATTCAGAGCATGCATAAATAGAATTAATAATAGATTTAGCATATACTTCTATGCTATTTTTATTACCCTTTTCCTTTTCCCAATATTGCATTTTTAAATTAAAATCAATCTCATCCTTCTCGGTCCAATGTAGCTTAGGCAGAAGTGGCTGAGAGTACATTTCACTATTATTACCAGAGAAAGGAGACACCAGTTCTAGCTCAAGAGGCATGTGATCCGAGAAGATTTGTGACGCAATTTTAAAATTTATAATTTATCCATTGCCCCTGTTTCAATAGCACATATATCATTTACTGAAGAGCCCATCGGCCCAACAAATGTAAAATGTCCCTCATTATCACCGCTTGTTCTACCATTCATAATAATCATATTTGAGTCCTCACAGAGTTCCAAGAATTTTTTACCTCTAGTGTTACACTTTTTATCTCTAGAAACTCTGTGAGCACTCAAACACAATTATTTAAAGCATCTAACAGCTCTTCTGGAATCACCTGCTCCTCTCCGACCCGTACATTACAGTCTCCTATACAATAACATTACATGAGTTTAAGTCAAGAAATGATTTTACTTTGTTAAAGTCATTCTCCCAGTTATTGACATTAATATATACTGGTAATAGTATGACTGTTTGACCTACGTCCTCATAGTGTATTTTGATTATGTCGAGCTCCCTTTCCCTGCCCAGCTCTATTCTATCGGGCGTACCCTTGATGCCTATCAACATCCCTCCACTTGCTCTTCCATGATTGTGCTTTTTAATAGCATTAATCCATCTGAGAGAGTAGCCATCAAAGATACGTTCAATAGAGGAGACCTGGTCATGTTCTGTGGATATATGAGTTTCTGAAAGAACAAAGACATCTGATTGTTTCAAATAATTTACAAAAAATCTATTTTTAATTTTTGACTTTAAACCCCCAATATTATATACAATTAAGGTAATAGCTGCTTCAACCTCACACTGACTAGCTTGGTTTCTATATTTTAATCCTATCGGTGCCTGCTTCTTCAACCCATATCTGCTTTTTCCAGGTTTCCGTCATTTATTTGAGTTCCAGTTTTCAATTATTCTGTGGAAGCCTTCTGTCATATCCTGCCCAACTAATTTACTAAGTTCTTGAATAGGAGCCTTATCCTCTTCATCGCAAAGAAGATCAAAATTGCTTGATAGATCAAATCGTTTGTTTTGTATTATAGAGTAGTTTCTAACTATTTTGACACTAACATTAGGGTTTTTTGCTCTTATCTCCTTGCGTAGTGCAAGAAAAAAGTTTCTTTTGCTTCTTGTATCCCAGCAGTAATCTCTGCTAATGGCAAAATTGCTTTTCCCGCCAGTTTGTTACAATTCTCAAGTATCAAATTGATGTCGGCATCTCTTGGTATATGTGCAATTATAAGCTTAGTTTTGCCCAAAAAATGCGCTCTATTAATTATTACATCTGTAACTTGAAGGTGTTCTGCCAAAAACTTAGTAATACTGCTAGCACAGTCTTTATTTGATGCCGCTAATAGGCCTTTAAATATCAGATTGTTCCTGCGAGATCTATCCTCCAAATCGTTCAGGCGTCGATCTTTTTCATTGCTAATATGAGTAATTTGATTAGTTAATTGTTGGTACTTACCCTCAACCTCAGTTTTAGTAACATAAACCTGGCTTAAAGTAGCTGTGAGGGCGTCCAAGAGAGCCCCTGCTGTGACAGCTCCAAGCAATTGATTTCTGTCGATAGCGAATTTTCACCACTTCCCGTATTATTTCCAGTCATTTTTAATGACTTTTCCGAATAGTTTATTGAACTTAATTGCTGTTCTTTTATTCTTTTACACTCGTTCCTTTGTTCCGGACTGAATTCTGGAGACCGCTGGTTTCGGCTTCGTTTCTTTGAATCAGTATCGTTCATTCGGAACTCACGCACAGTTTATATGATTTTTATTTAATTAATGATCAAAATTAATAGTAAACTACAAATAGAAATCTGTTCAGAATTACAAAAATGAAAAAAACAAGATTGACACAGAGAAAAACGTGTGGTTAGCTTGTAACCACGATGCAACCTCCCAGATAGAGTATAGATAGAGTAAGCTCGAATGAAACCACTAACCGATCAGGTGTAAACCTTTGTTGCCTTTTCATAAACTTTGTCCCAGTCAGATCTCTCAAAAAATAAAACTGCGTCATCACAGAACTCATATGCTATGCCCAGGTCTTTCAGCACACTATTCGCCTTAAAATATATTGGTGATGTCTCAGTTCTTTGAGGAATCTGATACTGTTCTAGTTCTATGACCCCTATGTTACTGACAACGCCGTTTATTTTTGTTTGCTGTTATCAACCCTCGATGTGTGTTGTTATCGTAGCTCCCAATGTATTTTGTTTGCTGTTATCATCGACTCGTTTGCTGTTATAAACACTCGATATGTGTGTTGTTATCGTAGCTCCCAATGTATTTTTGTTTGCTGTTATCAACACTCGATATGTGTGTTGTTATCGTAGCTCCCAATGTATTTTTGTTTGCTGTTATCAACACTCGATATGTGTGTTGTTATCGTAGCTCCCAATGTATTTTTGTTTGCTGTTATCAACACTCGATATGTGTGTTGTTATCGTAGCTCCCAATGTATTTTTGTTTGCTGTTATCAACACTCGATATGTGTGTTGTTATCGTAGCTCCCAATGTATTTTTTTGTTTGCTGTTATCAACACTCGATATGTGTGTTGTTATCGTAGCTCCAATGTATTTTTGTTTGCTGTTATCAACACTCGATATGTGTGTTGTTATCGTAGCTATGTGTGCTGTTATTATACGTAGCTACCAATGTATTTTTTGTTTGCTGTTAACATCATATGGTGTGTTGTTACGTAGCTCGTAGCTCGATATGTGTGTTGTTAGTAGCGTTTGCTGTTATCAACACTCGATATGTGTGTTGTTATCGTAGCTCCCAATGTATTTTTGTTTGCTGTTATCAACACTCGATATGTGTGTGTTGTTATCGTAGCTCCCAATGTATTTTTTTTTTGCTGTTATCACACTCGATATGTGTGTTGTTATGTAGCTCCCAATGTATTTTTGTTTTGCTGTTATCAACACTCGATATGTGTGTTGTTATCGTAGCTCCCAATGTATTTTTGTTTGCTGTTATCAACACTCGATATGTGTGTTGTTATCGTAGCTCCCAATCTATTTTTGTTTGCTGTTATCAACACTCGATATGTAGCTCCCAATGTATTTTTGTTTTGCTGTTATCAACACTCGATATGTGTTGTTGTTATCGTAGCTCCCAATGTATTTTTGTTTGCTGTTATCAAACACTCGATATGTGTGTTGTTATCGTAGCTCCCATGTATTTTTGTTTGCTGTTATCAACCTCGATATGTGTGTTTATTATCGTAGCTCCCAATGTATTTTGTTTGCTGTTATCAACACTCGATATGTGTGTTGTTATCGTAGCTCCCAATGTATTTTTGTTTGCTGTTATCAACACTCGATCGTAGCTCCCATGTATTTTTGTTTGCTGTTATCAACACTCGATATGTGTGTGTTGTTATCGTAGCTCCCAATGTATTTTGTTTGCTGTTTATCAACACTCGATATGTGTGTTGTTATCGTAGCTCCCAATGTATTTTTTGTTGCTGTTTCAACCCTCGATATGTGTGTTGTTATCGTAGCTCCCAATGTATTTTTGTTGCTGCAACACTGATATGTGTGTTGTTATCGTAGCTTGTATTTTTGTTTGCTGTTATCAACACTCGATATGTGTTGTATCGTAGCTCCCAATGTATTTTTGTTTGCTGTTATCAACACTCGATATGTGTGTTGTTATCGTAGCTCCCAATGTTTTTTGTTTGCTGTTATCAACACTCGATATGGTGTGTTGTTATCGTAGCTCCCAATGTATTTTTGTTTGCTGTTATCAACACTCGATATGTGTGTTGTTATCGTAGCTTGTATTTTTGTTTGCTGTTATCAACACTCGATATGTGTGTTGTTATCGTAGCTGTTTGCTGTTATCAACACTCGATATGTGTGTTGTTATCGTAGCCCCAATGTAATTTTTGTTTGCTGTTATCAACACTCGATATGTGTGTTGTTATCGTAGCTCCCAATGTATTTTGCTGTTACGCACTCCTCCGCACAAAAATTAGTCTATAGGTGTAGTTGTGCTATTCGAAAAATATTTTTTATGACGTCATTAAACAGCAATGATGTCATAATGACTGAGCAACAATTTCGAAAAATCATAAAATTATTTAATTTGAGAGGCAATCATCAGCTTCTTCTCCTTGGCGGCATGCCAGAAAAGTGATTCAACTAGAGGTAGTGTTGAATATTTTATTAATTTATTTCTTGTGTTTACTCCTGGATCTCAGTTGACCACGGCTTAGGCCGATTTATACAGAAATATTTTTGTTTATAATTTTTATGAATTGAAAGTAAAATTTAAGAGTAAAATTATGTATATTTTTTACAAGATAAGATGTATTCTATAATTTTTGTATTTGCTATAATAAATGGTTATTATTATTATTATTATTATATACTCCTGGATCTATGGAGGTAAGTAAAATTGCTGCAATTATGACAACTGCTACAATCTGTTATGATCAATTTCCACGAACACCTGAATTGTTTGATAACTCAAATATAGTAAAAGAAGCTATACAACTTGTTCCGCCAAGGAGAAGAAGCTGATGATTGTCTCTTAATTTAAATAAGGCCCTTTAGTATTGCCAACTTAGCAACTTCACTTTGAAACGCTAATGACCGTCTCCAACCAAAACTGATATGATTTGGAGGGAAGTTTTTTTTTACCGCGCAAGTGGCTTTTGGTAAGATTCATTAATATGCAATTTACAAGAAATTCTTACTTTAGTCAAAAACAAAATATAATTTACTTAAATTTAAATTAAATAATTCATGGGATTAAGCAATAAAAATTATTTAACTTGGTTTAAGCATTTTTAAGGGTTTAGTGCTCTTATATAAATAGTCGGGAATTTTATCTTTTGATTTCCACAGCACTAGGATCTCGATATGTTTTATTGAGTTATATGGTTGGTAGTGTGACGTCACAACCTCTCCTCATCTCATATTGATGAATATCTTCTTCTTCTTCTAGCATTGAGTCTAAATTTATTAAAACGAGCTTTAAACATTCAATAATATACAAGCTATGTCCAGAAGCCATTTTATGTGAATTGAACCATCAGCTACAGTCGATACTTGCTGTTGGATAAGAATACTTCTGGAAGATTTTCCAGAGGCATAACGTTATCAGCTGGCGGGACACGCTGCTCTCAACCCTCGGGTTCTCAACTAATAAAGTTATATCAGTGAACAAAGTCTTCATTTAGTCAGGTCTTACTTTCAACTTAAAGTAATTTTGCCAGGAGGTATGAAAGAAAAGTCCCTGAGGCAAAGCCGAATGAGGAAACTTCATTGGCTCCCGAAGCCTATATGCCGAGGGATGTAAAGCTAGTTAGCTCTCGAGGTTTGGTGAGGGAGATAATTCGTGAGCTGAAATCTTGCATGCCTGTAGCGGCAGGGGCTTGCGCCTGACTGTAACTACAATGATGGGAAGCACAATAATAATAATACAGGAAACCAAGTAGCATAAGTAAGAGCAGGTTATATATTAGATTTATAAACATTTAAATATAAGTCCTAGTCTATAAGAAGGTACCAATTATATATTGGAATAAGTACTCTAAGGAGCCTTAACATTGTATAAGTTTGGCCAATATTTTAGTGCACTTAGCTGACCGAAGACGCGTTCACGAGTCCCGTGGTTCAGCAGCTGATCACGGTGCAGATCATCTCATCTTCAGCCGAGTTTGTTTACTTGAACCTCATAGGCTGGATGCAAGTTTAGTGATCCTCCAAAAATGTGCACTTTCACTAAATTTATGGTAAACGTAAAAAAAAATTAAATGCTATATCACAGAGCTATACAAGATGGCGGCAGATGCAAAATTTTTCCCTGGGAACCCCTCAAAACAACGGCTTTCAGTGTTGCCAACCTGGGGATGAACCGAATGAAATCCAAAACCAGATCCGAAATGCGGACTCAGGTTCAGATGTGGAACGCTGTGCGGGTCCAGCATGCTCTGTCGTAGACACATCCCTGTTGCATATTAAATTTTATGTACGACTACACTGGTACAAACAGAATTGAACCTGGGTTTAGGCGAAATTTAGAACCCTCAATAGTAGCAAAAATATATGCATGTCTCAGCCATATGATTTTGGGAGCAGGAAACCTTAGTCAGCAAGTTGGGCACGTGTTGTTTCTTTGGATTAGATGCAAAATACCTGCACACTAGGATTCATAAGGTAGAACCTTAGAATAATACTATATATAGAAGGAGCACAGGACTGTAAACACAGTGTAATTCCACTGATAACACGAAAGCCGGTTGACTGGTGCAACTAAGTAATGCTGCCAACCTGACAACAAAACATTATTTTAAATGTGTCATAAATATCTATTAATGAAGAAAGATCGTAAAGAACAAATATAATAACTTAAAACATCTGCTGAGTATTTAATAAAACTGGTCTTAGATGGCAAAAGGGTGCGGAATACAAGAATCTACATTTAGTTGACGAGGACTACTTATTAATATAATTTAATAAATATGTTAAACTACAATTTAAAATGCTAAAATTTTGTAATGCACCGATATTTATATTATATTTTATGAATAATCAACCATTAATTAATAATAGAACATAATAAGTCAGCAACCGGAAGTATTGCCAACTTTTTTAGAAATTGTATATTGTAAGGGTGGCAGCATTACTTAGTTTGCACCAGTGAACCGGCTTTCGGTTATCAGTAGTGCTCCTTTATATATAGTATTATTCTAAGGGTAGAACACTATCTTCTATCTAAAGGAGTGAGCAAAAGAGCCCAAAACGTGGCCTACGTGCTAAGAGATCTATCACCTCCCCCTAATTACTATCACTGCAGTATTTATCATCATGGTGGTGGAGTGTGGGAGCCATACTTCTCCAATACTCCAACCACACTTATCAAGTACTAAAAACTGTTACTTAACATCAACGAACAAGGATGTTACTATTTTTATTTTTAGATGTCTCTACTATTTTTATTTAACATTTAAAATTATCTAACTGTATAATTATATTTCCATAAATATCTAAACAACCAACATGCGGAACTCAATAAAATGTTAACCTTTCGTCAACCAGTGAGTCACTTCATCAGCTATCCTTTCTTTGCCTTCGTGTCAAGGTCTCGTGTCTTCTGCATTTATTGTATTTCTAGAAACAACCAGTAAATTATACCAAATAGTTTTAGTCATTTTAAGCGAATTTTTATCAAAAAATACGCTTATTAGGTAGTTTGGAAGACGAGATGACAAATAAGATACATATACGAGGTGAATCAGATGCAACGAAATTAAATTCTTTAAAAAGGGAAATCATGGTACACTTTCAAAAATAGCTGATATAACTTTATTAGTTGAGAGCTCGGGTACGGGATACCAAGGAGCTTTTCCTCATCTTATCGGATTCGCTACGCTCATCCTCCTTACTTCGGACTCGCTTCGCTCGTCCTCACATAGTAAATACATCCGTTTCATTCCCAGCGGTCACTCATCCAGGCAATGACCATAGATATACTTGTCGTATTAAAACGAAACCTAATGTACTTATTATTTACGTAATGGTATACACTTGTACTGAATTCCAACTCCATTTTATTGTTTTCCGATTTTTTACAATTACTACGTACACACATTATACGATCGCCTATTTAACAGGCGATCGTATTGGATACGTATGCAATACGGTCAACTTACTTCACGGTTCTTACAGCGTATTTGTTTAGTCGATTGTGTTCTACCCTTCTGCCATTGACTCCCGACCTGACCACATGGGGACCTTCCTGTCACCAGATCGGGTTGAACTCAACCTAAAACAGCACCTCCGCTTTTCCTGGACATTTCATGACCACTAATGAATCGTATCCTCAACAGGGTCATTATTTTAAATGGCAAATGAACTTAGTTCCCGACACCCAAACAGATGTTTTGAAAACATGTTTTGTAAAAAACTCGATATGTTTGAAACCTCCAAATATATTCAGATACGCTTTGCCCTATGTAGTAATATATCCATGCGCTGACATTGCGCAAGGCTCAAAACCACTCTCTGAGTTTCTTTTAAAAAAGGAAACATTATCCGCCACAAAAATCCTAGACCCCGGCTGGAATCGAACCAATACTTTTTCGGTAGCAGGTTTGTGTGCTCCCCCCCCCCCCAAACCACGGGATCTCCCGACCTCTATTTCATAACTATTATGTTTTATTCTTTCTTCATAAAAACCAATTACTATCCAAATTTAATTAAATTACACCAATTTATCATTTTCATTTAAATACTCATATAAACCTCGTCTTTACTTACGCAATCCTTTATCAACTAAATCTTATTTTAGATTTTTACTTTTTGTTTTCAACTATTTACATAAACACTGATGATTTATTAATATTGAAAAAATAAATTACAAAGGAACTGTCCGCCATATTCAGGTTTTAAAAAGAAATTTATTCTTTTTTAAACATTTTACGAATACAAAAACTTCCTATGTTTTATAGGTCGCTGTTTAGTCTTTAAAAAAGTATTATATAAATAACTGAATAAGCACAAAGGTGATGCGAATTATGAACCGGTAATTACTATCAATCTCAAATTATTAGATACATTTTAAGTTTGCTTTATTTTCAATAAAAAATGTACCATTTTTACCCTTTTTGCGGTTTAGTTCAATACATTATTATTCGACATACTGGGTTTTTAAAATAAATATTAGTAAAAATCATTAAAGCAGTGATGCAATTTAATAATCTTTAATTGGTGTCAGATGTTTTTGTTTAACTTTTTTAGAATAATATTTTAATGTTGGTAGAACTGGTTTTGTGCATTTGAATGCGTTCTGTAGGGCCATAACGTTATTATTATAAAGATATGACAGTGAGGCAAATTTTTGATAAAATAGAAGGTTTTGTTGGCTTACGACAGTCTTCTTAGGACTGTTTTAGACAACCCAATAGTTTGGATAGACACTGCCATCTCTATATATTTATACCTCTATATTCATTCAGTCTCGTCTATGTGAACTCAAATGGCCCCAGTCATCATTTTGACCTTTTATAGCGTACAGCAGAAATTCACAAGACCTAGAGAGTCATCTGGTAAGTCAGAAATGTAATACACACACTACTAAGTATGCTTCATACATATTCGACCTTAAATGATATCTAAAGCATTATTTCTGGCTTTATCATTTGACATATATAAAATCACGTGTTCGACCAATACATTAAGAAACTCGCTAATATTGTGCTTTTTAGGGCCTAATTGGAGCTTAACATTGAATATTCTAACACCATCAAATTACAGGGACCCAGGCCCGTAGTTATGGAGAGTTCAGAAGGGGACGGCGTCCCCCCCCCCCTAGAAAAAATGTCACCCCTCCGACGAAGTAGGTTTCAGAGGAAGTCCCTTACAGGTGAGTGAAACACCGTCCCTTCTGAAATTGGTCCCCTTCCCTCGTCCCCCCAACAAGTTTTGACTGCCTATGGACCTGTAGGGACCTATTGAGACTTGTACCCTAGAGTCTGCTTTATAATTTAAAAAGTAAGAGTAGTTTAGTTTCCAGGGGGGAGGGGGGCTGTCATACCTAGTTTTATCAAATTTATGAGTCTTTCAAATCTTATTAATGTTTGAAAATAATCAGTATGAGAGGTTATTATAAATTATGGCGGAATTACTAGAAAGATAGAAACGTACATATTTAGTGGGGAGGGGGGGGGATCAAAAAGGGCCTAACAACGTTTTCTACTTCCTACGAACTTTTCCAGGGTGTTATTACTAATAATTTAATTAAAAAATATTTTTTATTTTAAAAACATTTTAAGTGGGTAGTTTCTGGGGGACCCTTAAAAAGTTTTTGCGGGAAGGTCCCCGAAGCATTTGGCTACGGCACTGTCAAAGGTAAAAAATATGGTAAAATTGTGAGATGATGGTCAGATCGGTTTGTTTATGGTAATCATTTTTCTCAAATCTATAGCTAACTACCTCGGCCTCCAGTCTAGCATAAAAATATTCAATACACGACAATCTACTGTTATTTCAAAACAATGGATAATAAAATGAAAAAGAAGAAGAACTAGTGAACACCATGCTCGAAAATCTTTTTTAAACTATTTTGTAAAAAAGGAAGAATATGATCGCTTATCAGGTGTTTCTCTGTGATTCACGCAGCCGTGAAAATACTTGAAACAAAGAATACAATCACTTTATTTACGCGTAGGACAGGCTAAACAGTCTACCCGATGCAGACCTAACTTAGATGTGGAGAGGCCGTCCACTGTGTAACTTCCAATCAGCTTACCGAAGCAGACGTAACTTAGAGCTATTCACAATGGTTTAACCGAAGCAGACTTAACTTAGGGCTATTCACAATGGTTTAACCGAAGCGGACGTAACTTAGGGCTATTCAAAATGGTTTAACCGAAGCAGACGTAACTTAGGGCTATTTAAATGTTTAACAAAGCAGACGTACTTAGGGCTATTCACAATGGTTTAACCGAAGCGGACGTAACTTAGGGCTATTCACAATGGTTTAACTGAAGCAGACGTAACTGAGCAAAGCGAGTCGGAATTAATGAAAGTAACTTCGCAAATCCGATATTGTGTGGAAAGTTCCAACGAACCTTTTTTGCCTATTATAGGCAATAGCAAACCAACAGCCATATTCTTGAAGAAAAAAAATGCAGCCGAAAAAACTTGGCTTATTTGTTTGGCCCCGCTGACAACATTATAACGAAGCTTGACATTTAACCGAGACCATATTCCGTTAGTTGGCCTCTAGTGTAGGTATTAGATTAGAATGTATCATCTCTATGTTGTAATAATTAATTAAATATTAATATTATAGAGGTACAACCTTTCTCTTGGAGAAACAAAGGTCACGTACCCAGTACACAGTACCCAGGTTTATTTGTTCTCACAGCGTCTTCTCAGCCCATCTTTTACTTTTCCTCTGTTACGATGTAGGTAAAGGAAAAGTCTTGTGTTTCACTAAAATCCGAAACCGGGATTTCTACCTCAATTATCCGTTTCAATAGAAAGCATTAATTTAATGTTTATCAAATACGTGTTTAAGTTGTATAAAGAATTCTGGAGTCCCCCTCTCCCCCTTCGTTAAGGAGGAGGAGAGGAGGTGCGGGGTCCCAATCTTATCCTTTTGGAAATTCGCTGAAATCTTTGAAAATTGTAAAATAGTGGTTGAATACACACTACGTATTTAAAGTCTAATATACAGCTAGAACACATGACATATCGGTGGTAATATATTTATTTTTTGGTGCCATACTCAATTTTTATTTACAAAAGTTTTATTCACCTGTTAAAAATTACCGTTTTATTTATTCAAATTCAAATTAACGAAATATCATTCATAAAGATCAGTCATACCGCCTAAAGCTTTGGGTGACATGACATTCTGAAGACGAGCGAAGCGAATCCGTAGAGTACTGAGGAACAATATATCATTATAGACGTCATAGATAGATTAAAGAGGTTTGAGCCGAACGAGACCTCAACTTAAGGATCTTGAATAAAGGGGATGACACATTAAGGAACATTTCTGACCCCATGAAAGTTGTATGAGATAGAGAAATTGGAGCAAACTTACCTTCCCCATGGTTATAATGAAAAAAGAGGCCAAACGCAGGTTATGTAGCAAGGCTGTCGAGTTTGCTTCTCAACTTTCTTCTGTGCTTCTCTTGATTGTTACATTTGTGGTGCTTGTTAAGTCATTTGTGCTTATATAATTTTAAATTTTGGAATATACTTAGCCCTTTCAGTGAGTGATAATTTAAGCGCGTTTTGTAATAACCTACTCAAGCAATAAACAATGGTAAACCATTGAGAGGTAAGTTTGCCTCTAAAATTTAAAATCTGCGCTGTTATGAGCATTGTAACCTGCGCAGTTTGTACCAAGCATGTGCAGTTGGTTTTTGACGTGTGTTTCATGTTAAATTCTCTCTATTATTTGGTTTTCATTGGGGGTCACACGTTTGTATGGCAAATCAACTTAGTGCGTCATCCCCTTTATTCAAGATCCTTGCCTCAACTACACGACATCTGTGCCTTGCAAAGGTTTCCAAGTAACCAATCTTAGTTCTATATTTGGCAGATTGTTTGTTTCTTCATAGCAATTCTGTGAATAAAACTGCTTAGAACAACATATATGTATTTCTTTCATTATTTAAATTTAATTAAATTTCGGTGATCCGGGAAGAAGCTTTAGACAGACTATATTTATGTATTTGAATAAATAAAAGACATAATACATAATGAAGAAGATGGTATTACGAGATAGTGACCCCTGACCGAGGTGACCTCTCGTACGGTGACCTATAGTGAGTGAGTATGGGAAAATACATTCTGCTATAGAAAGGTACCGATATATGTTTTCCTCTCTGTACCTTGGACTGTTTTCACTCCGCCTTTAGTAGAGTGAGGAGAGTAGAGGTAGAGTACCGCTAGAATAGTATAGTACCGTAGTAGAGTAGAGGACTCTAGGTATAGTAGTAGAATAGTAGTAGGTAGTAGTAGAGGACTCAGAATAGTACAGTACCGTAGTAGAGACTACAGACTCTAGAATAGTATAGTACCGTAGTGGAGTAGAGGACTCTAGAATAGTATAGTACCGTAGTGGAGTAGAGGACTCTAGAATAGTATAGTACCGTAGTGGAGTAGAGGACTCTAGAATACTATAGTACCGTAGTGGGAGTAGAGGACTCTAAATACTATAGTACCGTAGTGAGTAGAGGACTCTAGAATACATAAGGTACCGTAGTGGAGTAGAGGACTCTAGAATAGTATAGTACCGTAGTGGAGTAGAGGACTCTAGAATACTATAGTACCGTAGTGGAGTAGAGGACTCTAGAATACTATAGTACCGTAGTGGAGTAGAGGACTCTAGAATACTATAGTACCGTAGTGGAGTAGAGGACTCTAGAATACTATAGTACCGTAGTGGATAGAGGACTCTCTAGAATACTATAAGTACCGTAGTGAGTAGGGACTCTAGAATAGTAAGTAAGACTCTAGGCGTAGTGGTAGAGGACTAGTACTAAGTACCGAGTGGATAGAGGACTCTAGAATAGTAATACGTAGTGGAGTAGAGGACTCCAGTACGTGGAGTAGAGAGAATAGAGTACTCTAGAATAGTACCGTAGTGGAGTAGAGGACCGTAGTGGAGTAGAGACTCTAGAATAGTATAGTACCGTAGTGGAGTAGAGGACCTAGAATAGTATAGTACCGTAGTGGAGTAGAGGACTGTATATGTATATCTATATTATCAGAGTACATTATCACAGGAATACGCGAAGTTTGGTCCGCGGACCCCTGTGAATTTGTGGAAAGATTTCAGTGGGTCCGCGAGCTATTAGGAAAAATATTATAATTAAATTTAATAATTATAATTATCAATTAATAAAACAGTTTCTAATATCCTTTTAGCGAGCTTGCAAAGTAAAATGGAGCTTATGAGATGGTTCGAATAAATTACATGAATGTTTTGCAGAAGTCCAGCAATCAAGAAAATAAACAGGTTTTTATTAGTAAAACTAAATATCTGTACTATGTTGTCAGTAAGACAGGCGAAAAAATGGCGGCCCAATTACTAAGATTCTATTTGTATTTGAAAATACAATTTAGGACTTTCCCCCTTCATATTTAATGATTAAAGAAATGTAAGTTATAAAAAAGTTTGCAAGCAGAGTAATATCAGGTAACTTCATAATTATACGTGATTACTGCACATTATTCCGGTTCATTTTAAACATTTGATTATAATCCGTTGAATCTGACTAAGGATGATAAATCAAACTAACTAACTTGAAAAAATACAATTATTTTTCAAGCTCTTTTGATTTGCAAATTCTAGAGTTGTTTCGCAAGCTTAAATTTATAACGTAACACAGGAAGTTTATCGATGAATATAAATCGTTGAATTCATTGTTGGTCGTCAAAATATTAATTATAGAGATTCTATGTGTTGGAAATACGATTTAGGACAATTTTACCATCGTATTTTATGGAATCTGACAAAATGAAGGTTAAATTAGTCTTTGTTCAAGTAATCGCAATTTATGAAGAAAATGATTGACTGTCCATTATTGCAACTGCTTGACAAGCCTCCTCTTGTAACGTTAAAACAGAAAGTTTAGTAATGAATACAAGTTATTGAATTTATTTAGGCATAGCTGCAGCATTGGGGGCCTTTCCAAAAATATTTTTGGTCACTCCTCGTATGGGGTATCTCCTATGGGTTACATATATATATATATATATATATTATATATATATATATATATATATATATAATATATATATATATATATATAATAATATATATATATATATATAATATATATAATATATATATATATATATATATATATATATATAATATATATACAGGGTGTTTCATATAAAGTGTCCACGAAAGAAGGAGGTGATAGTACTCCTCAAAGGGTACAAAAAATGTTCTATAATGAAAACCCCGATCTCCAACCGTTTTTCCACAAGGTCAAATTTAATTTTTAAAAAAATATTTGAACCCACATCATAAAATTGTTAATGGCGTTTTAACTATTCAAGCTAGAAAGACGAAATTGGTCTCGTTAGAAAGCTGAGTAAATTTCCTAAAGGACACACTACTAACTATGTCAAATATTTTGTAACTACTGCCCAAAAATGTGCATGAAAAATGATTTTTTGAAAAAAATGAATTTTACGGAATTTTTGTGGTAGGGCATTAGAGGAAGTAAGAGATGAGCAAAAGTTCAGCCAAGAACGGAAAAAACTTCCCTTATGATTGCCCTTTAAGTAAATCTAAAAATTTTTATACATTCATTAGTCAAAAATGTAAGCTATTGTTGCTAGAAGATGCAAAAACTGATCATTTTTGTCGTATAAAAGAGAAAATAATGCGTTATTTAAGCAAAATATTTTTTTTCGATTATAAACTAATAAATGCGATTTTAGACTCTAAGAGGTAAATAAACATATTTGTTCTTACGCATTTTTACTAAAATCACTCTTTTCTCGTGTTTTAGAAATTTTTAATTATTTTATGTACCATGTAATTAACATTGTAGAGATATCCAAAAATGCCAAAATAACAGTTTTTTCTAACTTCTAGGAAGAATGCTCAACATTTTGACTATTGAATGAATGATGAAGTTTAGGTTTTCTTAAAGGGTAATTATAAGAGAAGTTTTTCCGTTCTTGGCTGAACTTTTGCTCATTTTACTTTCTCTAATGCCTTACCACCAAAATTCCATAAAATTCATTTTTTTAAAAAAATCATTTTTCATGCAAAGTTTTGGACAGTAGTTACAAAATATTTGACATAGTTAGTAGTTTGTCCTTTAGAAAATTTACTCAGCTTTCTAACGAGACCAATTTTGTCTTTCTAGCTTGAATAGTTTAAACGCTATTAACAATTTTATGATGTGGGGACAAATATGTTTTTAAAATATTAAATTTGACCTTGTGGGAAAACGGTTAGATATCTGGGTTTTTATTATAGAACATTTTTTGTTCCCATTAAGGAGTACTATCACCTCCTTCTTTGGTGGACACTTTATATGAAACACCCTGTATATATATATATATAATATATATATATATATATATATATATATTATATATATATATATATATATATATATATATAATATATATATATATATATATATATATATATATATATATATATATATATATATATATATATATATATATATATCATACAAATAAATATAACTGTATATGTATCTATTTGTATCTGACAATTGAGAATCTTTGTAATAAAGTAACCTCAAGTATGTAAACAAATAAATAAATAAATTTCAGCGGATTCTTGTAAACGTATCTCTAACGGATAAGATTTTTTGCCCTCTCTTGCTGAGTCTATAGCTTATATCTTTACTGAATATTTACACTTTTATTTAAAAAAAAAACTTAAAATAAACCATATATAGGCCCATATTGATTAGTAAAAAAAAATAACACAACTATGACTTGAGACTAGAGGTCTGACTTGACTCTGAGTAAAGAGGTTAACCAATGTCAAGCCACCAATAAGACACCCGGCCTCTGAGTTGAGAGGTGAACCAAGCCACCAATAAAGCACCCTGCCTCTGAGTTGAGAGGTGAACCAATGTCAACCACCAATAAAGAGCACCCGCCTCTGAGTTGAGAGGTGAACCAATGTCAAGCCACCAATAAAGCACCTGCCTCTGAGTGAGAGGTGAACCAATGTCAAGCCACCAAATAAGAGCACCCGCCTCTGAGTTGAGAGGTGAACCAATGTCAAGCCACCAATAAGAGCACCCTGCCTCTGAGTTGAGAGGTGAACCAATGTCAAGCCACCAATAAGAGCACCCGCCTCTGAGTTGAAGGAACCAATGTCAAGAGTCTGAGTTGAGAGGTGAACCAATGTCAAGCCACCAAATAAGAGCACCCGCTCCTGAGTTGAGAGTGAACCAATGTAAGCCACCAATAAGAGCACCCGGCCTGAGTTGAGAGGTGAACCAATGTCAAGCCACCAATAAGAGCACCCGGCCTCTGAGTTGAGAGGTGAACCAATCAAGCCACCAATAAGAGCACCCGGCCTCTGAGAGGTGAACCAAGTCAATGAAGTTGAGGGAACCAATGTCAAGCCACCAATAAGAGCACCCGCCTCTGAGTTGAGAGGTGAACCAATGTCAAGCCACCATCACCCGCCTCTGAGTTGAAGTGAACCAATGTCAAGCACCAATAAGAGCACCCGGCCTCTGAGTTGAGAGGTGAACCAATGTCAAGCCACCAATAAGAGCACCCGGCCTCTGAGTTGAGAGGTGAACCAATGTCAAGCCACCAATAAGAGCACCCGGCCTCTGAGTTGAGAGGTGAACCAATGTCAAGCCACCAATAAGAGCACCCTGCCTCTGAGTTGAGAGGTGAACCAATGTCAAGCCACCATAAGAGCACCCTGCCTCTGAGTTGAAGGTGAACCAATTCAAGCCAAAATAAGAGCACCCTGAGTTGAGAGGTGAACCAATGTCAAGCACCAATAAGAGCACCCGCCTCTGATTGAGGGTGAACAATGTCAAGCCACCAATCACCCTGCCTCTGAGTTGAGGTGAACCAATGAAACCACCAATAAAGGAAGACCAATGTCAGAGCACCCGCCTCTGAGTTGAGAGGTAACCAATGTCCAAGCCACCAATAAGAGCACCCTGCCTCTGAGTTGAGAGTGAACCAATGTCAAGCCACCAAATAAGAGCTCTGAGTTTGAACCATGTCAGCCACCAATAAGAGCACCCTGCTCTGATTGAGAGGGAAACCAATGTCAAGCAACCAATAAAGCACCCTGCCTCTGAGTTGAGAGTGACCAATGCAAGCCAACCAATAAGTCGAGTGAGAGTGAACCAATGTCAACCACCAATAAGAGCACTCTGCGAGTTGAGAGGTGAACCAATGTCAAGCCACCAATAAGAGCACTCTGCCTCTGAGTTGAGAGGTGAACCAATGTCAAGCCACCAATAAGAGCACCCTGCCTCTGAGTTGAGAGGTGAACCAATGTCAAGCCACCAATAAGAGCACTGCCTCTGAGTTGGAGAGGTGAACCAATGAAGCCACCATAAGAAGCACCCTGCTCTGAGTTAGAGGTGAACCAATGTCAAGCCACCAAAAGAGCACCCTGCCTCTGAGTGAGAGGTAACCAATGTCAAAGCCAGTAAAGAGGTAACCAATGTCAACCACCAATGAGAGCACCCTGCCTCATTCCAAACAATTGAAGAATATTTCATACTGGCAAACAAGAATGTCCCATGCTCGCAAACAAGTTAGCATGGATTGTTTGGTATCCCGGTGGTCCAAATCCTTATAGTAGGGTAAGTTAATGGAAAGAAGTATTAAAAATATGAAATAATTCTTACAGATTCATATTGCTTTGCTTAGAGACAAAGACTTTGCGTAACCATGGTGTCAGGGAAGCCTCCTACCCGGGTTCAATCCTCACTCTACATATGTCAACCTATAACTTCACAACTAACCAACTAAAACACTTATTACAAACTATTAACACTGCAGACTTTTACATTTTTATACGAAAAAATAATAATTATTGTGAATGTTACCGTATACAAGTTAATTAAATTCATATATAAATATATAACATTCTCTATCACACGATGTCTTACCTTATCAGAGCTAAAACTATTTAAATTTTACATCCATCGTTTGCTCTAAATATTAACCATTGCAAATAAAAGAAATTAAGATTATAACCCTTTATAATACGTATGAATCAAAAACTCAATAATCATTATTATAAATGCTATTATTTAAAAGTTAATTAAATATATACATATATTTTTTATATATCTTAGAAAAACATTATTATGGTACAAAACTTTAAACGAGCTCAGTTTAAAATTAATATATACATATAGTACATAAGTTATTGAAAAAGGGGGAATCCTAAATGTGATGTAAAAATATTAATATAATATTTTTGTTTTAATGAAATATGTTAAAATGATTGTATTAAACGTTAGTAACATATAGGCAATGGTTGACATATATATCTTATTTCAAAAAAAGAATATCAGTTTATTTTTTTCTTGAAACGACACAACCTTTCGTAAACTATTGTGACCTTCTTCAAGGAAACTATGGGAATCTTCACCTCTCACTTCTTCCAGTGATATTATGAGTAAATCTGTTTTTAAAGGAAGATGCGCTTTGTTTCAGATATTTATGGAAGGTATGAGATGATAAATAGGCACAGTCGGGCGCGGAGGTACGTGGGGGGGAGGTAGCAAATTAAAATCAAACTTGTTAGAGTATAAGACAGACACTACCATCTCTATGTACTTATATCTCTATACACTCAGACAAGTTAGGTTACAACTAGTCCTACTAGTTCTTAGGACTTGCTTCAGACCACCCAATGGTGAGATAGCACTCCATCTCTATGTACTTATATCTCTATAACTCAGAGCAAGGGTACAACTAGTCTACTAGTTTCTTAGGACTGCTTCAGCCACCCATGGTATGAATAGACACTACCATCTCTATGTACTTATTCTATACACTCAAGCAAGTTGGTGTACAACTAGTAGGACTGCTTCAGACACCCAATGGTATGAGATAGACACTACCATCTATGTACTTATATCTCTATACACTCAGACAAGTTAGGTTAAAACTAGTCCTACTAGTTCTCTTAGACTGCTTCAGACCACCCAATGGTATGAAGATCGACACTACCATCTCTATGTACTTTATATCTCTATACACTCAGGCAAGTTAGGTTCACAACTAACCTAACTAGGTCCTCTTAGGACTGCTTCAGACCACCCAATGGTATAGATAGACACTACCATCTCTATGTATTATATCTCTATACACTCAGGCAAGTAGGTTGCAACTAGTCCTACTAGTCTCTAGGACTGATTCAGACCACCCAATGGTATGAGATAGACACTACCACTCTATGTACTTATATCTCTATACACTCAGGCAATTAGGTTACAACTAGTCCTACTAGTCCCTAGGACTGTCAGACCACCCAATGGTAATGAGATAGACAATACCATCTCTATGTACTTATATCTCTATACACTCAGGCAAGTTAGATTACAATAGTCCTACTATCTCTTAGGACTGATTCAGACCACCCAATGGTATGAGATAACACTAAAGACCATCTCTTCATTTCCATATACATGTATGGTCTATGAGTTAGGTTATGTTAGACAACCAGCCCTATGTCTAGGACTGCCCTAGGTATACTCGTACTTCCAAAGCTACAGATGACAGATTATAGTTGAGATAAAAGTTTACAAGAAAGTGAAAGTTGAGAGTCTCATCTCCGTCTGTATCGTGACCTGGAGGTATGGGGTCATAGTGTACCCGTACCCTGGTCATAGTGTACCAGTACCCCCGTACCCTGGTCCCACTACCCTATAACATCCTACGTCAGTACACCCACAAGATTAGCTTACTAGAGAAGATGTCTTATTCTTAATGCGCCCCTTAACAAGTTGGCGGGGATTCCTCTGTCTACCTTGGTTAATAAACTTAACGCTTATTATGCTAATAACATTCGGTACACATAATACAATACCTACAAACGCAACCTTCTCACCAAAAACTTACACAAACACACAACACATTATATATATATATAATATATATATATATATTATATATAATATATATATATATATATATATATATATATATATATATATATATATATATATATTGCGCGAGATTATTGTTCCTAGACATTTTTATGGCGCGCGATATAACGCTTTTTCGGATCGGAATTAAACTTGCTACAAACATAAAACAAGAAAATGCGCTGAAAATTATTATTATTATTATAGATGAGTATGAATCAACCATTAGGGCACCGCTAGTTATAATATCTCTATGTTTTTAGGGCTCTCAGGGTCCTTGTGTAACCTTCTTCAAGATTGCGTTCAGGTTATAATATATTAATCGTTTTTGGGATATCCCATATTAATTTTGTTTTATCTTATAAAGTTCTATAATATGAGTAACTGTAATTTTGAACTGCTTTTATTACTGATTATAATAATAACCAAGGGTGTCTAGTTTACTTTTTCCATCCTTTGAAAAATTAAATAAAACCTCTCTAGAAATAATATCTCTTAGCCTATAAAACTGCGCATGACGAATAAATCAGACAACAACACACTCTGTTATTATAAAACATCTAAATAATGAAACATTTCAAAAGATCTTTGTGTTCTAATTAAACTTTTGGAAATTTTAACTATTATACCAGTATTCAAATTATATTTATTAATCTTCCAAATATTAATAATTTAAATGTAAAATATTTTACGTTTTTATTTTTTAATTTCTTTTTTATACGAGACCTTAATTCCTACACTAAATATAAATACTCAATTATATGCCTGTATAGAGTGCAGAAATCTAAGTCCTAGATACAATATAGATACAAATATTTTTATAATAAGACTGGAATAAATGGTAGAGTTCAGGCTCCTGAGGGCCCCCCTACAATCTGAAGGTTATGCTATGTGAAATACACGAATGAATTGCGGAATTGCATACCCTCTAAATATATATTTAGGGGCGCCACAGTAAATACAACAAATGCAAAAACAAGTACGTAAATATTTACGAGCTATTTTTATTTTTAAATATCTTTTATAATACTACCTCATTATATATATATATATATTATATAATATATATATATATATAATATATATATATCATCAGTGGATATATATATATATATATATATATATATATATATATATATATATATATATATATATATATATATATATCTATATAATATATATATATATATATGTGTGTGTGTGTGTGTGTTGTTGTGTGTTATACATTAATACATTAAAAATAATAACTAGTAATGCGTTGCATCAGGAGCTCACGTTAGTAAATATATACAGTAAATTTTATAAATAAACATGCTCGCTTCGTGCTAGTTTGCTATAATATATACAAGAGCGTATAAAAAGAGCAAGATATTAGATTCATTAAAAGGCTCACTTCGCTCGCTAGTTTGCTATATATATATATTAATACTATATATATAATATATATATATATATATATATATATATAATATTATATATATATATATATATATATATATATATATATATATATATATATATATATATATATATATATATAATATTAATATATATATATATATATATATATATATATATATATATATATATATATATATATATATATATTATATTATATATATATATATAATATATATATATATATATATATATTATATTAATAAAAAAAATAAAAAATATATATATAATAAAAAGTTGGTCCAATAAAACAGGAGTAATGTCTATTATATTCATTTAAACATAGAGATATATACTAGAGGGGGCAAAGCCTATCATAATACATTGAGAGGCCTGAAACATTTTAGTGGGGCTTCAGGGCTCTGTGTCCTTATTGAAACCTCCTCAAGAGGAAGTTATGGTTATGATTAATAAATTGTTTTCCGCTTCCCGCAGATTGTTTGTGTTTGTGATTTGTATTTTAACATTCTACTATATAATTTACTGTTTTTTTGTTCCTTTTATTTGATGATAATGATAATCGAAGATGGTCAGGTTACTTTTTCGATGTTTCAAAATTCAACCAATAGGGCCCCTCTAGTAATATATCTCTATGCATTTAAAGACGAAAAATGAGAATGAAGAAGAAGAAATAAAACGGAATATTTATTCTTGAGCGATAATTGTTTTAATGTCTTTGTTTCTTTTTAAAATCAGCTGTTTTACTGATAAAAAATTAATTTCGTATTTTTGACGCATTATGTAGTTATTTATAATATTTTCTTTTAATTTTTATATAATAAAACTTATTTTTAGTCTGTAATGTTTTCTTAATTGTTTCTAAACTGTTTAATGTTATTATTTGAAAGATAGAGTGATTTGGTTGTGATGTCGCCTTGCCCTAACATTTACATGGGCTGTGATTGCCTTTTGGAAAATTTAACTAATTGCGTCGATTTGGTGAGTTAATATTGACTTTTGTTGCAATTTTATTTTGTTTATTTAATTTTATAAGTATTTTTGAAAACGGTTGGTTGTTTTTTTGTTTTGTTTATGCGGGTTACATAACGTTGTGGAGAGGTCGATAATCAGGGCTGTGTCTCGTGATAACAAAACAAGTTGTGCTCTTTATTTCATGCCAAGAGTTTCAACTCGCATTTACTCGAGACATTTTTCTAAAAAATGTAGTTATGTTTTTTAATACAAATGTTTTTTTTGTATTTGTTATTTATGTTGGTAAATAGAATGAGCAAACGATTCCTTTCTAACTCGTACCAAACTTAACGAGTTTTTGTAAAACATCTTTGTATTAAAGTGTTGGTTACAGTTACTTGTGGAATATTATTTAATTTATTTCTTTTAATACTCATCCCGCAATCATGTGGATTCCATTGATTAATTACTGTAAAACCCTTTGCTTCCTGTAACAATTTGAGAGGAACAACTTCACTTAAAATTCACTGGAAATGATATGAAAGTAACCTAATCTGTACATCGTATATCACTGACAAACATATTGGATTCTTGGAAATAAAATTCCTTTTACAATGAGTATGGACAAATGAGTATCAGAGTCCATTGATATTCCTTTGTCTAAATGTGATTTAGCGAGGTAAAATAATGATCACTTAATATTCCTTTGTCAAATAACATATCCTATATGTTTGTCCGTTATGTACGATGTACTGATTTTGGGTTTTCTCAATAGTTTTTAGTTTGTTCAAATTGTCCGTCTCGAATTTGTTTAACGAAGCCAGTCAAATAATTATAAAGAAATTATATATAGAAATAATTTTATAGAGTACATAAGGGGAAAAAAGAAAATGAAGTACAACTAATTATCTTATGTTGTAAAAAAAATGTCAGGTATGCCCTGGAGGGGGGGGGCATTAATTCTAACAATAATATTTAAAAAATGTCCCCTACTTTGCTAGATGATTACTTTGTTTAGGGAGGTCTCCTTAAAATGTTCTTTGTAGCTTGGCTGAGGTTCAATTCCTACAGCAGTTGCCATGTGAATGGCTTGGGAAACCCTGAAACCCAACCCATCTTTTTTTATCAGGGTCGAGTCTATACTAGAGGTTAAAAACTGTCTGTTAACTGGCTACAGAACAAACTTTTTCTCACCCTAAATAATAAATCCTAGGACTATTTTTCTTTATCTGAGGGTGTTTCATATAAAGTGTCCACCACACACGTGGACACAGTTCAGTTCGTGTGTTCGTTCGTGTTCAGTTTTGTTGAGCATTGTGTTTCTATCCATGATGTCCTACATCCCTGAAGATGCCTCCCACAGTGGAAGCGAAACGTCGGATTCTTCATCTACATTGACGAGGTCACCACCGGAAGACCTAAATCTTCATGTCCACCACAAGGTCAAATTTAATTTTTTTAAATTATATGATCTCGCATCATAAAATTGTTAATAGCTCTCAAACTGTTCAATCTAGAATGATGAAATTAGTTTAGTCGGAAAGCTGAGTGTTCAGCAATGAGCATTTACTTATAAAAATATTATATTATATTTTTAAATTTTATAATATTTTCTTTAACTTGGTTGCATTTAAATTTATATTGATTTTATCTTCATAACTATATCTAAAATATTTATCTATCTAAATTCTATAAAACTAATATCTTACCAAACCTTTTAAATTCAATTATCTGCTACCCAAGGGACAGTTAGTCCTTCCTCCAAATCTTGGGATTCTTTATCCTTCAATAAGATCCTACTAACAGTTACCTCTACCTCCAAGAATCTACATCCTTTTTGACTTGTTGAATCGAATTATGTTTTACTTAGCTTTCTGCTACAACTCCTTACACATTTCTGCTGAATTACATCATGCCGCTCTTCATTCTTCTTTTTATCATATTTTGTCTAAATTTTCTGGTGTTTGATTTACACTCAGTCCCGGACCAGGCTCTATACTGTGCACATCTACGAGGTAAAAGTTCCCTAACTTACTTACGCGGTATCAAACTCAGCCAACTGATCGACCGTTTTACAAATAGTCTCATCCAATTGTGCATCTTCTAACTAGCTTCAACTTCCACAAGTGTCACATCTTTTAACTTTGGTTCAACGTTACACCAATCTTTCCTTAACTTAATGTTAAAGATCATTTCCGTTTCAACCGTGTTTTCCGTCGTGTCGTGGTCGCAAACCGTGTGAGGGCAAAACTTTACGCCTCCTGCCTTTCCAACGTTCAACTTTGTTGCTTCACAATACTACTCAAGAACAGAATCAAAGCAGGTGTTTCCATGTCTTCTATCAAATACTACTATCATCTGGACTCATCTAAACATAAGTCTAGCAATATCTTGCTAGAAGGACGTAAAACCCTTTATCTATTATCTAACTTATCCTCATTAATTATCTTACATGTTTTGGACTTATTTATTGTTTAATCAATGCTATTATATTTTTTTTACATTTTAATATTATATGAATTTGCAACCAATCAAAGTCTCCTTAGTGTGTTTTACCTCATCTACCAGACAGGAGGTGTTGACAGGGCCGGCAACTTATGTAAGAGTAAATTTGTCGTCAGGTGGAGAATTTCTACACCTTTATAGATTTGTCTCTGAAACCCCTCTTTTCTCCAGTTTTAGAGTTTCTTAATTACAAATTTTTAATTTATACTATGACAATTTTTTTTAGTTTTTCTAAGTTCTTGCGAGAGTAGCTTAAAATGTTGACCGTTAAATGCATGAAAATGTTTGGCTTACTTAAAGGGTAATAATAAGATAAGTTTTCTCCGTTCTTGGCTAAATTTTTGCTCATCTCTTACTTCCTCTAATGCCCAATAAGTTCCAAAAATTCAATTTTTCATTGCAAGTTTTTAGGTAGTAGTTCCAAAATATTTGACATTGTTAATAGTTCATCCCATTAGAAAATTTACTCAGCTTTCCAATGAAACCAATTCCATCATTCTAGATTGAACAGTTTGAGAGCTATTGACGATTTTATGACCTTGTAGGAAAACAGTTGGAGATTAGGGTTTGTACTATAGGATATTTTTTGTTCCCCTTGCCTCATTCTTTAGTGGACACTTTATACGAAACACCTTGTATATTTGAGAAATCCATACATTTGCTGTCCTCCAAATGGGGACACTAAGCCGGTTTTTCCAGCCTGTATAATATCAAGTGTTCATATAAAATGAACCTGAATTTAGGCAAAATTTATGACACCTCGTTTGGAGTTTAAATCAGTGGTCCTCAAAGTGTGAGAACCACGGGTACCGCTGGTGATTTGCAAAAAGTTTTAAGATGTTACATGGGGAAATGCCTACCATATAAATGCAGATATTTTCATAAATAAAGCTAATTTGTTAACTTATTTCAATATTATTGTGTTTTCTCTAGGTGGTTTAAGAAAAGGCATATAGGACATTAATTTGAAATATTATAACTTGATTTTATTTTAGTTACATTATTTTTCAAGTTCCTTCAGGTATTCTACTTATTTTTTTTATTTTTTGGGAAATCTAACCATAGACTGTAAATATTTTTTGATTACTAACTTTTTTGTCTATTTTTTTTTCTAATTTTTTTTTACTTTGTGGGTGGTGGATATTTTTTTGTTTAACTTATTTTATAATATAAGTAAATTTAAAGTGTTTTAAAAGTACTTAAAATTTAGTTACTTTTTAGAACTTTAGTTACTTACTAAATTTTAGTAAGAATCTTGGAATTAAACGTACTAAATTTTCTAAGTAAGTACTTGTGTGACTCTATTTTGTTCTACTTAAATGAATTTAAAATCAATGAAAAATTGTTGAAAGCAAAGTTTCCTCTATGCTGGCTTCTAGAACTATTCCCTCTAGGAGTTAGCAATGCTGACCAGATCGGCAATGACTGCAGGAGGGTTACGACACATCTGTCTTAAACCACTGCAAAGCCCATTGGAAACATCTTGCATTCTCTTTTAATTTAATTATAAGATTAAGTCATCTATAGATTTACCCGTATGAGTTTGTCTGGTTATCAAAAGACAGTTTGTTGCCATAGAGATGTTATTACTAGAGAGACCCTATAGACTGAATTTTGAAACATTGAAAAAGTAACCTGTACACCAACTAATTATATAATGCAATAAACAGTACGAAATTACTGTAACTTATATATAATAAAATAACTTATAAATAATATAATGATTCAAATACAAAACTAAACACTAATAATGTGTCAAAACCAGATAATTGACACAAATCATTTGATACTACCGAGTTTTGATTTCCTTGCGAGTCTCTCACAATCATATTCGCGATTCAAAGAGATAGTTGTAAGGTTGGCAATACCAATAGCGGGAAAACGAAAGGGTCATCAAAAATTTTTTTATCATAGGATTAGTATGGGAGCCGATAAAAATTCTTCTTTTATTTATTTATTGTTTGTGAATTTGTGATAAATGTAATAAAAATTATTAGAACCACTATCAGTGCTAAAAAAATTGCAAATATTTCATAGATAAATATTTCGATAATTCCAGGATTTTAAATATAGAATCAGGCTCTTATCACTACAGACTTTGATTCGTCCGATTTAACCCAGAAATAATAAAACCCTAAACGGATAATTTAAACAAACATTTTACAAAAAGTGAATTTATGGAGTTATTAATTATTTTAGTGCGTAAATAAAATTGATTAATAAATTAAAACACCATTACTATGAAAATCGGCTTGTTGTCAGTTAATTTAAATACCTGTAACAATTAATTTAAACTATTCAATGCAATTAAAAGGTAATTTTGTGTGTTTGTGCAAACTAAAATTATTTAAAAGTAACATCAATTAACAATAAATAAAATAAAACACTATATTATGATCTTCATCTTCTTATCACTCAATTTAAATACTCGTGACAACCCATTAAAACGCTATTTTTCAATGAAATTGTGATTCTACTGAGTTCATATGCCCTAAATTAGTTAAATTAAAGCACTTTGATAAAAATTTAAAGAAATATCGTCACAAATAAGAAACCAGAAAATCCCCATAAGTACTTTAACAACGATCACCCTTTCGTTATCAATTTCTTATCAGCGACGGTGGCGTTGCTACGGACTTTGAATCGTGAATTGTGTTGACTGTAGTGTGGATGATATATTGTGACCTTAACTGACTCTTACCACGATAGCCCTGACAAGATGTTTCAAGGCTCTCAATGCATTGAGATAGGCTATGCTTCCTCTAGTAATATATCTCTATATTAATATCCCTCTTACTTGAATGTGATTCACCAGTTCACTTCACCATTGCAGTACAGAGATAATACTCACTATTATAGTCCAAGAGCTGCACCTGAAAAAATGTGACTTATTTTGTACTACTTTAAACCAAATTTTTCTGAAAATATACCTTAAATTATGAAGGAAAAGCATATGAATGCGCTCTCTCAAAATATTAGAAAATCACACAAATTCCAGTTTTCTTGTAATAAGTGGTTCCCTGTAGGTCGTGTGCAAAACATGAAGAGAACATTTTTTAAAGCTGATAAAATTTTCTATAAAACGAGTGTGTTTCTGTCAAAATCAGATAAATACAACTAAAGTTATGACATTTGTTAAATGGCCAAAAAAAATGCGCAAAAAGCCAGGGCTCCACTCTGAATTGGCAGACTATGTTTTTTCTTCATAATTAAAGGTACATTTTCAGCAAAATTTGGTTTAAAGTGGTACAAATGAGTGACATTTTTTCAGGTCTGGCTCTTGGACCTTTAGATATTTTATAACTCGGTACAAAATTACACTTTTAGAAAGCAATTTAATTTATTTTTAGAAGCTGAGACATTTTATTATCTACTCATCTTGAATATATTCACTTTATTTGTTAACAAATTCATACGAAAATCACTATTAAAGCTGTTACTGGGTGTAGGAGATCGTTAACTGTATGATTTCAATACATGTATAATATGTAGAGCACTTTCTAGAAGGGCATTCACTTCTTTACTGATGTCATTCATATTTTATTTACAATGAGTTCTATGGTGTCCGTCCAGGTTCTGTATTGTCCATGAGCTTCATTTTTGTGCCAAATTTCATCCTCATCTGACAAAGTCTCTGTTAGTTATTGTGTCTATAACTTTTGCGGCGCGTGCACACACCACACACAACACACACACACACACACACACACACACACACAATATATATATAATATTATATATATATATATATATATATATATATATATATATATATATATATAGCTTTTTAACCCGTGTTTACTATACATCTGCTAACTGTCAAATATGTGTCAAAATTGAGGGTAGTAGGTGACAACCTTTTTGAAACTTGGCACAAATATGGTCATTTATGACAAAAAAAATGTTTTATCAATAGATGGATTAGATGTTATTGCACTACTCTTTTTTATTTTTACTTTTTAAAAATCATGAAAAATATTAAATATATTTGATTAATATATTTTTAAAAATATTCATAGGTTTGATATGAACGTGGTGTGACGTGAAAGTCACACAATAAATCTTCTGACAGAATTTCATTTTGCTCTCCAATCAAAATTACTGTTGATTAATTTCACTTATATTTCTGACAACATGATTCTTTCTCATTGTCAAACTCTCTCTAAAAGGTTGAAATGGATGCAAATGTTTCAAATCTAACTCATTTCTCAGGGTTTGTACAAAAGGTTATAAGGATCACCAAATACCAATAACTATTAGATTAATTCCATTCCATGTTGATTCCTTGTATTGAGACACATTCATATTGAAAGCTTATTCTGTGTTATTATCTTATTGTTAACTCCCGCAGGCTAAAGCACACTTAAAATTAACATATTTTATTTTTCTGTTTAAAAGAATGTGTCCGAAAATATCTTGAAGGGAAAATTTAACATGGATCTACCGGTGCAAGCAGTACAAACACTTACTAAATATTTTTGAAATAACAAATAAAGCCTCTCGACTGAGGGACAACTAGGTATCAGATTTAAAGTAGTGCAATCTCCCTTTTACACAACATCCTAGGTTTGAGGAGCTACTCTTACGAGTTTTAGCTCGTAGCTCATATTTATTCTATGACCCAATCTAAACTTAAAACTGAAAGATGGAGCTTAACTTATAAAATTTCTGGGGCAGAGGTCTGCAAGCTGGGCAAATTTTCTTTGAAATGAATCCGTTCTTGCTTATCAATCATTTGTTTAGTAATCTGACTCGTAGCGTTACAACTTATTATTTATTTTTATCAAAATAGATTATACATTGATAAATATGATGTACATGTATCAATATGTACATGTATCAATATGTACATGTATCAATATGTACATATGGTGCAAATAAGTGCACTTACTTGAAGCTTACTTTATGTTTGCTAAGTTTTGAGCATTTTCTTTGACAAATTAGCCAATTTTTATTAGAATTCTGTGGGGAACATAGGATGAAAATTGATTTTGTATTTGTAGGAATGGAATATACTACTCCATATGGTTTGAGTGGTGGACTGTATGGCGTAGGTTGTTGACGATGTTTGTTTTGAACAAATGCAGGTAGTGAGCTGTGGTGGTGGAGAGATATGGAGAGATGGTCCGTTGGTATCCTCAGTGCATGATATACTCCAGCATGGTCTCATTAATGATAAGCAGGGTTATTGGCATTTAGTGAGGGACTTGTCTCACCCACAGATAAGAGATACTCTCAAGAGATCCCTGAGACACGTGTCTTCACCCCAGGATAGAGGTAATGCAACTCATCATGTTGTATTTGTTTAGCAGAGGATGAGGTTCATGGTGGTGTATTGGTTAGAGTATTAGACTTTCACCCTGAGGGTTTGGGTTCAATCACAGTTTTGTATTAATAAATTTTATCAAGGATGGAAATTATTTAATCCTTTCAGGTACTAAAAAAAGTTGTAGTATGAAAAAAGCTTACCCCATGTATTCCAAGTAGTGATGTAGAATGCTCGAGCATAATCTTTTAGAGAATATTCTTGAGCATATTCTCGAGAATATTCTCTAAGGCGAGCATATTCGAGCATTTTCTTTGGAGCTACAATTTTAAAAATAATGTTAAAAAAATGTGTAACTATAAGATTAGCTGCTATTTGAGTTGTATTTAATAAATTTTGTCATAAAATATCATAGAGATAAACTAAAAAGTAATAATAACATTTTCTCTCTCTTTTCTTTACGATCAATCAAACCATTTTTATAAACAAACAACTCTTTTCTGATAAGTTAATCCATTCAAAATACTACTATCATATTTCAAGGTTGACTAAAATAAAAAGAAAGGCAGTGCAATAGTAAAATGTTCACTAGTAAAGGCTTAGTTAATCAAGATTCCATCTTGTCTACTCTCCATTTCTTACTTACAGGAAATGTATTTATTAAATTTAATTAGAATAAAAGACTAAACTAAGAACTGTAGAACAAAAACAATTTAATGTAGTTTTCCAAATCATTATTACAAAAGTAAAATCATATTTCAAATAAGAAGGAAGAAAATGTATCAAATATCATAAGTACAAAATAGAAAATGCTCTAATTTTTCAGGAGAATATTCTCAGAATATTCTCGTGCTCGGAGAATATTCTCCGAACCACATCACTAATTCCAAGGTGTCTGTTATCATTGTTGCTCTTAGAGTGTTTATTCTAAAGGGTTGGAACTTGGTTCAAACTCTTGAAAATAATGTTATTGTGACGTCATTATCTGTCATTGATGACTCAGCTAAATTTTCATAAACCAAACAAATGATTGGATTGATTTTAAATGTCAGGTGGCAAGTTTCATCTCAATATCAACATTAATTCAATTTTTATCAAATCACATGTTCTACGTATTTAAATATTGTTATAAAAACAATAAATAATGCAATTGAGCCATAATTTGCTACAAATGTATCCCTTCATGTGATGAACAAGTTTGCCAAGTTGTATTCCATTACACCTGTTATATCCATGGTTATATGGATATAACAGGATATTATTATTATATATTCCATTATTTTGTTACATCACTAATCTTAAGCGCCATCGAGTGAGGTCAATGCCTGAATAGGTGACTGCTGCAGCTGCAAGCCAAACAGATGTTTTTACTATTTGAGGACCAGTGAAATCCGAAGCGGTACTGTTATATAAAGTAATTTTAAACTTGGTAGGCTTCCGCGATTATTTTCATGAAGATTTAGCTCTTCTGGTGGTGACCGCATCAATGTAGATGAAGAATCCGACGTACAGGACAACCCTACGCGACCTTCAAGTGGATTACGACATACTGGACCATCGAACCCTATTATCCTTTCTCATGGCTATAATCTTCGTCCTCGAAGACAAGGTCAGAGACAGGTATAAATAGGGCCTGCAATGTCTCCATCTTCAGATCAGTTTTGTAGAGCATTGTGTTTCTATCCATAATGTCCTATATCCCTGAAGATGCCTCCCACAGTGGAAGCGAAACGTCAGATTCTTCATCTACATTGACACGGTCACCTGTATCTTGTATTCTTCTTCTTGGTTCTGTCATCTTGTATCAGAGTGTTTTCATTAAAGTTCATCAGGGTAAACTCGTCTAGATAAATTTAAACTAATTGAATTATGATTTGATGAGTAGTGTTTGATTTGATTAGGAGTTTATTGATATGTTTGCAGGGCTTGGCTGGATTTACTTGACTCTGGTGGAGGGTTGGTTAGACTGCTACCTTGCATCCTTATCTAGCGATCGTACCAACCTAAATAAATGCTATAATAGTTACTCGTTTATGAGATCACAGTATCATACAAACAGATTAGTTGCAACACTGTCTAGGCTAGCTGATGTCACTCTTCTACCTTCCGTGAGTAACTTGCAACTTTTACTTAGATGTCAATAATTCATCTAAGCACAACCTGGCTAAAAAAACTTTTACATTTTAAGTCCCATTTTATCTGTAAGATGAAACTCTGTTAGATCCTGTGGCATTGAGAACAAGGGATTAGCTCTTAAGACTCGCTGAAGGATTTAGTTCACGAGGCTTGATGAGATTTAGCTCACGAGGCTTGATGAGAGATTTAGCTCACGGGCTTGATGAGATTTAGCTCACGGCTTGATTTAGCTCACGAGGCTTGATGAGAGATTTAGCTCACGAGGCTTGATGAGAGATTTAGCTCACGAGGCTTGATGAGATATTTAGCTCACGAGGCTTGATGAGAGATTTAGCTCACGAGGCTTGATGAGATATTTAGCTCACGAGCTTGATGAGATTTAGCTAGCCTAAATTTGTCTACAAGATCATGTCACCCGCTCTGCTTATTATGCTTAAACTGAAACTAAACCAGTAATATACAAATAGCTTATTCTATAAACGTTTTTAATGTTTTTTAGGATTCTGTATTTGATTATGGTAAAGAAGAGGAAAGAAAAGATGATATAACTCAGTCGGAACTGATCCAGCCTCTATACAACTCAGTAGTAATAACATCTCAAGTCTACGATTCTATTGACTCATCTAAATTCTCATCATATTCTCCCTCACTGGTCAGTTATCTACCTGTAAACATGTTTTAAAACTTACCAAAGGACCGGTAGCTCAGTAGTAGAGTGTCCGGCTTGTGACCTGAAGGTTGAGGGTTCAAATCCAGCCAGGGAGAACATTATATAACGTTATCCCTTATAATTTTTTCTCAGGAGGTCTTGAATTCAAGGCTGGCCAACCCAGCTTAGGTCTGATGTGGTTTTCTTTGGCTGTTATAGAGACGTGAGGTTGGTTTATATCTGAGTTAAATCTGGATCCTTGTTTCTGTTATTTATTTATTTAATGTTACACCATTATAAGCATAATTGCCATAATAAGGTACAATTCAATATCACAATAACTTAAAAAAAAAGAGTTAACACAATAACTTAAAAAAAATAAGATATAACTAAATTTAAAGAACAAATATATAAGAATGTGTCTCTATAAAGGATTTATAAGATATAAAAGGAGGAGATAGGATAGTAGCAGGAAACGCTAAAGGACGGAGTAGTGGACGCAGAACAGAAGGCCTAAGCGTACTTTATAAGACAATGAGTTAAAATTACCTACTTAATATACAGTTAATGTTATTTCTGATAATGTACTGTAATGATACTAAACCTTCAGTATCAAAACACAGGAGCTAATAATGACCTTAGAACATGACAAACAGGGAAGTTTACTATTCTTAGATGTAAAAATAGATACAAAATGTCCTTGGAAGGATCACATTGATTATAAATGTCAACAAATTGCAAAAGTAATTTATGAATTTAGAAAACTTTGTAAATACTTACCTTTAGGGACTTAGGTAATGGTATACAGCACTAGTAGAGTCAAATATATATATTAATATATATATATATATATATATATATATATATATATATATATATATATATATATATACATATATATATATATATATATATATATATATTATATTATATATATATATATATATATATAATATATATATATATATATATATATATATATATATATATATATATATATGTATATATTATATATATATATATATATTATATATATATATATTATATATATATATATATATATATATATATATATATATATATGATATATATATATACATAATATATATAATATATATATATATTATATATATATATATATATATATATATATATATATATTATATATATATTATATATATATATATATATATATTACATAATTTATTGTAAATAAATGTAAAATAGAAACTCCTGAACACAAATTAATAGGGTTTTTGTTAAGTTTCCAATGGATTAATGTTGTATTTTTAAAGTTTTTTGCTGTGTTCTACTTGAGTGTTATCGTCTGTATATTGATGACTTGGTTGTTTTGTTTGTTAGGAAGTGGGAAGCAGTGTGAGTAGCAATGCCGAGGATGTTAATATGAACTGGGTTGATGGAGAGGATGATGAAAGTGATGATGCATTCATAGAGAGTCATAGACAGGCTGATGGTCAGAGTCAGAAACAGCTCCGTACTTCACATCCTATGCAACAGGTATCCTTTTCTTTCTCTTTATTCTTTTAACTGAATACTTTTAATTCACTATGATGATAAATATTATTAAGAACAAATATTTCTATTGTTGAATCATAATTGTATAGAATGATCATTAACACGAAACATGTTTACATTTATTTTATTCAATGACATTTCAATAACTAGTGATGACAGCAATAAACACTAAATATTCCTAAACCCTTACTAACAAAGCATATCTTAACCATTTTAAAATTATTCCAGATCCATGATGTAGCTGTGACATGGTAACTCCCCAAACATGGCACCACATTATTTTTGATTGCCCATTATATGATGCTGAGAGAAGCTCATTAATTTCTAGCCTTGTCACAAGAGGAGAATCTTGGACTCCTACTAATCTTCAAACGTTTCCAAAATATTTTAATATTTTCTCTAAATTCATTAACTCTTTGGATTTTGACAAATTATGTTTGTAACTAAATTTCCTATCTTTATAACTATTATATTTATATAATTTGTTTATCTTTATAATTATTATTTTTACACATTTTTTATTATTATTTTAAATTATTTCTAAATCAATTTATGTATTTTTTCTCTATATATAAATATCTATAAGTATGTATTTCAATTATGTATTTATTTATTCATGTTACTTTGCATATCTTGTTACTACTTAAAGATTAAAAATTTTACATATTTGTCCCTGTTAAAACTTAGTAGATAACACATGTTATATTTATATGAAGCAAATGCTCAATATAAATATTTAAAAAAAATGCGTTTTAGGTTGGGTTTCAACCTAAAAAAACAAAGAAAAACCCTTAAATCAACTTATTGCAGCATGTTGCATTCGGATATTGCACTCATCCTCTCTGCCTCATCTTTTGCTTTGCTTGCCCTCAGACTGTAAAAGCATTTGCTTTGTTTCCATGAGTCACCAATCCAGGCCCTGACCTTGCTCGATACTGCTTAACAATAGTGATCAAACAAAAACTGTAGGTATACTAACTAGATATACTACGGCATTTTACCAAACTTTTATTGAATTTTTGATTTTTAAGGACAAGGAAAGCAAGATGTGTTTAGGAAAAGTTATGAGGTACCCCCTGTGATGTGGTTCCAAGATACTGCGTACCCTTGGACATTTTGCAGAATAATATTGGTCTGGTTTGTTTTTTTTTTGTTTCAGAGTCCTGTTACTGTCGATAATAATTCTGTTGAATTTGAGGTGGAATCTGAGAGGCCACAGTGTGACGGTGATTTAGCTCAACCGGGTTGGAGGAACACACTGTTGAGATCGGCTTTAACACGCCAGATTTCAACCGATCTACCTGATTTGGACCCACCTGTTGAAATCAGTCACAGCCCCGGTTTCGATAGAATTGCCGATGGTCAAAGTGCTTCTAATAATTTGTCTTTCAATATAGAGAGGATCGGTGACGGGCAAGAATCCAGACAGCTTAGACGAGGAGACTCGATCGAGTCGCAGTTGAGACGTGAAAATTCTTTAGAATCACGCTTGCCAAGAGGCGATTCTTTAGATTATCTAAGGAGAGTAAATTCCAGCGATATCGTTCCTCAGTTCAGAAGAAATCTTTCTACTGAAATCGAACATCGTCGACCGCTTAGACGTGGTGACTCTTTAGAATTCCCTCGAAATCGAAATAACTTTTTAAGGAGGGGTAACTCAATTGATGAGGCTCAAAACAGAAATTTCGAGCGGTCCCATTCCGATGCACATATTCAACCGACTAGTCTTATAAATTTCAACCGAATCGTTGACGGCATCAGTAACGAATCCATAACCAATATAAATAATTTAGATTTGTTCAGTCAAAATGACATTAATGAAACTGATATTATGAATAAAATTAATAATGATTTAAAAGAAATAGATTTGCTAGAGAATGAAATATTCCAAACAACTGATTGCTCTTCCAATATTAATCAAATAGACCAAACAAATTTCGATAGCCGTGCTACGTTGTTGAATATAAACTGTAAAGATGAGGATTTGGTCAATGTAAACCAAGCTGACATTTGTTGCGACGACTTGTTGAATGACATCGCTTGTATTGATGAGTCAGCAAATTTATTAATGAATCAAGTTAAATCGGCAAATCATTCTGTGCATGAATTGATGAATAGAATAGCCAGCATTGATGAAACTTCGAATGAATTGATGAATGGGATTTGTTTTGTTGATGATGTTTTAGTAAAAAGGTCGACAAATTTTGATGGAAGAAGTGATGAAGCCTTTGATGATGGTTTGAGTGATGAAAGTGTGATGAACAAGGTCGATAGTTTTAGAGAGGGTTTAATTGGAGGTATTGATCTTACTAATAAAATGAACGATTCAGTAAATAAATTTGAATTTGATGCAAGAACTATAGAAATGATGAATTCGGATGTTTGTTTTGCTGAAGCAATGAGAGAAACTAACGATATTATAGTGGACAGAACTGACTCGAGTAACACACTGGGATCGAGTGATGGGTTGGGCGACTCGGCTAATGTCAACACTTGCGATAGAATCCAATGTGGATCCATGAATATGTTGGATGGTAAACATATTGGTGGATATGGAAATACATTGACGGATAAAGCTGTAGGTGAATCAAGGCCTGATGCATCATCCACTCCTCTTAAGGATGAGGTAATTTTTATTTTGTATTTTATTCCAAATGCATACTAATTTCTTTAAATTTTCTGTTATACCAATAGTCTAAACCAGGGACACGCAAACTCAGAGCCCCATGGACCCTCACGCCCCCGGAGCCCCGAGGGTCCATGGGGCTCTGAGTTTGCGTGTCCCTGGTTTAGACTATTGGTATTATTTATCTATATAAATAATACTTGGCAGATCCCTGTCTTTCTGGATCCCCCCCCCCACTAATGCTCATCGATAAATTTCCTTTTTAACGCTGTTAAGTCAGACTCGCAAAGCAGCTTCAGAAATTCACAACACAAAATGGCTTGAAAATATATATTTGTTTATTTGGTTGATGTATCATCCTTAATCAGATTCAATAGTTTATAACCCAATTGCTAAAATAAACTGAAATAATTTACAGAAAACTTTGACACATTTATAGTTCCTTGACAACATTTGCACAATTCTTATAATCTACAATTTGTCTTAATCAATTAAATTAAGAAACAACGTCCTAAATGATATTTACAACAAATTGTATCTCTGTAGTTAATACTTGAACTTGTCATTTGTTGACCTTCTTGTTATAAGACACCAAGGAGTAGATGTCCATTTTTACCGATAACAACTTGGTTGATAATTTCTTGATTCTTAGGCCCATATTCAAAGAGGTTTTCCTAACATTTTCCTAACATTCTCCTAACTTTTTCCTACATTTTCCTCATTCTCCTAACTTTTTCCTAACACCTAACTTTTCGTAACATTTTCCTAACATTCTCCTAAACATTTTCCTAACATTCTCCTAACATTTTCCTAACATTCTCCTAATTTTCCTACATTCTCCTAAATTTTCCTAACACAACTTTCCCTAACATTCTCCTAACTCCTAACATTCTCAGATTTTTATTTTCTATGGTCTGTTTGTGGCGGGCTATCGATTCAAAGAGGAAATTCAGTTGGTCCGGTGTGAATAATTCAGCCATTATTATACCAAAAAAATTTTACACACAAAAATGAATTTGATGGCAAATACGAAAAACAAAATTGTGTAAATGATTTAGCTAAATGAAACAGTGTTGCACTGATTAACAGGTCTTGATTTAGACACCTTTGGATTCGTACAACCTGGTCCACGTTCAAACTTGAAACGCTTGATACTGCTTTATTTATGAAAGCTGTTACAATAATTGAATATTGTATTTGTATTAACTCTACTGTTTACTGAAGACATATGTAAATAAAGTTTCTAATATATTTAACATTCGCCAAAGCAAGGCCGCATTGTTGTTTAGTGACAATTAGGACGCATTTATGACAAAGTGTGTCATAAATCCAGGTAATAAGTTAATAACATTAATATTTTGCGATATATATTACGTTACTTACAATGGTATCACTTTTTGACATAACTACCTTAGGTTCTTACTAAATAAAATCATGCGAAGCCTCTAAAAGACTTTTAAAACACGATAGGACAACGTTAAAATGTTAGAGAATGTTAGGAAAATGTTAGGAGAATGTTAGAGTTAGGAAAAAGTTAGGAAAATGTTAGGAAAAAGTTAGGAGAATGTTAGAAAATGTTAGGAAAATGTTAGGAAACGTCTTTGAATACGGGCCTAAGACTTATCTATAACATTGACGTAAGTTGTATAAAAACAATCTCATAAGCTCAGTTTTTCTTTGCAAGTTGGCTAAATGAATATTAGAACTGATAACTGTTTTATTAATTGATAATTATAATAATTAAAGTTAATTAATATTAAAATTAGAAAATATTTTGCCTTAACTCATGGACCCGTAAAATGTTTCTGTAGACCCCTAGGGGTCAGTTGACCACACTTTGCAAATCCCTCATCTAAACTTGTAGGGCAAGCTAGACGTATGAGAGCTCAGCATCAGTCAACCTGCACACACAGGTTGTCAAGCTAAAACAAGAGCAGCTAATCAACAGAGCTCACTCTCCTCCTAAGATAATTCTTTCCTATCAGAGTTTGGAGGGGTTAAGTATTCTCTCCTTAAGTTGATCTGTTATGATTGAGTCCCTGTCTTGAAATGTTCATTTGTGGAAACAACTCTTTTCAATTTACCATCTTCTTTGTATATTTTGTATGTTTTTACTTGAAGATGTTCTTTTCTTAATTTCATTATTTTGTTTTCTAATATCTTTATTTCCAGACTTCGTCCGTAGTTATTATAGAAGGAACACCTGTTGCTCTGAGAAAGAAACCGTTACGACGCGACCCAGCCCTTCGTCACAGCGACCCATCCTGCAGCTCTAATGCTCCGTCAGTGCGAAAGCGTGTTTCCTTCCACATTGACTCGGAGCTCGAACGAGTCGAAAACAAACAGAGATCTATTCTAGTTAGACATTCTTTCAACGAAGAGAAATTAAGCTTCTTCTCTCAAATGTTTCCTGGTATGGCTCTGATTTATTGCAAAAGTTGAAATAAAATTTTAATTGATCAATATGTTAAGCTGGATCCCTTTACCTTATTTTTAATGTTGATAGTCCAACAACTGGATAATACAAATTAATTACTGTGGCCTCGTTTCAGCCTCGCTGGTCATAATCATGCCTTAATCAACAAAAATATAAAGAATTAGAACTACTCAAGCAAGCAAAATGTTTAAAAATACAATAGTTACCTTTTAAAGAAAATCCACCCTGTTGCAAATATAGGGTTTTATTAAAAAAGAATTCAAAAATTAAATAAGGAATATTAAAAACTTAGGTAACAAGAAATAAAACAATAGATAATAAAGATAAACTAAAAAAGAGAGAGAGGGGCAAAAAAGAGAGGCAATCAAAGATTAGAAAATAAAATAAGTAAAAAGTGTTGGGCACACAATACTATGTGTGTGAAGACTCGACATATTGTACAAATGCTGAGCAAATTATGCTGACTCATGAGCATCTTGTGTTGTGTGTGTGAAGACTAGACATATTTGTACAAATGCTGAGCAAATTTGCTGACTCATGAGCATCTTTGTGTGTGTGTGTGTGTGAAACTAGACATATGTAAAATGCTGAAGCAAATTATTGCGACTCATGAGCATCTTGTGTGTGTGTGTGTGTGAAGACTAGAATATATGTACAAATGCTGAGCAAATTATGCTGACTCATGAGCATCTTGTGTGTGGTGTGTGTGTGTGTGTGTAAAGACTCGACATATTGTACAAATGCTGAGCAAATTATGCTGACTCATGAGCATCTTGTGTGTGTTGTGTGTGAAGACTAGACATATTGTACAAATGCTGAGCAAATTATGCTGACTCATGAGCATCTTGTGTGTGTGTGTGTGTGTTGTGTGAAGACTAGACATATTGTAAATGCTGAGCAAATTATGCTGACTCATGAGCATCTTGTGTGTGTGTGGTGTGTGAAGACTAGACATATTGTACAAATGCTGAGCAAATTATGCTGACTCATGAGCATCTTGTGTGTGTGTGTGTGTGAAGACTAGACATATTGTACAAATGCTGAGCAAATTATGCTGACTCATGAGCATCTTGTGTGTGTGTGAAGACTAGACATATTGTACAAATGCTGAGGCAATTAATGCTGACTCATGAGCATCTTGTGTGTGTGTGTGTGTGACTCATATTGTAGCTGATCTGACTGTGTGTGTGTGTGTGTGTGTGTGTGGTAAAGACTCGACATATTGTACAAATGCTGAGCAATTATGCTGATCATGAGCATCTTGTGTGTGTGTGTGTGTTGTGTGTGTGAAAGACTCGACATATTGTACAAATGCTGAGCAAATTATGCTGACATCATGAGCATCTGTGTGTGTGTGTGTGAAGACTAGACATATTTGTACAATGCTGAGCAAATTATGCTGACTCATGAGCATCTTGTGTGTGTGTGTGTGTGGTGTGTGTGTGTGTGTGTGTTGTGTGTGTGTGTGTGTGTGAAGACTAGACATATTGTACAAATGCTGAGCAAATTATGCTGACTCATGAGCATCTTGTGTGTGTGTGTGTGTGTGTGTGGTGTGTGTGAAGACTAGACATATTGTAAAAATGCTGAGCAATTATGCTGACTCATGAGCATCTTGTGTGTGTTGTGTGTGTGTAAAGACTAGACATATTGTACAATGCTGAGCAATTATGCTGACTCATGAGCATCTTGTGTGTGTGTGTGTGTGAAGACAGACATATTGTACAAATGCTGAGCAAATTATGCTGACTCATGAGCATCTTGTGTGTGGTGTGTGTGTGAAGACTAGACTATATTGTACAAATGCTGAGCAAATTATGCTGACTCTGAGCATCTTGTGTTGTGTGGTTGTGAGACTAGACATATTGTACAAATGCTGAGCAAATTATGCTGGACTCATGAGCATCTTGTGTGTGTGTGTGTGTGTGTGAAGACTAGACATATTGTACAAATGCTGAGCAAATTATGCTGACTCATGAGCATCTTGTGTGTGTGGTGTGTGAAGACTAGACATATTGTTACAAATGCTGAGCAAATTATGCTGACTCATGAGCATCTTGTGTGTGTGTGGTGTGTGAAGACTAGACATATTGTACAAATGCTGAGCAAATTATGTGACTCATGAGCATCTTGTTGTGTGTGTGTGTGTGAAGACTAGACATATTGTACAAATGCTGAGCAATTATGCTGACTCATGAGCATCTTGTGTGTGTGTGTGTGAAGACTAGACATATTGTACAAATGCTGAGCAAATTATGCTGACTCATGAGCATCTTGTGTGTGTGTGTGTGTGTGTGTGTGTGAAGACTAGACATATTGTACAAATGCTGAGCAAATTATGCTGACTCATGAGCATCTTGTGTGTGTGTGTGTGTGTGTGTGAAGACTAGACATATTGTACAAATGCTGAGCAAATTATGCTGACTCATGAGCATCTTGTGTGTGTGTGTGTGTGAAGACTAGACATATTGTACAAATGCTGAGCAAATTATGCTGACTCATGAGCATCTTGTGTGTGTGTGTGTGTGTGTGTGTGTGTGTGGTGTGAAGACTAGACAATATTGTACAAATGCTGACAAATTATGCTGACTCATGAGCATCTTGTGTGTGTGTGTGTGTGTGAAGACTAAGACATATTGTACAAATGCTGAGCAATTATGCTGACTCATGAGCATCTTGTGTGTGTGTGTGTGTGTGAAGACTAGACATATTGTACAAATGCTGAGCAAATTATGCTGACTCATGAGCATCTTGTGTGTGTGTGTGTGTGAAGACTAGACATATTGTACAAATGCTGAGCAAATTATGCTGACTCATGAGCATCTTGTGTGTGTTGTGTGAAAGACTAGACATATCTGTACAAATTGCTGAGCAAATTATGCTGACTCATGAGCATCTTGTGTGTGTGAGTGTGGTGAAGGACTAGACATATTGTACAAATGCTGAGCAATTATGCTGACTCATGAGCATCTTGTGTGTGTGTGTGTGTGTGTGTGAAGACTAGACATATTGTACAAATGCTGAGCAAATTATGCTGACTCATGAGCATCTGTGTGTGTGTGTGTGTGAAGACTAGACATATTGTACAAATGCTGAGCAAATTATGCTGACTCATGAGCACTTTGTGTGTGTTGTGTGTGTAAGACTAGACATATTGTACAAATGCTGAGCAAATTATGCTGACTCATGATGCATGTGTGGTGTGTGTGTGTGTGTGTGTGAAGACTAGCCATATTTACAATGCTGAGCAAATTATGCTGGACTCATGAATCTTGTGTTGTGGTGTGTGTGTGCAGACAGACTGTAAAATGCTGAGCAAATTATGCTGACTCAATGAGCATTTGTGTGTGTGGTGTGTGTGTGTGTGTGTGTGAAGACTAGACATATTGTACAAATGCTGAGCAAATTAATGCTGACTCATGAGCATCTTGTGGTGTGTGTGTGTGTGTGTGTGAAGACTAGACATATTGTACAAATGCTGAGCAATTATGCTGACTCATGAGCATCTTGTGTGTGGTGTGTGTGTGAAGACTAGACATATTGTACAAATGCTGAGCAAATTATGCTGACTCATGAGCATCTTGTGTGTGTTGTGTGTAAGATAGACATATTGTAAAATGCTGAGCAAATTATGCTGACTCATGAGCATTTGTGTGTGTGTGTGTGAAGACTAGACATATTGTACAAATGCTGAGCAAAATTAATGCTGACTCATGAGCATCCTTGTGTGTGTGTGTTGTGTGAGACTAGACATATTGTACAAATGCTGTTATGCTGACTCATGAGATCTTGTGTGTTGTGTGTGGTGTGTGTGTGTGTGAAGACTAGACATATTGTACAAATGCTGAGCAAATTATGCTGACTCATGAGCATCTTGTGTGTGTGTGTGTGTGTGTGAAGACTAGACATTTGTACAAATGCTGAGCAAATTATGCTGACTCATGAGCATCTTGTGTGTGTGTGTGTGTGTGTGTGTGTGTGTGTGTGAAGACTAGACATATTGTACAAATGCTGAGCAAATTATGCTGACTCATGAGCATCTTGTGTGTGTGTGTGTAGTGAAGACTAGACATATTGTACAAATGCTGAGCAAATTATGCTGACTCATGAGCATTGTGTGTGTGTGTGTGTGTGTGGACTAGACATATTGTCAAATGCTGAGCAAATTATGGCTGATTCATGAGCATCTTGTGTGTGTGTGTGTGTGAAGACTAGACATATTGTACAAATGCTGAGCAAATTATGCTGACTCATGAGCATCTTGTGTGTGTGTGTGTGTGAAGACTAGACATATTGTACAAATGCTGAGCAAATTATGCTGACTCATGAGCATTCTTGTGTGTGTTGTGTGTGTGAAGACTAGACATATTGTACAAATGCTGAGCAAATTATGCTGATCATGAGCATCTTGTGTGTGTGTGTGTGTGTGAAGACTAGACATATTGTACAAATGCTGAGCAAATTATGCTGACTCTGAGCATCTTGTGTGTGTGTGTGTGTGTGTGTGTTGTGTGTGAAGACTAGACATATTGTACAAATGCTGAGCAAATATGCTGACTCATGAGCATCTGTGTGTGTGTGTGTGTGAAGACTAGACATATTGTACAAATGCTGAGCAAATTATGCTGACTCATGAGCATCTTGTGTGTGTGTGTGTGTGTGGTGAACTAGACATATTGGTACAAATGCTGAGCAAATTATGCTGACTCATGAGCAATCTGTGTGTGTGTGTGTGTGTGTGTGAAGACTAGACATATTGTACAATGCTGAGCAAATTTGCTGACTCATGAGCATTCTTGTGTGTGCTGTGTGTGTGAAAGACTAGACATATTGTACAAATGCTGAGCAAATTATGCTGACTCATGAGCATCTTGTTGTGTGTGTGTGTGTGTGTGTGTGAAGACTAGACATATTGTACAAATGCTGAGCAAATTATGCTGACTCATGAGCATCTTGTGTGTGTGTGTGTGTGTAAAGACTAGACATATTGTACAAATGCTGAGCAAATTATGCTGACTCATGAGCATCTTGGTGTGTGTGTGTGAAGACTAGACATATTGTACAAAGCTGAGCAATTAGCTGACTCATGAGCATCTTGTGTGTGTGTGTGAAGACTAGACATATTGTACATGCTGAGCAAATTACTGACTCATGAGCATCTTGTGTGTGTGTGTGTGTGTGTGAAGACTAGACATATTGTACAAATGCTGAGCAAATTATGCTGACTCATGAGCATCTTGTGTGTGTGTGTGTGTGAAGACTAGACATATTGTAGCAAATGCTGAGCAATTATGCTGACTCATGAGCATCTTTGTGTGTGTGTGTGTGTGAAGACTAACATATTGTACAAATGCTGAGCAAATTATGCTGACTCTGAGCATCTTGTGTGTGTGTGTGTGTGTGGTGTGTGAGACATCAAATGGAGCAAATATGTGATCATGAGCATCTTGTGTGTGTGTGTGTGTGAAGACTAGACATATTGTACAAATGCTGAGCAAATTATGCTGACTCATGAGCATTCTTGTGTGTGTGTGTGTGTGAAGACTAGACATATTGTACATAATGCTTGAGCAAATTATGCTAACTCATGAGCATCTTTGTGTGTGTGTGGTGTGTGAAGACTAGACATATTGTACAATTCTGAGCAAATTATATCATGACATCAAGACTAGACTATTTACAATGCTGAGCAATTATGCTCATGAGCATGTGTGTGTGTGTGTGTGAAGACTAGACATATTGTACAAATGCTGAGCAAATTATGCTGATCATGAGCATCTTTGTGTGTGTTGTGTGTGTGAAGACTAGACATATTGTACAAATGCTGAGCAAAATTATGCCTGACTCATGAGCATCTTGTGTGTGTGTGTGTGTGTGTGAAGACTAGACATATTGTACAAAATGCTGAGCAAATTATGCTGACTCATGAGCATCTTGTGCTGTGTGTGTGTGTGAAGACTAGACATATTGTACAAATGCTGAGCAAAATTATGCTGACTCATGAGCATCTTGTGTGGTGTGTGTGTGTGTGAAGACTAGACATATTGTACAAATGCTGAGCAAATTATGCTGACTCATGAGCATCTGTGTGTGTTGTGTGTGTGTGTGAAGACTAGACTATTGTACAAATGCTGAGCAATTATGCTGACTCATGAGCATCTTGGTGTGTGTGTGTGTGGTGTGTGAAGACTAGAATATTGTACAAATGCTGAGCAAATATGCTGACTCATGAGCATCTTGTGTGTGTTGTGTGTGTGAAGACTAGACATATTGTACAAATGCTGAGCAAATTATGCTGACTCATGAGCATCTTGTGTGTGTGTGTGTGTGAAGACTAGACAATATGTACAAATGCTGAGCAAATTATGCTGACTCATGAGCATCTTGTGTGTGTGTGGTGTGAAGACTAGACATATTGTACAAATGCTGAGCAAAATTATGCTGACTCATGAGCATCTTGTGTTGTGTGTGTGAATGACTAGACATATTGTACAAATGCTGAGCAAATTATGCTGACTCATGAGCATCTGTGTTGTGTGTGTGTGTGTGAAGACTAGACATATTGTACAAATGCTGAGCAAATTATGCTGACTCATGAGCATCTTGTTGTGGTGTGTGTGTGTGAAGACTAGAATATTGTAAAAATGCTGACAAATTATGCTGACTCATGCGCATCTTGTGTGTGTGTGTGTGTGAAGACTAGAATATTTGTACAAATGCTGAGCATTATGCTGACTCATGAGCATCTGTGTGTGTGTGTGTGTGTGTGAAGACTAGACATATTGTACAAATGCGAGCAATTATGCTGACTCATGAGCATCTTGTGTGTGGTGTGTGTGTGTGAAGACTAGACATATTGTACAAATGCTGAGCAATTAGCTGACTCATGAGCATCTTGTGTGTGTGTGTGTGTGAAGACTAGACATATTGTACAAATGTGAGCAAATATGTGAGTTTGTGTGTGTGTGTGAAGACTAGACATATTCTGAGCAAATTATGCTGACTCATGAGCATCTTGTGTGTGTGTGTGTGGTGAAGACAGACATATTGTACAAATGCTGAGCAAATTATGCTGCTCATGAGCATCTTGTTGGGTGTGTGTGTGTGAGACTAGATAGACATATTGTACAAATGCTGACAAATTATGCTATCATGAGTGTTGTCTAGACATGTACAAATGCTGAGCAAATATGCTGACTCATGTGACAGACTAGACATATTGTATGACATGCTGATGAACAATATTGTATGCTGAGCAAATTATGCTGACTCATGAGCATCTTGCGTGTGTGAATATTGTAAACTGAGCAAATTATGCTGACTCTGAGCTCTTGTGAAGAAACTAGCAAATTATGAGAGCTTCAATGAAACTCTGTTTTTACTCTTCATTAAATTAAATCTAAAGATGTTACCACACATTTGAGAGTTTTCAATGGAGAGTTTACTAAATTTGCTGCATTGTGATGAACATTTTGATCTCAGTTTGGGCAAATAAAATATAATCTCTGTCAACTAAAAATAGAGCTACAATGCCTCTAGGTTAACACTATAAAGTAAAAATATGATGAGATAACAAACCTAATCATTTAAGGTCAATTCAAAAATAGTCTTTATAAAACATTAATTTATTCAAAGTGGTTTCAACCTGACATGGGGCCATCATCAGTGCCAGGGATAATTTAAAGAAATAATGGCTAAGAAAAAAAACATTAAAGATAAATAAAAATTAAATAGAAACAGCAGTCTTCTTTTTGGACTCTGTGATGTTGGTGATTCATGACTCTGAGTCAATCACCACTGCCAACATGGCAGAGACAAAAAAGAAAACCTCTAATTCTATCTGATGTTAATGTCTTTCTCTTGTCACTGATGGTGGTCTCATGTTAGGGTTAAAGCTCTCTGAATACATTAATGTTAATGTGGAGAGAGTATTTGTTTCTTTGATTATGAACAAGTTCTCTGGTGCTTATTCTAAATGATAAATGCCATTTGTAATTGAGAGGAAAAGGTTATGTAGTGGCAGTACTCTGGCAAGTACTCTGGCAAATACTGTGCCAAGCTGTAACTGAATTGCATTCTGTCAACGCTTGTTTTCTTATTACAGGACTAAGTGGGATCGAGACAGGATCAGAAGTAACTGTTTGCGATGAAGTCGAGTCCATACCAGATCTATTTAATAAAGAAGAGTTAAATTTGATATTGGATCTCTCCACTGATTTGTCTGATAAGATAAATGATATGGAGAGAGGTGTTCCTGAGGGTCAGGAGGATCCTGTAACCAATGAATCTACCTCCTATATGGTATTGTTTTATTTATTTTTGTCCTTTCAAGACCAAATTTTGAGCCCTTTGAGGTTTATTTTTGGGAAACTATTAAAACTAGAAAATCTGCTATTTTTCAGAAAACAAGCCCCGATGCTAACAGGGTTTTTCTTTGACCTCCTATTGCAAATTTTGAAAGGAGAACGAGAACATGTTTGCGGAAACTGGTCCAAACAGAATTAGTGAAACTTACTGAAATTAGTGGGAAGCATCTGGAAAATGTAAAGAAAAGTCACTCCACTGAATAAAAATTTATTTGAAAAAAGCTTTGAAACTAGCTAGAGGCCATCATCAGTGCCAACCCATCCAGGAAATAAAACAAGAAGTGCGAGTCCATGATTTAGCTTTAGATATTACTAAATCTGAATCTAATTTCTAAAGCTAAATCAAAGACTCACTCTTCTTACTTTTATTTCTCCAATGGTTTTGCACTGATGATGGCCTCTAGCCAGGTTGAAAGCTTTTATCCAATAAAGTTTTATTCTGTGGAGTGATTTTCTTTTCACTGTCTATTTTTTATTTTTTGGGTAGTTTTATAGCTTACTGTTAACATATGAAGCTTTCTTATGTTTATGACTCCTATTTAATTTCTTTTCTTATTATAATTGTTCTGTTGTTTATATTTATATTTTTGTTCAAAATTCGTTAACTTTTCTGTTTCAGGTCCACGTGTCTAAAGTAGAATCTAAACCATTAGGACGGACCAATCAGTCTCAAAGACAATCAGTTGGAGCTCCAGTCAAACAGCTTCAGCGCTTTGATTCATCAGAAAAATTCACTGGATCACTTGAATCCGTGCATAATCCTCTGTTGTCACGAACTAAAGCAGCTGTAGTTAGATCGAGGGATTCCAGTTTAAACAGATTAGAAAGGAATGATGCAATGATTAATCGAAATGAGTCAGCAATCAATAGGTTTGGGTCAGCGATGAATCCGAGTGACTCAGCGATGGATAGAAGTGACTCGGTGATGGGCTCAGCTATGAATAGGAGCGACATAGTAATAAATGGGAGTTATTCAGCCATAAATAGGAGTAACTTATCTGTAAACATGAGTGACTCTGCTTTAAATCGAACTGATGTCTCGAGTAGGAGCAGTTTGATGAATCGATTAGATCCGGTGAAACTTGACGGCAAATCAATCAGTCAGATTGATCTAACTCGCAGAGTTCTCACCAAATCTGCTCTGACTGCAGCAGCTTTGGTTTCAAGGAAAATCAGAACAGGTATACATATATATATATATATATATATATATATATATATATATATATATATTATATATATATATATATATATATATGCGTACATCTACGTAAACGTCTGCAGTTTTTTTTATTCATAAAATATATTTCACATTTTAACTTTGTTACAAGAATAAACATAGAAAATAACAAAAATATAGTGAAATCCCACAAGGATTGACCCGTGAGTGGGAACTTACTTAACAACTATGTATTCTGGCCCGTTTATGGAACAATAAAATATACATTTTTACAGTATTATAAAAATTATTATAAAGTATTTATAATATATTACGTATTTTAATTAAAATAAACAGTAAAAAAATTGCTAATATTTTTTAATAATAAAAAAACAAAGTAATAATAAAATATTATTTATGAGTTACTGCATTCTTTTTAAAAGTATATTTTATTTGTATTATTGGTCTCCATAAATGGTGTCTCATTTGTGCCCAATTTCTGGTGGAAAGTATATTTTTTGTTTTGGAAAAACAGTGATAAATAAAATATAAACTAGTAGTAGTAGTAGGGGGGTGGGGAGGTCAAGCCTGGTGAGAAGACCAACTTTAAGGTCCTTTTCACCAACCCCGTAACTCAATCACCCTCTCACCACTACGCCTCCACCTCGTGTTCCCTGTTGAATCTCCTGGATTGACCTATGAAAGTGAGGATGTCCTGCCACTTGAGCGATTCCAGCTCTTCCTCAGCCAGTTCTCCGGATCCAAAGGTCTGGAAACAAATTCTACCAAAACCTTCACATTTACCTAAGAAGTGATAGGCTGTTTCCTCTTCATCACCACACACTAGGCAAGTGGAATCTTGTACTACCTTCATAATGGAGAGGTGCCTTTGGAGTTTGCAGTGTCCAGTCAAGACCCCTACCATCGTCCTGATATTGCCTTTGCTCAGTTCTACAAGCCATCTAGTTCTTTTCCTGTTGATAGTTGGTATCGTCATCTTTGCCTGTCGACAACCTTTAGAGTTGTACCAATGTGTATTAGCTTTTTTCCATATCCACTCTTTAATCAGAGATCTGGCTTGTCCTCTAGACCAATCAATGGAGGGTTCTGGTCCACAGAATGGTAGAGAGGCTCCTTCTTTGACTGCCAAATCTGCCCTTTCATTACCTGGTATTCCAGAATGACCTGGGACCCATATTAATTTCACTTGTTTTTCTTTAGCTACTGCCTCAAGTCTGCCTCGAGTGGTGAAATAATGTGTGAGACACTTACAACTTTAAGTGCGGCTTGACTGTTCGAGCAAATTGCTAGTTTCTTGATTGAGTAATCTTTGACCTCTAGCTGTCTTGTGGCTTCCAAGATAGCAGCAAATACTTCTGCCTGAAACACTGTTGTAAATTTACCTAGGGGATAATTGTTTACCTTATCAGTTTGTTCAACATAAAGACCAGCTCCAGATGAACCTGAGTCTAACCTGAGACAACTAGTGTCTCTGATTTGAAATTTACTTCCCCCAGCTCCCATTTCATTCTTGATGGAATTTCTACCTGAAAACTTTTATTCATGTACCTTTTCCCTCTTGAACTTGGAGTTGGTATTGTCGAATAAGGGATTTCCACCTCAGCTTCTCTTTCAATAGCTGCGTGACCTGAATGTTTCCCTTTTCCTTGCCACTGATTATTGTCTCTCAGTCTGAGGAAGGAAGAAATGGCTTCTCCCTTAACCCAGATCTCTAGGGGAGGCAGGCCAACTATGACCTCCAAAGCGGCAGTTGGTGTCGATTGAATCGCTCCTGATATGCTTTTTCCATGCTAACCTTTGGACCTTTGCAAGCTTTTTATGAGTGGCTGCAACATTCACAGTAGGCCATCAAAACAAGGACCCATAATGGATCCTCGGTCTAATGACGGAAATATAAACTAACTAGTAATAAAAACAAGTAAAAAAAAACTAGTAATAAAACAAGGTAATATTTAGGATGCAAAGTAATATAAAACCATTACAATTATTTTATGAATTATAATTATGTATTCAATTAATTATAATTATTTTACAGCTATTTTATAGTGATTTTAATTGTGAGCTTTTTTACTAATTAATTAACGACTGAAAGTTTAGATTAATCTTTGGCAAATTAAGTTGCGACATGAAGCCTTCACCTTAATAATAATACTGTTTGCTTAAGTTAATATCCACAAGTTTATAATGTTAGTGCGGCAGCCCAGGAGTGGTTTTCTATGTGATAAGCTGTATCAACTATTGAGTCATAGGAGTCACATGACCATAGAGTAGAGTCAGAAAACCACTGTTCTGGTTTTTTATTTCCGTGGCATTATTGGTTTTTTTTTATTTTATTATAAAATTTTTTATAATATTAAAATTTTGTTGAGTCAGCATAGCTCCCTGGCCCGGATTAAATTACTAGACTCATGGTTTTCTTACTCTACTCTATGGTCTTGTAAATCCTACAACCCCAATAGTGGATACATCTTATGATGTAGAATATCACCTCTGGGTTCTCAGACTATCTAGACCAAGGATGTTGAATAAAGGGGATGACGCACTAAGTCGAATTGCCATTCAACAAAGTGACCCCATCGAAAATCAAAACATAGAGAAGAATTCAACACGAAACACGTCAAAAACCAACAGGACATGCTTGGTACGAACTGCGCATGCTTATGATCCTTATAACAGCGCAGGTCTTAAAATTTAGAGGCAAACTTAACTCTCAATGGGTTTCCCATTGTTTTGCTGCGAAGGTTATAAACAAATAGAAATACCATACTTTTTAACTGTTTTTTTTTTTTGTTAATATTGCTTAAAATTAACAACATTAAAGAAAATTAAGAACATTACAACCAAAATTGAATCTTGAAAACTAGTAAAACATTTCACTAGGCTAAAAAAAGACAAAATATTAACACAATATTAACTTACTCTCTACGAAAAGTAAACGGTAAAGCTTCAATTACTCTCACTAAAGTGGCTACCTAGAGTCCAAAATGTAAAATATAAGCACAAATACTTGACAAGCACCAAATGTTACAATAACGAAAGCACTGAAGAAGTTGAGAAGCAAACTCGACAACAAGAATTGTATAACAACTTAGCTACATACCTGCGTTTGGCGTCTTTTTTAATTATAACCTAAGGGAAGATCAGTTTGCTCCTATTTCTCTATCTCATACAACTTCCATGGGGTCAGAAATGTTCCTTAATGCGTCATCCCCTTTATTCAACATCCTTGATCTAGACCTTGTAATGGTTATAATGATAACCTTAATCTTTGAAATGAGATGAAATTGACAAGGAATCTGCCGCGGTTCCTTCCCCTGAAGGCTGTCGGCAGTATGGCCGGATTGTTTCTTGTCAGTCGATACTGTGACCTCTGGAAGATTTTGTACTTGTTGGTATAAATATACTTCACCTAATAATCAATACGAAAAAGCCTCTCTAATTAAATAAAATTCAAAACCGACTTTCAACCTAAAAGGTCATCATCAGTGCCGGAGAGAAGAATATATAGATGTAGGTGAGTCTGAATTAACTTTGTGGAGAGGTTTTTTCCTATTGATTATTATAATACACTCCACCTGCGCTTCACCCTAACCTGCCTCCTCAATATGAAATAACATGGATTCTATTGCAGGTGCTAAGAAGCGAGGACCACTTAGTCTTTATCCTGGCAAACTTGCTCTTGACCAGCCCACAGTAGAGATGCTTGTTAATGATGGTGAAACATCCGAACAGATGACTGAGATAGGTTACACTGTGGATCCTAAGCTTTACACCTGTGCACAAAGTGACTCGTCTGACCATCAACCTCTCCTGAACAGGTTAAGGAACCATCTCTTAACCAACTCATTACATCAGGTCTGTTTATAGATTTTATAAAGATTTTTTTACCTCATGTTGGTACCTTGTTATCCTCTCTTAAATTTTATTCAAAATCATAAAATTACAAATTGTTTACTTTGATGATGCTCTATATTTTTACTTTCTGCTTGCAGTTAGTGTGAGCATTAAGGCAAAGTAAAGTGTTTGCTGTGGAAATCTAAAGCTAAGATTTTACCTGAGTTATCTACTTCAGGTATTTTCCAGGTCTTCTACACAGAAGACCTGGATCTACACATACACATGTGTGTGTAGATCCCTGTACACTGGAGAGTTATCACTTAGTAGGAAAATCAACCTTTGGCACAGTTGTGTCATTGAGGAAAGTTTTATTTATCCCAATACATTTAGTTCTTTACAAATCTAACATATGTTGCCAAGTTTCATCTCTTTGTTTTTCAAACATTTCCTTTCATGTCATCAACCCCCTCCTCCCTCCTTGTCCTCATCTGGAGATAAATGTGTTTTATTGCCAGAGAACACCCATCCAGCGACTGACAGGATCCTCCTTAACATTAGTGATCCAACTAAAATGGTATATTTATTAGCCATATTGAAATTAAACTTGGTATAATTATATATTATGTAAAGGCCAACACTTGTCATGAATTTCCACTGAATTTTGGATTTTGTAACAAATAAAAAAACTTGTTCACATCATTCAATAAAATGAATGAAATGAGAGCAGCTGGAACCAAGTTGCAAGTCTGTAAGTATTTTGTTTTGTCGTCTATGTCTATATTAATGTAATGTATGTGTTTACAGGTGTTTGAGTGGTCTGACAGTCAAGGTGGTCCTATACTAGGTGGTCTAACCGAGAGAAGTCTTTGCCTAGTCACTCCTCTATCTCTGTCACCATACTTCACAATACAGACTCTACCCTACTCTGACATCGACACTGTATGTGTAAGTATCCCTAACTCACTCCTAATTAGGGTTAAACAGTTCTTACCAGACCCCTAACAGTTCTCTGTTCCCGTCTGATTAAACCATGAAATGTAATGTTATCACTACTGCATTAAGTCTGCTACTCACACCTTTCTTCAAGTTGTACTAATAACTCCGACCAAGGTAAAAAATTGGGTAAGGGGTACATCAGAACTATTCCTTATATTATCTGTTTCTCTTCGCTAATCCTCCCTGCTTCGGACTCACTTCGCTCGTCTTCAAATAGTAAATGCATCCTCATCATTCTCTGCGGTCACCCGTACAGCACTGACCACGCTCAATCCTCCTTAATTTTTATGATCAAACAAAAATTATGGACATACTGGTCGTATTGAAACGAAACTTAGTGTACTTATTTATTAGGTAATAATATACAGTTGTACCTAATTTCAACTCAATTGGACAATTTCCCAGTTTTTTACAATTTTTTTAAAAAACGTGCACAAGTCATTTAATAAAAATTGAAGTAATGCTGATAATGAGATGAAACTTGGCACATATGTTAGTCTTATACATAGTCACATGGGTGTCAAATCTCAATTCGATTGCATCATTTTTCTGTGTTTTATGATTTTTCAAAATTTTTACCGAGTCATTGTTGCGGGTTAATGACATTAAAGAAAAATTGTGAATAGTACAACTACAGCGGTAGACTGATTTTTGTACAAAATTCCAACTCTTTAGTATAAATGCACTGGGTGATACGATGATAACAGACACACACACACACAGACAAGTTTGAGAGAACCACTCAAGAGGTCTTTAAAACACCTGAAATGGATAATTCCAGTTTCATTCCTTCGGATTTGTTGCAAACCCAATACTTTTCCTATATACCTACGGTATAAAGGAGGAAAAGTAAAAATTGGTAACACTGATGTTGAGGTTATATAATTATTGGCAGAGATTTGTTAACTAAAATCAACTAAAAGTTGATGATAATAACTTAGCTTTATATAAGTAAAATGAACTTGTAACTCAGTGTACCTGGACTTGGGTAGAAGTTTTACTAATGTATGTTACGTTACGTTATGTTATGTTAAGTAATTGTAGAAAACAAGAAAATGATGTTTATTAAATAGAAAAATGCTACAAGTGTATCCTTGGTAACACCTGTAGCATTTGTCATTACAAGTTGTTTTTACAACTTCAAGAATTGTACTTTTTTTAAACGGGGCCCAGGAATTTAGGGGCTAAGCTATGCATCTCCTACCTCATGTATTTAGGGATTGACATTGCTCAAATAAAAATCTTTTGAGGGATTAACCTGGTCATAGTCCAGTATGCTAATTGTTAGATCACCACAGAAACCTTGCATGTTAATACTATATGTGTAAGATATATTTTACTAGATCAAGCGTGACTCAATATTCTATCGGTGGCTCTATTTTAGAGCAAGTCAAGACTTTTAAAGATCTTAGTGTAATCTTAGATTCAGCCTTGTCCTTTAATGAACACGTCAATAGTATTTGTGAGAGAGCTTATAGAAACCTTGGCTTCACCATCAGAGTCTCCAAGGAGTTTAATGATAAGTCAGCCAAAATATTGCTGTCCAATGCATTGGTAAGAAGTTGTTTAGAGTATTGTTGTGTTGTTTGGTCTCCAACATATAAACTCAAATATTACAACTAGAAAGATGACAGAGAAGATTCACTAACTATTTACTGGGTTTCAAGAATAATGTTTCGTCACCACTAAACTACGCAGAAAGGTTAGAGGAGCTAGATATGAAATCATTATTAAATAGAAGAATGGAAGCTCTTTCTGTATTTTTGTATAAGATGTTGAATAATATTTATGATGTTGCTGCCTTGCTGGGGAAATGTTGCTTGAGAGTACCTGCACATACAACTAGGAGTTAGGATTTGTTTCATCATAACTTCCATCAGACGCATTATGGACAAAACAGCTCAATGGATCAAGCCATGGACTTGTTTACCTACTTGGAAAATGTGGACCCTTTTTTTGTATCACTTGATGTGTATAGAAAGCAACTCAACTTTAGTTCAGTTGATTCAACTTTTAAATAAGTTTATAGCTTAATATTTTCTTTTTGACTGTCCTTCTTCTTGGGGCTTCTTAGCCTGTTAGCACTCGAAACTTTCAAAATAAAAATAAAAATATTGCTATGTTTCAGACTGGTCCGGGTCATGGAGAGGTTATTACTATTATAACTAAAGATAAAAGATTGATAACTCTATTTACTCGCAACTCTACGGGTAATGATTTCTGTAGTAAATTATCTACAACACCCGTATCTAACAACACTCGTATCAACTACAGACATGTTACTCTCTCACAGTTCTCTCTACTGCATAGCCAGTCTCCTTCACAGGTAAACTATCTCATCATAGCCAATATGCCAACTACCTGATGACTCAGGTCTATTTATTTATTTTATATGCTTTCATTTATTTTAAACCTGATATCAGAGGGTTTAATAAAACTTAGTCATGAGTGGCATATCAACAGTGTAATTAATTAAATAGTAAAACAACTTTGGTTAAGTAAATCAGAGACAGGCTACTCTAACTTAGCCATCCAATTCTATAATAGATTAGATAAGGACACCAAATAATTAGACGTAGGTAAATTAAGAAAAAGGAATATTAAAGATAAGCTATTCCTTTTTTAAATTAATTACCTACATCTAATTCTTGGGTATCCTTATCTAATCTATTGTGGAATTGGATGCCTTAGTTAGAGTAGCCTGTCTGAGGTCTTTCTTTTTGAAAGCTCCGGAAAGACTGGTGGATCATTATGTCAGGGACAATCTCACGTGCCCTCAAGACAATCTCAAGTTGATAACTTTCTGTGAATCAATAGACTTGTTGAGGGAGTAAAGGAAATAGGAGAGAATCCTTTACTTGCCTGGGTTTGCACAGTGACTCAAATAAGTTGTCTAATGCTCTGCTTTAATTCCCCGGTTTGAAAAAAAAAAAGAAAAGATAAGCTAACCAAATATATATTTAACAGTGTTGAAGAGAATTTAGAGGAGCATTGTGTCTTTCAGTTTTATGTCTTGACTTATTCATTTCCTGTAATAACTTTGTAAACTAAACCTAACTTACTAAACTTTTTACTCTTCTACTGGGGCTCTCATACTTTTGAAACATTATTTTTCTTTAATAGTATACATTAAAGAAAAATATACATACATATTTTTAATATTAATACATATTTTTCTTTTTAGTATACATTTTATTTATAACTGTTAAGAATATTATTTCATTTTTGTATGCATATATATTGTATGTATGGAAATAAAGATATATTATTATTAATGTTTTTTATATACTTTGTTCACACGCAGGGTTCAGCTCCATCAAATTACAAGTTTAGACTCTACCCTGAAGAAAATTAATTTCAGGGTTTAATCCCGTTCAAATGCCACCAACTGCCGAGGGGAGGGGGGGACCCCCTGCCAAACCCCGCTTCTGAACCAAGTAATAGTTATCAGTCATCTATGACCCATTTTCTTTGTATAAATGAGGTGGCTTTCCTCGGGAGTGAGCGGGAGCACATGAGATACAGTGAGACTAAGTTCAGAGTTACCCCAATTATTGAATTATTGCATTTCTCTCAAAAACTGGTTTTACAGTTTAGTCTTCATGTTGTTTATACATATATTGTGCTGATTGTATAGAAATATTTATTTAACATTACAGTGTCTTAGAGATAGTATTTTTAAATGATGCATATATTAGCTAACAGAGTATTTATACTTTATAATGTTTATCTATCTAGTGGGTCTAATAGAGTCAAGCTAGTGGTAATACTAATATGATTAAACATTTTATGAGGCTGAGTTGCATGATACTAAAAGATTACAAAATTTGAACTTTTCTACAATCTTACAAAGTACAATCAGAAACAGTACATCTTCTCCTAGTTTGTTGCTTTAGTTATTTTGTTAACACTGTATATGTGAACAGGAGAGTCTGGATGAGGAGAGTGATTTGGACTTCTACTACAGATGGGTTTGGACATGTAAACCCTGGACCCTGTCCCTACAGGAGCAGACCAAGACATCATCTCATCTCATGTACTTAGTCAACAGCAAGTGGGTCCCCGCTAAGTTATCTCTCAGGTAAATCTAATCTTTGTTTCATCTTTTGAATGAAATTCCAGTCCTACAAAGAACTAACTATTATGAAATTCATATTTTGCTTGTAAAGCCACTGATGATTTTATCAGGCTTAGTTAAAATTTATTCTCATAAAAAAATAAATATCTATAATGCCTTTAGATCAAGTAGGCACTTGACTACCACAAAATTGTCTGCAATAAAATATTGATGGTTTTGTATCCAAGGCAGGAAAGTATTTACTGAATTTATTTTTAAGTCTGCTCTTGAAATAACTTTTTCCTCCCCGCCCCCCTCCACTTTGTTATCCTATCCAAACAGTGTAAACAATTGAAGATTTAGGTCTTCCGGTGCTGACCACGTCAATGTAGATGAAGAATCCGATGTTTCGCTTCCACTGTGGGAGGCATCTTCATGGATATAGGGCATTATGGATAGAAACACAATGCTCTACAAAACTGAACTGTTTTATTTTTGTAGAGCATTGTGTTTCTATCCATGATGTCCTACATCCCTGAAGATGCCTCCCACAGTGGAAGCGAAACGTTGGATTCTTCATCTACATTGACGCGGTCACCACCGGAAGACCTAAATCTTCATGACAATAACCACGGAAGCCTACGCAGTTTATTAGTGTAAACAATTGATATAAAATTATCCAAATCTTTCTTTAGATAAAAATAAAAACCTGAAAGATGGTGATATTATTTAGCGTGACTCTCTGTTAACTTTAACTGTGAAATAATTTGTTCTCCTAAATTCTGTGAAACAAGAAAAGCCCTTTGTCCCTAAAAGTCAAAACTAAACTACATTTCTTAAACAGAATAAAATAAATATAAACCAAAAATTTAATTAGAAAACGCTGTACTACAGCGGACCCTAAGGATATAATGTATTTATGCCATAAGGCTGAGAAGTGTGTCTTATGTCACGGCAATTAGATTTACTGACGAGCGAAGTGTCGGGAAAAATTGCCGAGACATAAAGACATTCTCAGCCGGAGGCATACACTCTTTTTTTGAGGTAGCACTCATTAAATAAACTGCGCTATATAATTAATTGAAAAAAAAAAAAAAAAAAAACAAACGTCCAATTAACTCCATATTATCGTCGTCATTGAATTCATCCATAGCTTCACACTTTTACTCAAAAATGTAAAAGCTTTACAAATAAATACACAAAAATTGTCAATTAGAACACCTTTTAAAAAAGAAAAAAAATTAGTCTACGAACAAAATGAACGTTTTTAAAGAAACCTCATGAAGGTTTTACAGAGATTGTTTTTTTGAACACGCTACATTACAGTAATGGCTGCAATATGAATTACTTTTACGTCCTAAGAGTTTTTTTTACATTCATATTGTCCTCAGAGGTGAAAAGTACTAAATACCTCCTATAACAATAATGATTGGCTTCTCATCCTAAAAAAGTGTCCAATAAAGTGCTCAATTATGTACTACCTCAAAAAATATAAATTTATTTGGCCATGTGTGTCACTTAAAAAAAACTTAAGTGTTAAGTAAATGATTTTCCTAACTAGTTGTGTATTTTGTTTTTTTTTAACTAGTTGTGTAAAGTGATATTGTTCTAATTAGTGTTGTAATATATTGTTTTATTTTACAGTGGAAGCTGTTTAGAAATCAAATCAGAGATTGAGAGGGTGAGATATCGACTGTCTGATATCATTGGGTGTGATAGAGAGTCAGATGTGACTAAAATTACCAAACAAACTGTTAAATCCAAGATCAGCTCATTACTTAATGATAGGAAGGTTAAAGCTCAGGTTCTACCTGCCAGGCCTCATACATTTAGGATTCGGTAAAGTCCATTTTATTCAGATTTAATATTCATCAATTCATATATGTGAGCAATGCATATTTTATATTAAAACATAAGCTTTTGGCAGTTCTGTCTTGTTGGCTGGTTTGTGGCATCAGTACTGGGTTGTTGTCTGGTATCAGGTTTGTGGCATCAGTACTGGGTTGTTGTCTTGTATCAGGTTTGTGGCATCAGTACTGGGTTGTTATCTTGTATCAGGTTTGTGGCATCAGTACTGGGTTGTTATCTTGTATCAGGTTTGTGGCATCAGTACTGGGTTGTTGTCTTGTATCAGGTTTGTGCATCAGTACTGGGTTTTTCTTGTATCAGGTTTGCATCAGTACATTAGTAATGAATCAGTCGGTTTTTGAACAATGATAATGAATTCAAATATTTGAGTAGAGAAATGTGTTTTGTTTACCTAAAGTTATGTCAAAAGATAAAATCACAACAAATGCTGTAAATAAATAGTTTATAATGGTGCTACAACGTTAGCATCATTTCATCAGATGACCCTGACGCTTCGGCCCTGACTCAGGTACACTTGCTGATTTTGAGTGTAACATTTTTGATGTACCAATATTAAATGCTTAAAATGACAGGAAAAACATGATGTTAGACTCAGCAATCTGCTCTCTATCCTCAGCTATTTGACTTTTCCCAGTTTGCTATTCATCATTATTATTTTACTAGCTACAGCTAGTCCCAGTATAGTCATGTTGTCTCCCCTTGTGCAACTTTAAAAAGTTAAATTAGAGCAAAACATAATATTGGCTGTTTTGAAAACTAAATTTATTGCTTAGACATTAAAAACAATATAATACCTGTATCCAATAATATTTGACAAAGCTATTGTTTGTCATTGCAAAATATTGATATGATAAATATTTGTTAGTAATGGTCAAGTCTGTGGTTTTGAACAAAACTCAATTATATGTGTCAAACTGCAGCTTGCTGTACAAAAACCAGATTATAGTGGTATTGATACCAGATTATAGTGGTATTGATACCAGATTATAGTGGTATTGATACCAGATTATAGTGGTATTGATACCAGATTATAGTGGTATTGATACAGTTATGTGGTATTGATAGATTGTGTGTTGATACCAGATTATAGTGGTATTGATATGAATTTCTTTAGATTTAATCAAGTCTCTATACTATAACAAGCGACCTCACTGTGTTCTCTAATTTAATTTATTCAAAGTTACTAAAAGTAGTAACAATATTATTATATTTTCTTATAGTTACCATAATATTAATGGTAAATTTAGACTAACAAGAGAAAAATAACTGCCAGTAGAGACCATTTTCCAGTCTAGGACCGTGTTTTCCCCTATATTTTAAAGATTTGATAAGAAAGCATTAGAAATGTGCTGGAGGCATGTCCTTGTCTTCTGAGAGCTCGCCCTGCATCTTAAGACTAAAAGTTGTTAACTCATATATATATTTTCTTTTAATTGGTTTTGTGTTTAATTTATATTGGAGTTATTTTGTAATTCAAGTGCTCTATGAGTGGTGTAATTTGTTTGATGGTTATACTGTCCCAGGGACTATCTACATAACTAGCAGCAAGGCTTGTTGCACTCACTCTTTAATTATATGATATTGTTTGTGTTGATTAGGTTACATAATAACAGTACATATACTCTGGCAGCATCTGATGATTACGAGGTGTCTCTCTGGATGCAGTCTATACTACTGGCTTCTTGCAGAGTAAGTAATACTTATACTTCACATCAATATGTCTTGTCTTCCTCTATATACTATAAACCTTCATGTTTGTAACCTCATATACATAAATGCCAAATTATCAGTGTTACCAATAATTTTTGTTGAAAAACAATTATTGGTAACACTGATTTTTTTAAAATTCTTCAATGTAACAGTTTTTAACGGTTTTTTAAACATAGCTTACCAAACATACCAAGGTGCAATATGAAGTAGTTTGTAAAATTGTATTTTTTATTTTATATTTTTTTTAACTCTGATGATGACTAATTTTTAGTCGAAAGCTTAGTTTTATATATTAACAATAAAGGACTCTGTGTAATTAACCTGTTTTATTTATAATTTTTTTTTAAGTCCACAAAAAGAAACTTTTTAATTTTTCTTATTCTTGAATGATTTTTAAAATGATTAACATGATTGTAATTAATATTGTTGAACCTTTTTAAATAATTAATTTCAACTTTTTAGTTGAAAACTGATATAATTTAAAATATGATATGCAAAGATAAATGTTTTACAATTGCTACAAAGCCTGTGTTGACTTTATTTGTCAGCATGCAATTTTGTTGTACAGTAAATTCCTAGGTAGCCGAGACCAATCTTGACTTATTAAGTTTATGCTTAGTACTTGCTCTGATTTTTTACTGCTTCTTGTGTTATGGTCTTGATTATCCCTTACATTTACGAAATTGACACAGCTGATCTGTTTCCAGGTGAGAACAGTCAGAGCTTTGTTTCCATGCTTTAACAGTAGATGTGTTACAGGAACTCAGAGCAATGCAATATATAGCAGGAGAATTACTGATAACACAGAAGTTAGTTTTCTGAGAGGCAACTAATGTTGCCACTCTAATAACTTACAATTATCTAATGAGAAAGGCAACAAAACCTAAATTACTTATTAGTGTGTTAAGAGGTCGCCTTACAGTGCCTAATAATGTTACTTCAGATTACATAAAAATAAAATTAAAATGAATAGTAAGAATTATTTTAGGTCTTCAGCCTTACAAATCTTGTGAAAATAAATTTAAATAAATGAAAATTCTTACTGTCCCATCTATCTATATCTTTAATGCTTAATTTTTGTAAAAAAATGAATCCTTATTTTGAATTCAGACCTAATCATGCTTATAAACAACAGGAATGAAAAGCAATTTATACTTGCCAAGCATAGGACAACTCTGTATCAAAAAGGGCCACTTTTTAATTGCTTAAAATTTTATAACCACCTTCCAAGACAATATTAAAAACTTATCATATGACAAATTCAAACAAACTATAAAAGATTGCTTAATTGAGTTAGAGCTGTACAAAGTAAAGGATTTTTTTTAATTTTAAAGTATAATTTGTTTTCTTTGATCTATTTTATATAATATGTTGGATTATAAATGTATTTTTTGCTTTTTTATATTAATTATTGACCATGTTTACACAATGTACAATTGTATAAAAACTAATAAATAAATTATAATAATAATAAAAATAAATCAAGTTTTATATAAACATACAGATGTAACACAGGCATATATTACATTTTATTAAAAGATTAAAAGGTCCCTGCAACATTGGTCTGTAACTATAGGTTTATTTCAATTCCTTAAGTATGTTGGACTTGTCAACTAAATGTAGAGGGGATTTAATTTTATGTAATCATACCAAACACATGGAATTATGAAAGACGTGTGACATTATTGCAGGAATCTGTATAGGTGATCAACATTGAAAATTCTCTATTTATTCCTGCAATGATGTCAATTCTGGACTACAAACTAATTTGTCAAAAAAAAATATTTTATTCATAAAAAGCCTGCAAGTGAATCACCTTGTATATTCTATCAGCTTTGGGTGGTGCCCCTATGTAATACCAGTAGGAAACCATGTTGCATGTTATCAGTGCAATTCTATTGTGTTTATGATCCTTTGCTACTTGTATGAACATCTGGTGTTTTTATGTATTCTAATACTATTGATTTCCCAGGTATGTAACGAGTGCTCGACAGAGTCGCCATATAGAGTAGCACTGAATACATCACAGTTAGCGACTAGCGCTGCGGGAGTGAGACATCCAAACAGCACTCCTGCTAATGTAGAATGGCTGAGTTTGATAGCAAATAGAGAGAGAGTTTACACTGCCAGCCTGACACGCTGCATATCCAGCTCCATCATGATATCTGATATCAGCAGTTTGCTGCATACAAACCAAACTTGTCTTATAGTGAGTATGTTTGGTCACAATCTTTCTATGATAGTCACCTGTACTAACTTCCTAATGTTGATAGCTCTCTTACATCTCCTATCTAATCATATCCTAAAATATCTGCTTCAATTCTGAAAATACCCATTCTGAAATCTTTGATTTTTTAGTTAATTTATATTTACTCTTATAAATTTATAAAACCTGTCTGTATGTGTGTGTGCGTATCTGTTATCATCATAGCTCCTTGTGAGTTGAAACTACAAATATCAGTCTATAGCTGTAGTTGTGCTATTTGGAAAATAATTTATTGACCCACTATGACTCAAACAAAATTTGAAAAAAACATAAAACACAGAAAAATAATGCGATAAGATTGAGATTTGGCACCCATATAGCCATGTATAAGACACATATGTGCTGAGTTTTATCTCGTTATCAGCATTAGTTCAATTTTTATCAAATGATTTGTGTAAGTTGTTAAAAAAATTGTAAAAAATCAGAATATAATGCAATTGAGTTGAAATTATTTTACTAATGTAACCTTTACTTAATAAATAAGTATACTAAGTTAGGTTTTAATAGCATAAATATATCCAAAGCTGGAATGAAACAGATATATTTACTATCTGAGGACAAGCGAAGCGAGCCTGTATCCGTGTTCCAGTTTACATTTTTTTTACTAAGAAAGTAGTTAATTATATCAAACAATTATGATAAAAACAATATATTGCGTCATCAGATTCCTAGGTATAATTTCTTGGACATTTTAAAAATGTCTTATTTTGTGAAAGGAAATTTAAAAAACAGCGGAGGGGAGTAACAGATAATATTTAATGAATAAAGTAAACAAATAAATAAAACGAAGTGACAAAAATAATAAGAAAAATTAGATACTTTACTGGGTATGAGACAGGGAGGGGTTTAGCCACAAATCTAACATTTTTTTATAGGTATAAATACATAAAAAACTAGGTTTCACTTTGACACACTGAATACTGATATTATCTCATCAGAGGTTCAGTCCAAGCTTAGCTCGATGCTTTACTTTTGTAGTTTAACCCCCCCCCCCCTACTTTAACCCCCTGCCCCGCCTGGTACAGGGTTAATTTTATTGGTAAATAGTTTTTTGGTTAGTGATAAAGTACTGTGAGGCCATTGTTAGTAATGCTAAGTCTGGGAGAGTTGTTGTGTCTGGATTGCCCTGTCTTGCTGTGAAGCATTTTCATTTGACTAAAGTTTCCCTCATCTCATGTATGTAAGTAAAGGTTTAGTAGAAAAATACTGACTATATTGTCAAAATCCTCACATCACTCCTTACCTATATGATTTCTAGGCATGTCATTTGGGAATAATTGTGACTGCTTGGTTCTGTTGTGGCAACAGGTTGTCTCATACAACCAGTCTATGAGAAAGGTGGCTCATGAATCATCATAATGAATAAATAAATAAATAAATAATAAATTATTTATTATTTAATTATTTATTATTTATTAATTATTGCAGATGAGTCTCTAATGACTCTGCAGATGAGTCATCATAATGACTCTGTAGATGAGTCATCATAATGACTCTACAGATGAGTCATCTTGATGACTCTGCAGATGAGTCATCATGATGACTCTGCAGATGAGTCATCATGATGACTCTGCAGATGAGTCATTATGATCTGGTTCTTGTACTGCTGGTTTATAATAAACTTGTCATTATTATTTCAGGAGTTAGAATGCTGTGAAGCGGCTGGAAGCGATGGAGATCTCTTATTGTTTTTCCCATCAGATGAAGCTCTTGATGAATTCATAGTTCACTTGATTTCAGTGAGACCTGAGCTACAGCAGGTAATACATGTTTTACCTCTCCTCTTGTAGTGCAATGTTTTGCCTCTGTCAAGGTTATTTTTACTTTTCCTCAGGTATATAGGGAAAGTATTGTGTTTGCACTCAAGTAATGTGTAAGGTACATTGGCAAACTCCTATACTAGTGATAGTGATATGGGGAGTGGTAGTAACTACCAGGCAAGAGGCCACATTGTTGGCCCTTTTTGCCAGCTCCCTAAGATAGTGTTCTACTCCTTTTAATTTCAAGTGTAGGTATATTTCATCTAATATCTTTTTTCTAGACGGAAGGGTAGATTTCTATGGTTCCTCTCATGCTTTTCTCAAGCAATCATACATATTTTCACTGACTCTTATAGTCTAGTGAAAACTGGGAACAACACGTGCTCTCTCACTGTTAAACCAAACCTCCACACACTTTTAACTACAAGGCAGAAATAGTATAGTATTATAATGAATCTACAATGAGGGTCCTATATTTTACCTATACCCAGTTTCATTTAGGGTAAGGGATCTTTTAACGAGTACCTAACAGCGCACAGGCTCAAGACCACCGGCATTACGTCCCTTCTGAAGGACATGGTACGCAGAATTTTTATCCCTCTCATAAAAATCCTAGAGGCCCGTGCTGGGATTGAACCCATGACTAAAGTCCATTCATTCTGTGTATTGGCCACGTACCTCAACCCCTTCACCATGGGTGACTCATAAACTCCTGTACTAACCCATGCAAATAAATTAGACATGCCTCATCAGCTCAATGCTGGCTCAAAAATAAAACAGTCCCTAAAAATTGGAGAAACTATGCATTTGCCTTCTAGGATTTATACTTTTTGTTTTTAATTTTATTGGCAACACTGATAACATGAGTTGAGTTTTATTTTTTTATCATGTTTTCCTACTTTAATATCTTTTATAAGTTCTACTTTAAATATTTTGTATTAAAATCTGTTTAATAATTTAGAGATATAAGAGAGAAATATTGTAAATGTAAATCCCATGTTTTTTAAAGATTCTGAAAAATTCACAGACAAAAGTTTTTTGCCTTAAATATAACTTCAAATACAATATAACTATGATTATATTAAAAAAAAAAAAAAAAAAAAACACTTCTTACACCTCAAAATAAAAAAAAATCGGAACTTCTTATCACAATGGATTGGCTTCACTCATCCTCCCTGCCTTGATGAAGGACAGTCATCAGGTGATTGAATACCATGTAAACAAAGCAAACGTAGTCTCAGTTTATAACCTGACTTGTTTATGAATAGTGTGACGTCATTCACATTTATGATGCATAATAATATGGTAGATTTTAAGTTTTTTGTTTATTGTTTTAGTTGGTGGAACGGATGAGTGATGAGCACCCTCTTATGACTCAGTGTAAGGATACTTTGGAGAAAATATTAACTCCTCTGCGCAACCTAGTGCAGGCTGTTTGAACACACAACAATCCCCAACTTGCGCAGCCCAGGATGTGTTGAGCTCAAGCTATTTGAACTCACCAGCACAATCCTGTACTTGCGCAGCCCAGGATGTGTTGAGCTCAAGCCATTTGAACTCAGACTAGCTGAATGCCACCCTAACTCACCCATTTAGAGTTAGGGTGGCATGACAGGGGCCAGGCTGACATTCCCTGCCAGGAGAGCCCTAAGTTTTTCATCGAGTAGAAAGAACTGTCAAGAAATAAATAAATTAGTTGTGTCAATGTGGTTAGTTTGATGGTCTCACCCTGGAATGGACTGTGGTAGTGAGTTGTATTTAATCTGCTGTGCAAATTGGAGGTTGTACATGTTCTCTTGTATTGTTTGGACTGTAAACAGTGGAGTGAGAGGGGAGCCCCTTGTCCAAACCTACTAAGTAAGTAGCCCACTCATGTAAAACCTCAGTTATTAACTCCCTTGCCTTAGAGATTTTGAAGTTTTTCAAGTTCCTCTTTCCATTTTAGACTCCAAAAGGTTCAAGTGGGTTCCCTCTTGTTTGTCGAGAAAATAAATCAATGTAAGAAGAACCGTTATATTGACATAAGCCCTGTGACATAAGCCTCCACACCTCACGCAATCAAGAGAACTGCAATTGTGGTGCAATATTTGTATGAAAGACAATTTTAGTTTAAAATTAGTATCAATATTTTGTAGTCGGAGTTATACTAAATTTGTACTCTTGAATATTAAAAGTGAAATACAATAATTTAAGTTTATTGCTTTCTGATATTTATACAGCACTGCAGGGTTACCACAGGTTAATGCTCTGGTCATTTGTATTATAAAACTTACACTCTTCAATATTACTCATTTTTGATTATGTTGATTGCTCTCTGTTATTTATAGCATTACAGGGCATTCGTAGAGATGTTATTGTGGTTAATAATATAGTTTGAATGCCTGGTTGATTGCTTTATTAGTTATTCTGAGATTAGTGTGTTGACAAAGTAATATCCTAACCTTGTCATATTCCTTTGTCAAATAGAGCTATTGATGAGGGAATAGCCAAATATTGTCACATTCCTTTGTCAATAGACTCACCCTAACTCTTACCTACTCACTTTATTCATTTAAATAACTTGTTACTGTTATATATTTTATTATTTTGTAAGTTTGATTACTGACTTTATATATTTTTTAAGTGTTTACTTTACTAGGAAACAAAATAACTCTGCAACTGGTGAATTCCTTGGTATAAGTGGCATAAACTTTGAAACCAACCATTTAGTGTTGTGTTTCTGTTTCCCAGGCAACCAAACAAAATCTTAACACTGTCATTGTTTCATTCTTTTATATAAGTACCACAAACATAGGTATCAACCAATCACTGTGTTTTATTGTTTTATATTATATATATATATATATATATATATATATATAATATATATATATATATATATATGCCCCTAAAAATTTACTGCTGCTATCTTTTATTGTAAATTAACTGTTTGTGATTTTAATATAAAAATGTATTTAATTAAAATTCCTATCAGATATGTTTTATTTATTTATTTAATAATCATGTTGTGATTAGTTAATAAAAGCAATTCTTTATATGCTATGAATATGTTATATTTTTAAAGATGCAAATTTACTGCAGCTAAATTGCATTGTAAATTACCTGTTTGTAATTTTGAAATAGAAATGTAAGCAATTACAATTGCTATCAGAAGATTTCTAAATTATTAAGATCTCGTTATGCAAATTGTTTTTTTTTAATTGTTGATATTTGAAACTAGTCTTTATGCAATTTTTAGGGTTTGATTTTTAAATTTTTAGGCATTACTATTTTTTTAAATTGACAGGTTTTTTTGTTATTTTTTTTTTTTAATTAAACGTCACTCTTATACTATAAGTAAGAAATAATAGCTTTTTGGCAAATATATAAACAAAAAAAGTTAGCTTATTTTTTATTTTTTTATTCTAAATTATTTAATGTGTATATAAATTATAATAAAAAAAGTCTTTCATTTGAATTTCCCGGCATTATTAATTTTTATAAAATAGTTTTTTATTTTAATAATTTTATTTTAACACCTTTCCTTGGAGTTATTTAGTTGACAAAAAAATGAAATACAGAAACATTTTAAAGGGGAAAAACAAACAAATAAAATTGTAAGGAAGTGAAGATTGTTTACCATAGCAACCGTATATGATGTCATTTATAGAGATATTTTTACTAGAGAGGTCCTGTTAGTTGAATTTTGAAACATTAAAAATAATAACCTGAATGTCTTTAAATATTACAAAACAACAGTATCTTGTACAGTAGAAGGTTTAAAGTACAAAACACAAACACTGTGCCATAAGATGCCAACAATTGATTTATTAAAACTTAATCACACTCATGGAGCAGGTTATAATGAGGTTTCTTTTGTTTCCCAGATAAAGTTAAATGTTAAAGTTTCCCAGATAAGCATCTTAATGTGTTGAGATAGGTTATGTCTCCTCTAGTAATATATTTCTATGACATCTCTAAATTGCTGTGTTTTGAATGTCATAATATTGAATATCATTCCCTCCATTACCATCTACAAAATTATCAACTATGTATTGGGCATTTCTCTGTCGATTATCAAGGCTATTGCTGCATCAAGTCTATTGCTGCATCAAGGCTATTGCTGCATCAAGTCTATTGCTGCATCAAGGCTATTTTAAATGAATATTTATTTAAAAATTTTAAATTTAGATTATTAAGTTTTTGTTTAATTTAATATAGGATGTGTTGGAACAAGTTTTTGTTGTAATTTTTGTAATCATTTTATTTTCCCGTTAATTTTTAATTAATGTAAATATGTTTATCAAAATAATTGATTTTTTATAGCTTTGTGATCTTGTAATTAATTGCTTTATACTAGCTTTGCTTTCTAATATTGTTTTGTAATAATTGCTAAAAGTCTAACACGAAAATTAATTCAGTAAAATAAATTAGCTAGATGACAAAAAATTAAAATAATGGACTTATGAAGTCAGAGTGCAGATCAGGTTCTTAAAATTGACTGGCTTAGTTTGCTACAGAGAGATTAAATTGTATATTTAAGAGGATTTTGCCCCCTCCCCTCGCCACTCCTCCGTGGACCTTGCTAAGTAAATTTGCCTACACATACTAATTTTCATCATGTGAAATACTTGATGGCTCCTTTGCTGTCACCTATTTAAGGACACTTGTTGCACTTTCAAGACTGATTGGGTCAATTTACACAACCCAACAGATGTTGTATACGTCATCCACAAAATCCTCTGTTTTATACATAAGGTTGTTAACGAGAATATATATATATATATATACTCTGGTGCAGTGTCTGTACTCTGACTATGTGTGGTCTCATATCATTGTATTATGTATAAAGTGAATATGCTGTGATTATGTTGTATTCCTTGAATATTATGTTACCAGTTGTTACTAAATAGTTGGTTTATAATTTACCTTAGGGAGGGACAGTTGTTAGGTTTCAAGTTATTGACTGATATCGGTGTTAACAAAGAAATATCATAATCAACTCTTAGCCCCTCGTTTGATAGACATATTGACAAATGTAATACAACTGTCAGTGTTATATGGATGTAACTTGAAGAACAGTGTTGTAAACTAAATGTAAAAACGTCTCATCTGAACATAAACTGTACATTTGTGATATACTTTTTCTTATGTAAACTGAACTAGATATTTCTTTGTCTAATACACTAGTATATATCTCTATGGTCTAATACTCTTATAGACAAAACTACCCAAACACTGATCCCACCATAGACTGGTATCCTCAGCTTTATTATTATCGAATATATTTTTATTATAAAAAACAGAAAAGAGTTATTAGTTAAGTGATGTCACATCATTACTTTACATCAAAGAGACTAAAACTATTAGAGGGAGTACAGAACTCCATTAACACAGTGATAAGGGATCTGGAAATGAAGTGAGACAGTTTCCATAGGTGCCGTAACTGTACTTACCCCTACTATAGTCTCTCTAGAGAGAGACTAGATACTCCCCACCCCTCTGCAACTCCAGTGCATGCTATTGTAGCATGCACTCTACTAACGGCGGACATTTTTCAGTGATGCCACATTAAACCACTTTATTTGCATGCAATAGATAATAATTTAAACTTATTTTAAATTCATTTTACTTGATTTAAAACAAAATAGTCGAAAAATAATGTAATGTTTACGTGAAATTGTAATTATTAGGAAAAATCAAAAAATGACGTCACCAAAGTACCGTTACGGCGCCTAGCTACCCAAGGAATGATAAGAACTGTTGTGTCCTCCCTCTAATAGTTTTAGTCTCTTTGCTTTACATTCAGTAGGGGTGGTGGGGGGGGGGCACAATGTTGCACTTACTGGCAGTGAGCTCTTTTTAGTTGGCCATTTCTCCACTGCAGTGGGTCAGTTCACCTTGTACCTAATATATAATAGTTATTAATGCCATAAGGCTGAGAAGTGTGTCTTTATGTCGCGGCAATTAGATTTACCGATGAGCGAAGCGAGTCGGGAAAAATTGCCAAGACATAAAGACATTCTCAGCCGGATGGCATACACTATTTTTTTTTGAGGTAGCACTCATTAAATAAACTGCGCTATATACTTAATTGAAAAAAAAACGTTTTTAAAGAAATCTGATGAAGGTTTTACACAGATTGTTTTTTGAACACGCTACATTACAGTAATGGCGGCATTATATAAATTACTTTTACGTCCTAGGAGTTTTTTTACATTCATTATTGTCCTCGGAGGTAAAAAGTACTAAATAACCTCCTAAAACAATAATGATTGGCTTCTCATTCTAAAAACGGTCCAATAAAGTGCTCAATTACGTACTACCTCAAAAAAATTATTTATTCATTTCTAAGATTAAAATGATTTAAAGGGACTTTTAACAATGTTAAAAATCCCAATGTATGGTGTACAATGTATGGATTATTTCAAATATGTGATTTTCGTAAAATAAATGATGTTTTATTTCTAACCAGACTGTTTTAAGACCACCTCAAACCGGGGGGTTGGAACACTGTGTCCCCCTCCCCTACTGTATAAATGTTTACATAACATAAGTTAGTAGGTTTTGGTTATAATCAATAAAAACAACATTTAAGTTTTTTGACCGCATGATTAGATCTTCATCAGAAAGTGTTAAATACAAGAACTAAAGTAGTCAACTATAAAGAACAGATAAGGTATCTAAACATAGCTAGCTGTGTACTATTTAAGTATACTTTTTGTATACTTATTTAAATTACTTAAATTACTGAATTTTGTATACTATTTAAAACACTTTCTGATAAAGACCTAATAATGCAATGAAAAGCTTTGTATTGTTTTTATTTACTATGACCAGGATCTGAAACCTCTTTGCTTTTCTATTCATGTCGTCAATAAATGTAACTTGTATTTTTATCATTTTAATTTTATAGCAATTATTATTGTTTTTTAGATAAGTAATGATTATTTATTTTTATTAATTTCTACACTTGAAGATATTTGTTATACTTTTTTACAATAATGTTTTGTTATTTGTGCATCTCTTTAGGAGAGTAGCAATGATTTTTATACTTGGAAGCCTTCCCTTTGCCTCGAATTTGACGTTTTCTTGTTTAAAATGTAATGACAAAGTATGGCTAAATCTGTATCAAACACAATAATAAGAAAGTTTATTTTTTAAAATCTATAATCAATCAGAATGAAATACAATAAGAAATTTTATTTAAATAAAGTAATATTTATCCTTTGATGGTTTCAATGAGTTTTTTATCCCTGCTGTGTTGTTAACTAAATACAAAACACTGTAAGTGTCATCAACAAATTATAATAATAATTGTTATTTATACAGCATGCAAGTAAAGAAAGCTATTATTTCTTAGAGCAATAGTTTGGTTCCTGAGGCTACTGCCAACTAGACGTTACAGCGAGCCATTTGGTTAACACTTCTAGTATAGTATATACTGTATAGGTAGGTATTTGAGTATAGCTAGTGAGAGAGGTGGGGATTAATATTCTCGAGTCTCCAGCAACCAATAACCGAGAGGGGCTCGTCTCTATACGATATTTCATATCATAATAATATCAATATCACTGTCAATCAATCATCAAATAAGTGTTTTGAAAATACCTTACAACCTACACCTACTTTTTCCAAAATATTTTGATTTTGCTATTATTCATTAATTATGTAGTTTTATAATTGCCGCAAAAAAGAAGATTTTTTCGTTTAAAACATTTAAAAAAAGAAATAACACAATTCAAAAGCCTAACCAAGGAGGAAAAATAAATTTGCGTTTAAACTTTCTTACGCAGATAATAACTGAGAAACTCCTAGACAACTAAAAAAATGAAGACACAACAACAAGACATTTCTTTTACTGAATCAAAGTAAATTAATAGAGATAGAAGTTATCAGACATCAAGTTGTCTCTTCATTCATTGATTCAAAGTAAAATAATTGAAATAGAAGATAAAAGTCATTAGAAATCGAACCAAAATGTAATATGAAGTAATGTATAATTTAAAATAAAATACAATCATATACAGAGAGAAGAAAACAATTGATTTCAGTTTTATACAATTAAATTACTTTAAATTTATTAACTATATACATAAAGATACAAAAAATACGTAATACGCATAAATCGGAGAACTAGACTAACACGATGATCAATTGATTAATATCAATATATTAATCAATTAAGATGATAATTAAAAGACAAGTCGCTTTGCGAGGTAGAATAAGGGAAGAACTGTAAAATGTGCAGGGGCAGAATAGAAAGAGCTTGTGGTTGACGAGGTGGGGGACTGGAATCTTATAACATGTTCCTACCTCACTGCGAGCTGAAACAACTAATATAAGTGTTAACCAAATGGCTCGCTACAACGTTTAGTCTACTGCCATGCCATTTAAATATTGATACAAAGCCAAGGGACGTAAAGCTAATATTCCAAGAGCCAGACCTGAAAAAATGTGACTCATTTTGTACTTCAAACCACTTTTTTCTGAAAATATACCTTATAATATAAAGGAAAAGCATAATCTGCCTATCCAGAGTGGAGCCCTTCATATGATTGCGCTCGCTCAAAATATTATAAAATCGAACTAATTCCAGTTTCCTTGAAATAAGTGGTTCCCTGTAGGTCATGTGCAAAACATGAAGAGAACATTTTTTAAAGCTGATAAAATTTCCTATTAAGCAAGAGTTTTTTCGTCAAAATCGGATAAATACAACTTAAAGTTATGACATTTGTTAAATGACCAAAAAAATGCTCAAAAAGCCAGTATTTTGTCAAAGAAATTTGCTGACTGCATAAATGAACCATTTTTAGTGTTTTTGAAAGAGCCATAACTTTGGTTACTGTTATCCGATTTTGATGATTAAACACTCGTTTTATAGAACATTTTATCATCTTTAAAAAATGTTCTCTTCATGTTTTGCACACGACCCACAGGGAACCACTTATTTCAAGAAAACTGAAAGTTGTGTGATTTTATAAAATTTTGAGCTTCATATGAGTGCAATCATATGAAGGACTCCACTCTGAATTGGCAGACTATGTTTTTTGAAAGATACATTTTCAGAAAAATTTGATTAGAATTAGTACAAAATGAATCACATGTTTCAGGTCCGATTCTTGAACAATAAAAAAGTTGTTATTACAAGGAAATAATGACATCCTAGAGTCAAAGAAGATGTGGGGTAAAAGCTAAGGGTAAAAGTGATTAGAGGTGGATTACAGGTGGATTGTAATGCTGACTTGAAAATAAGTGATCTAATTATCGAACATTTTTTAAAACTGGCTGCTTGGTATTTCATTGTTTGTATCTCCAGAACTATGCTAACCAGTTGATGCCCTATTCATCTATATTGCAAAAGCGGCATTTAAGCTTTAAACCTTAAATTAGACTTTTAAGCGTTCAAATCAAATGTTGGCAACACTTATTACAAAGGCATAACCTTTGTCACGCAGTACCTTCCTTTTTCCAACAAGTTCATAACAAATCCAATATGGTAAGTACTTATTTATATCCTTTAATATCTAATTAATCGTTTATGTTTTTGTAATTAAGGTCTAGTAATTTCGTATATTAAACATTTTTGTATAATTGTAAACCCAATTCAAGTGTTTAAGCCAACAGAAATTCTGGCAAATATCTGTTACAAAGTTGGTGATTAGTAGCCGCTCTTAAAAAGTCGTGTTTTATTTTTATTTAATTATTAATATTTGTTTACTTCTTGTTGTTTTTACTAAATGTTTATTGTTAATTATAATGATAATACTTTTTTATAAGAATTTGATTTTTACTTGAAGAGCGTAATAGCTGTTGAAGAGGTTGTAAACAATCCTATGCAAGATAGCTATCTTTTACTCTGTCCATTATATCTTGGCATTTATTATATTCTGCCTTGCTAAGCTGAAATTACCCTATCTATCGTTTACTTCAGGTGTGTAGATCGTGATAATTATAAAACTTTCTAAAGTTCAAGAACTCTGTACTCATTTATTGGTTCGATGCATCAACTGTTTAGCTTGATTCATTGTTTACTTTCTAGTATTTTGGTCCATTTATAATTTAAATCCAGGATTTAAATTATGAGCTAGGAGTTTTGACCTCATTTTATTTTCTAGGCATAGCTTGAGTTTACGTCAAAATTGTCCATTATTACGTTCTCTCAACATATAAAATCCACAGTCGTATGCACTAGAACAGGGGATATGGAATGCCCTGTTCTTGCATGGCATGAATATGACATGGGTACTACATTCCTTTACTTACCAATAAAATTATTAAATCTATTTATGTTTAACGCGAGCTCAAGTATTATCTACCTCTAGAGTCTCTGTCTTAAATACCATAAGATGGTGTATTTTGTACTCATACAGAATTATCTGAGTTATGGTATTATATTATTGGGACACAAGAATGTGTGTCAAGTATTGATGAGAATAATATATGTTAATGGTAATAAGAGGAATAGCTGTCGGAGTATTTTTGAAATAAATATTGTAATGCCTGCCTATAATTGTTTGTTACATTTGAAGTCCATTTTAAATTTATTTACCAGAAGTCTTGAAATGCATTTATATGATGCAAGAAATAAATTCATTTTAATTATCTCATACTACGGATTGTGTAAGGCAGAAGTTGCCCATTATAAATTAGGATTAAATATTTTTAACTATTTATTTGAAAGAGTTAAAGATAAGGAGTTCAGAGAGTTTTGTGAAGCCGTTAAAAATATATTATCTAAAGCTATACATTATGTGAATATTTTTGTTGAAAAATAGTTTAAAAATAAGTTACTAGTTATTTAGTTTTTTTATTTTTGTAGTTTCTTTGGATGACTATATTGTATCTGTCTTTATGATTATAAATTAAATTTTATTTTATTCTAATCATATATGTTAATGATTGCTGTTTGTATTTATAGACTAAAGGTACGTCGAGTTTTGGTAAGCGGAAGAATAAGACTCATACGCTGTGTAGGAGATGCGGCAGATCTTCCTACCACATTCAGAAGTCTAAGTGTGGTCAATGCGGCTACCCCAACAGGAAACTAAGGCATTGTAAGTTATATTTGTGTTTCAAACAACCTCGTGTGTGTTCACTTCATATTTAAATATAGATTTATCTCATCTAACGATATGGGTGAATACTTCAAGTGTTGCCAGGTTAAGTTTCCTCTTAATAGGTTTGTACGGCACATGAACTGAAGTACACTGCTCTAGTCTGCACTATTCTTCTCTACTATCAAAATTTTAATTTAGGAGTAATCTATGGTAAAGTAGAGTAAACTCAAGATGAGATGCTTCTTTTCCAGATTATACGTCCTCTTTTTTAAAGTAAAAAATGGACCAATAAGAACTAGGAAGTTAATGGGAGGGGGAAAAATACCCTACAACATGTGTTGATAAAACTGTTGCACATGTCCTTAACATTTTTAAAGGTTAGGTATATTTATGTGTAATAAACAAGAAAATATATATTTTATTAAATTAAATTAATACAAACAAGTTCAGTCCGTTTCTCCACCTTCCGGGTCTTTATTCCATAGATGGAATAGGAGTTCCTCTCTATTCCAGATGTCACTGGAATTATCTGTTTCTGGTGTTTTTAAGACCTGTGTGGTTTGTATGTGTCTGTTATCATCTTAGCTCCTGGTGTATTTAAGCTAGAGAGTTGAAACTTTATAGAAAATTCAATCTACTGCTGTAATGCTATTAGGAAAATAGTTTTTTATGATGTTATGAACCCGCAATAATGACTTTGCAAAAATTTTGAAAAATCGTAAAACTTGAAAAAATGATGCCATCGAATTGAGATTTGGCACGCATGTGGCCATGATAAGACTAACATATGTGCCAAGTTTCATCTCATTATCAGCATTACTTCAATTTTTATTGAATGACTTGTAAAAAAACAGAAAGTACACTAAGTTTCGTTTCAATACAGGTAAATCCATGATTTTTGTTGGATCATAAAAGTTAAGCAGCATTGGGTGTGGTCAGTGTTGTATGGGTGACCGCTGAGATTGAGGATGCATTTACTATCGGAGGATGAGTGAAGCGTGTCCGAGGACATGCTGCAGTGTAAATTTGGTGAATTGTATATTCTGAGGATGAGCAGAGCAAATTCAATGTGATGAGAAAAAGTTCTCATTTTTTTATTTATGTCGAGAAAAATGATACAAATGCAGTAATTTATAAATAGACAAACTGTATTATATTATAATCTAAATATTTCCACATTTAATAGATTAGGAAAACTTAATAGATAGAAGGGTAGAAACCCTTACCTTGTAACCATAGATAGGAGTCCCCATTGGATTGTTTGAGTGCATCGAAAATCTCTAAAAGGATGCTTCCTTTAAACTGATCCATTCTAATAAATCCATTTCAATAAATTTAAAAAATACTATAAACAATTTTGAAGTTAAAAAGGTTTGGAAAAATATTAAATGAAAAGTGAAGTGTCAATAAAAATGTATTGACAAATTTATCTGGTAATATAAATAAAGAATTAGGAAAAAGTCATAACAACACGTCAAATTGGAGTAGAGGGAAGAGAAATAAATAAATATTAAAACCGCTTAATTTATACTTTAGTAAAAACCATAACATTCCCAAAGGTCACCCATTCATGTAGTGGCAATGTTTGATGCTGCAAAACACTAGTGATGTGACAAAAGCCATAAATAGACTATCCGTATTAAAAAGATAAAAAATCTTAATTAGTTTATTAGAGGACACCTAAACTGGAAATGGATCCCTAGAGGCTCCTTTAAAGGAAAATTTATCTATTTTATAGTGTATTAACCCCCCCCCCCCCCATAATCCCCCTGGTTCTCATCAGTCCCGTGTGATTGCAAATTAAAGAAAAATATATTCATTTTATGGTACTCTTTTACCTAGTTACCCACCCCTAAAATCACTTAAAAATAACGTATTTTGGAATATTGGTTAGGGAAAATGAGTTAAATAAAACATTTTGTATTTGCAGCCTATTTTATGTTATGAAAAAAAAAAAAACAATAACAATCTGACCTTATAATTCAATAAATTGGTTCACTTTTATGTCTAAAAAACGTAATGTCAAGATGGAAAGATTGTTTAAAACATATGTATTGCAGGGCTTGGAATTTTAAAAACTGAAAGACTGTGCAGTGAGTGTGGGAAAAATATGATGTTAAGGGGACCCCAAGAAGGCAAAAATTATGGGATTTGGAGGTGGAGAAATTTGTGGTGCCGTTGGTCCTCCTTATTTCATGTTGGATGTCCTCATATCTCATTCCACCACGACACCAGAAATAACTCAGCATAAATGCTTATTTTAAAGTAACTTTAGCATTTTCGAAAAATGTGCCAGTTAAAGCACCTGCCGATTTCCTGCACCTCCAAATCCCATAATTTTTGCCTTCTTGGGGTCCCCTTAACATCATATCTTTTCCACATTCACTGCACAGTCTTTCAGTTTTTAAAATTCCAAGCGTCTTTCAGTTTTTAAAATTCCAAGCCCTGCAACACATACGTTTTAAACAATCTTTCCATCTTGACATTATGTTTAAATAAAAGAATAAACCAATTTATTGAAATATATTAGGTAAATTTATCTTACCTTGCAACCATTCGTAAAACTCCCACTCGCTGTGCGTTCCGTAAGCAAAAATCCCATCTCTCATATTCATATTCTTAATACTTCCATAGTGTTTTTAATACACCTGACACTCCAGTTTGGCGTTTTAAAACAGAATGTAAATTCTTTGACATTTTTTTATTATTTGTTTGACAGTACCTGTTTGTATTTTTTCCTGCCATTTGAAAAATAAATTTGGTGGGGGAGGGGGGTGGAGGTTGGATAGCAGACTATATTGCCTATTAGCACCCCTCTTTACATAGTTACCACCCTCACAGGTTGGTGGGTAAACAGGCTACAATATTGCCCAATAGCACCTCTTTACATAGTTACCCACCCTCACTGGTTGGTGGGTAACAACTAAACAATATGCCCAATAGCACCTCTTTTTACATAGTTACCCACACTCACTGGTTGGTGGTAACAGACTACAATAATTGCCAATATCCGCACCTCTTTTACATAGTTTACCCCTCATGTTGGTGGGTAACAGACTACAATATTGCCCAAATAGCACCTCTTTTACATAGTTTACCACACCTTCACTGGTTGGTGGGTAACAGACTACAATATGCCCAATAGCACTCTCTTACATAGTTACCCCACCATTCACGGTGGTTGTAACATACAACAAATTGCCCAATAGCACCTCTTTTAACATAGTTACCCACCTCTTTATTCTTCCTATTCCCTCTCTTCCCATTCTTAACCCCATACAAAAGCCCCTCATGCTTTTCGACGTCCCTATGAACTTGTAAAATTATTAACTTTATAACTTTTCAGTTTTTTAGGAATTTTCATCATTTAAATGTTTATTGGCGTAACTTTTTCTATTTTCTCTTTTCCCCATTTTTCTCCCCATACAAAAGCCCTAGTGCTTTTCGATGGTCCCACATTGAGATTGTACAAATTAGTACTTTTATGTAATTTATGATAAGAACACTTGATAAAGTACTGTATGAAAATTTATACAGTACTTTTTATTTTTTTTATTTATTGGTGGGTAACAAACTACAAGTTTTCCCTATGCTTCCTTTTTTCCTTAGTTACCCATTATTTGGTGGGTAACTAGGTAAAAGAGTGCCCATTTTATCTATATTGATGTTAAATTATCTCTTTACCTGATGCGAGCAATGCCAGTTTAGATGACCCCATTTTAGAGATGTGAGGGGACACTTAATCTGGAAGAGTGTACATTAGATGTACCAACAAGTGTACCAACAAAATAAAAGTGTCAATAACGTTCCTAGCTAAACAAAATAAAAAATTATTTACAATATATTTGCATTTTTTGTTCAATTTATTGTGTAACTGAGTTGCTATAGAAAATGTCGTTATTACTGCAACTAAATTGTTTTAGGTAGACCGGTTCAAATTTCAGTGTATAATCAAGTTTTGTGCACCTTGCTTTTTGGTCAAATTATGAAGATTACTTAGATCTTGAGTAAATAGTTATTATTGTCTTAATCTGCATTATCTTTTGTTAAAAACCACTGGGCTAATCACTAGTTTTAAATAATTTTTTTCCAAATTAAGTATGTTCATAGCTTTCTGATTAGACGAGTGAATCCAATTTCAGCAATATAAGATGTAATCACTTCAACTAGAGATGTGTTGAATTCTTTCTTTTAATAAAGATAGTACACGTTAATAAAACAACAATTATTTGCTCTAATTCCACTTAAATAATAATTTAAACGAAAAGTATGCTGAACACAAGCACTTGAAAATTTATCACTTATAGTTTATTATGAGCATAAAATATTTTAAGACAAAAAATACCACTAATATTTAGTTTTATAAATTAAAAAATAGCTTAAATAAAGTTATAATTTGGAAAAAACAAACTAAAATACATTGATAACTCATAAATGATTGTTATCACTTATGATAAGAGTGATATCTCGCCTCAACTTTATTTATTTTACTTTACTTTATTTTAATTCTAAGTCTTGCTTAAGGATTTATGCTAATTAGTTGCCATGGCTTGCTGAGGGTATAGTAATGCTATAGAGTGGAGAGATGAGATATCACTATTACTTACTTCTTATCGATGTAAGGATACAAGTATGGTCACCGCGAGCTTAAACTGAGGGTGGACTTGTAAAATGACCTGTAGGAGCAAAGACAAAGCTGATTATGTACAATTTGACTGTAATGGCAAAAATGGTATGTCTGTACACAAATGCCTCTCTGCCATGTTGCATACATACAATATTTTATCTACTCTTGCTCAATCAAGGTATTGAACATTTGAAACAGATTCTAATATGTCAATCTATAAATGCTAATCTTAGTTCAAGATTAGTTTTACAAAGCATTATTTAATTGATCTAAACTTGAAATGAGACATGTTACAAAATATTATAATTTAGCATATTTTCTAATTTGGCCTAAACAGTCCGAGGAATTAGCTATTTTCTGTCAAGGGAATTTAAGATTTTAGTCTCGTGAATGTAATTAAAATGTTAGTTCATTTCCCTGGGCAGTTGATTCTTCACAGCAGGACAATGCTGCATTCCTAACAGTGAATAGTGAAGGAATAATTCATTTTGCTGCTGTGTGCAGATACAAGTTAATTTGTTTTTAATATGAGGTGTGTATTGTGTTGTAATGTTCAGATAACTGGAGTATCAAGGCTCAAAGGAGGAAGACTACTGGCACTGGTAGGATGAGGCACCTTAAGATTGTACACAGGAGATTTAGGTAACTAATAACTCATACATGCTTATCTACACAATGATTCCGCAAACATTTGCCACTTGAACAACATAGAGATATACTTCTTGAGGGGGCATTCCTTCAAACATCAATATATGGCTCTACGAGATGATGTCCTGAGCCTAACACTGATAAACCTGAGCTACATCTTATGTTACTTCCATGGCTTATAATTTTTTTATCAGTTCCCTTATTATATGTAAGAAAGCCAGCTCCCAAATCTTCATTTTTATTGCACCAATTATATCTTTTGATTAAAAAATTGAGCCTATAAAAAATTACTTTTTAATAATATTCAAATTGACCCCCTCCCTCAAAAGCTACAATCAGATTAGCTACATCAAACAACCTTAATTGAGCCAAAGTTTTGTCTTCACTATTATTAGGTTCTGATGTGGTGTCATTTTGATTTACCTACCAATGTAATAATGCAATGTACTATTTATACTGTAGGTTTATGGACTAGTAATGCGTTGCATCAAGAACTCACGGCAAAGAATATATAAAAAAAATATTAATTTAAAACAAGCGAAATAAGTTTATCAAAACATTCGGATGCTATACTATTTTAAAGTATAAACTCAAACAAGGCTCGCATCGCTTGCTAGTTTAGGTATCTTTAACATTTTTACAAAGTAAAAAAGGCTCGCTACGCTCGCTAGATTGCTTATATTTATAATAATACATGTTAAGAAAAGCTCGCTTCGCTCGCTAGATTGCTTATATTTATAATAAATATATTGTAAAAAAGGCTCGCTTCGCTCGCTAGATTGCTTAAATTTTAATAAATACAACGTTAAAATAGGCTCGCTTCGCTCGCATAGATTGCTTATATTTATAATAAAATATAATTGTAAAAAAGGCTCGCTTCGCTCGCTAAATTGCGTAGATTATATTAATGCATAGTAAAAAAGGCTCGCTTCGCTCGCTTGATTGCGTATATTTATAATAATAATGGGTAAAAGAAGGCTCGCTTCGCTCGCTAGATTGCGTAGATTTATATTCATGCATGTAAAAGAAGGTTCGCTTCGCTCGCTAGATTGCTTATTATTTATAATAAAATATATTGTAAAAAGGCTCGCTTCCTCGCTAGATTGCATAGATTTATATTAATGCATATTAAAAAAAGGCTCGCTTCGCTCGCTTGATGCGTTATATTTATAATAAAATATATTGTAAAAAAGCTCGCTCGCTCGCTAGATTGCTTAAATTTGTAATATACAACTTAAAAATAGGCTCGCTTCGCTCGCTAGATTTGCTTATATTATAATAAAATATATTGTAAATTAAGGCTCGCTTGCTCGCTAGATTGCGTAGATTTATATTGATGCAAGTAAAAGAGGCTCGCTTCGCTCCGCTAGATTGCGTTATGTATAAAAAACATAGTCGCTTCGCTCTGATTTGCATATATTAAATATTAATGCATAGTATAAAGAGATGGTTAATAAAAAAAGGCCTCGCTTCGCTCGCTTAGAGTTGCTTATTATTAAATATTAATATTGTAAAAAAGGCTCGCTTCGCTCGCTAGATTGCTTATATTAATATTAATGCTAGTAAAAAAGGCTCGCTTCGCTCGCTAGATTGCTTATATTTAAATTAATACTACGTTAAAAATAGGCTTGCTTCGCTCGCTAGTTTGCTTATATTTATAATAAAATATATATAAAAAGGCTCGCTTTCGCTCGCTAGATTGCTTATATTTAATATTAATGCATAGTAAAAAAGGCTCGCTTCGCTCGTTAGATTGCTTTATTTATAATAATACACGTTAAAAATAGGCTCGGCTTCGCTCGCTAGTTGCTTATATATTATAATAAAATATATTGTAAAAAAGGCTCGCTTCGCTCGCTAGACTTGCTTATATTTAATATTAAATGCATAGTAAAAAAAGGCTCGCTTCGCTCGTAGATTGCTTATATTGTTATAAACAACGTTAAAAATAGCTCGTAGATTGCTTATATTTAAATATTAAGCATATTAAAAAAGGCTCGCTATATTATATAATAATAAATGGTAAAGAAAGGCTCGCTTAAATTTTATTTTTTTGAGTTTATTATTTTTAGCCGCCATTTTAAATTAATAAAAAAATTTGAAATGTTGACCATGAAAAAATATATTTTCTTTTTCTACTCTTTAAGAGCTTTTAAACGATATACAACACGATTTTTTGCTCAAAAATTTTTATCCGGTCCGCCATATTGGCCGCCATTTTGAATATATTTTTCGGAATATTACAAAAACTATACAGCTCTGACATATAGTAATTTTACTTGTATAAAAGTATCTAAAGTATATTACAATAGATCTTTATCTGTGTAAATTCTTATAAAATTAGTAAAAACTAATATTATATTAAATTATGGCCGCCATGTTGAATTTCTCGGAATTTAGTATATAACATTTTTTGTTCTACTAATCAAGAGCTTTAAAACGATATATTACTCGAGTTATTCCTTCAATTTTAAATTTTTTGGGTTCATTATTTTAGCCGCCATTTTTAAATTTTTCAAAATTTTAAATTTTGACCATGAAAACATATATTTTCTTTTTCTACTCTTTAAGAGCTTTCAAACGATACAACACGATTTTCGCTCAAAAATTTTTTTTATCCGGTCCGCCATTTTGGCTGCCATTTTGAAAATATTTTTCGGAATATTACCAAAAACTATACAGCTCTGACACATAAATAGTTTTACCTGTATACAAAATTTTATCAAAATCGGTCAATTTTTACGGCAGTTATCGCGACACGTACAAACAAACACACAAACACACAAACAAACGCGCCGTCCCAATCTTCTGAAATGTAAGAACTCACTTACGTTCGTTCAAAAAAGAGTTGAGTTTGCAAAAAAATTGCATTTCACCAGAATTATCTATTTCAGGTGTTTTTAAAACCTCCTGACTGGTTTTTACCAAGTTTTCTGTCTGTATGTGTCTCTGTTAAGGTAACTCCCAGCGAATTTATGCTAAAGAATTAAAAAAAAGAAAATCAACCAGTAAAAAATGCATCTTTATGTTAATAACTGAAAATAATGACAGCAAAAAATCAAAAATAAATAAAACACATAATAATATTGTGACCAATTTGAGATTTGGCTTGCTTGTATCATGTAATAAGACCCACATATGTGCCAAGTTTCATCTCATTATCCATCCTAGTTTAATTTTTATCAAATGACTTGTATTCATTTTGTGAAAATAATTCATTTGAGTTCAAATTTAGTAAGAGTGTTTCCCTTTAAGTAACTCATCACAGTGGAAGCAAAATGTCTGATTCTTAATCTACATTGACGCGGTCACCACCAGAAGACCTAAATCTTCATGACAATAACCGCGGAAGCCTACGCAGTTTATTATCAAAGTTAATTTATTTATTTATTTTTTTAATCGTTTTATTTTAAACTGAGTATGATAAGTATAAATAACTTTTAAATAATAACAACTTTAATTATTAAAACTTGTATCATAACATAAAACATTGCAATAAACTGTTTTTGTCAGATATATTTTAAAGTTTTGCCTGTCTTGGGACAAGGAGTAAATCCCCTTGTATTCAAGTGCATCTTTTAGTTCTAAGGTAGGCCATACTTCACCTGAATGGTTTTTTAAAATTTTACCTGCCTGTTAAAGTCATATGAACCAAAAAGAATTTTCCTGCTTAAAATTAGTTAAGTAATGATTGGTTTTGCTGTGGTGAGAATGACTGGTGAAGCCTGGACTTGAATCTCTCTGGTATCCACTGTATTTATTTAATGTGAACTGAAGCGTCTCTTGTCTGTCTGGTATAACAGTGTAACTTTTGTTTATTGTTGCAGGAATGGGTTCAGGGAAGGCAAACCTGTGCCAAAGAAGATCGCTGCCTCTTCATAGATAACTTATTGTTTTTAACATCATAACTTCTATCTCTTTTTATATTAAATATAATATAACATCTTTACAAAAACACATGGCTTTTATTAGTATTGTTTTTAAACCTTCTCTAATGCTGAGTGTATCGAGATATTAGTAAATAAAGATGGTAGTGTCTATCTCATACCATTGTGTGCTCTGGTGCAGTTCTTTGAGGACTAGTTGTACCCCTATCAGTTACATTTTGAAACATTAAAAAAGTAACCTGAACCCCTTAGACTATTGATATAATCAAATAAACAGAACACAATTCTGAATCTTGAAATACCAGAACAACCAGTGTGTGTACAGAGAACCAAAATTGAACTATTATAACCTTAACTTACCCATAGAGGATTCAATGAGGTTACACACAGCCCTAAAAGCATGTTTCAGGGCTCACAATGTAATGACATAGTCTTATGTCCCTTAAAGTAATATTTGTATGGGATTATCTGATTATTTTGATCTCTTAAAAACAAAGTTATATTTATTATTATTTTTAGTCATTCCAATTATGTATTGAGATAGTCTATGCCCCCTCTATTAATACATATCTCCTAAATATATATATATATATATACCCTCTATTAATATATATGTATAAATTATATCTATGGTGCAAGCAGCCCTGAGAGGACTAGTTGTTACCTACAGTCTATCGTTTAATTTAAAATTCCCCAAGCTCATAAGTATTTTAGGGATTGACCAATCAGAGAAGCCGCTGCCAACCTCTCACTTTAAAAGATAAAAAAATCACTACCACTATAACCGCTGTAGGGGAAAAACCTTCTTCCCGTCAATCGTTCACTTTGTTTATGGTTCTTCTTTTGATTACATCGTTTTGAAAAATACTTTCAAATTAATCTTAACAATGATATTTTAAAATAAAACTACACAAAAGAAATGTAAAAAAACATCGCCAAGAAAACACGGATAAAATAACCTGATTTGTTTACATAGTTTTTTCCCGCTCCCTTCTTGCAGGGATTTTTTTTCTTAAGAATCAGTGGTGTCTAAACTGACCTGTCAAGATTTTTAAACTAAACGATAGACTGTAATCTACCTGAGTGTATAGATATATGTTACAGAATACCCTTATTATTGTCTATTAAGATGTAAACAAAAGAGCAAATGAGTGAGCAGGTATTTTATTTGAACAGAAACATCAATCCCACACTCCATATTGATAATATAAATATTATCAAGCACAACATGAGCCAAATTGGTAGCATTTTCCTTTAAAGTAGAGAATAGTTTATTTCCAATATCTTACTAGATGACCAAACCCAGGCCACGATCACCAGTACTCTTGAACCTTCCTCAGATATCTAGTACTGCTTCTCTGCAATATGTTCAAATAACTAATATATTTCTTACTTTGAACGGTGTCCTAAAGTTGGTTCTTTAACAACATTGTACTTCACAGCAGCTCAATTTTAAGGTTCTAGAATCATTGTGTGAGGGGGTCCAGCTTTTTGTTTGTTCTGTAGCAGTGCCGGTCCCCCAAGATAGAGGAGAAAATAGTAAGCTTCTCAGTTATAATGGGTAAGACCCGTGTATTTCCAGGCTGACAGGAAAACTCCAGTACACAATTTTTATTTGTTATTTTAACTTTTTGTGTTCGTTTGATAGAATATTTTCCTTTTAATAATTTCTTTTAATTTTGCTTTTTAAATTCAATTAAAACAAGTACATGCTCTTACTATTAGTGTGACTAAACTCATCCAATACATTTTTAAAAACAGCTGATGGCCGAGTAGAGCGCCATTTTTCCTTTGGCACATTTTTTATTAATGGAAAATAGTTTTCAAAAGATCAATCAAGTAAAGATTTGTAAAAAGGCGGGAGGGAGTCAGTTGTGTTTCCATTTTCCACCACTATTTTGGAGGGGTGCCGTTCGTTGGAGCTCCAACGATATGGAGCGCCAACGAATCGTTGGAGCTCCATTCTTTGGCGCTCCATATTGTTGGAGCGCCATTCTTTGGCGCTCCATATCGTTGGAGCTCGAACGATTTGGAGCGTCTATGAATTTTTAGAGAAATCACACGAGAAAATTAAAGTGCAGGCAATTCGTTGGCTCTCCATATCGTTGGAGCTCCAACGATGTGGAGCGCCTATAAATGGCGCTCCAACGTATTGGAGCGCAAATGATGGCGCGCGAACGAATGGAGCGCCAACGACTGGTACCCTTTGACCAGCGCTGGTAAAGTTTCAAAGGTAGAAGAGAGAAGTCGGGCAGAGACTAGATACTTAAGCAGTGACTCGACTCAATGGTGGGAAAATTTAGATTGCGGTCGACGCTAGCGCTGTAGAGAACCTACCTTTTAACTGATGTGCGTGGCTTAATTTCCCGCTTTTCCCTACATTCAGTTTGACATTTTTTTATGCTTTATATTGTTATACTTCTAATAACTAGGTAACCAGCTCTAGCTAACCACCTAGATAAGTCTTAGAACTTAAATGGTATTAGAACTAACTTCTAAGACTTTCGTCATCTTTGAACTTAGTAGTAGTAATATGTGGGGGGGGGGGGGCGGTAGTAACTACAAGGCAAGAAGACCACGTTGTTGGGCCCTTTTTGCCAGCTCCCTAAGATAGTGTTCTACTCCTTTTAATTTCAAGTGTAGGTATATTTCATCTAATCTAGACAGAAGAGCCGTGGATTTCTATGGTTCCTCTCATGCTTTTTTTTTCAAGCAATCATACATATTTTCACTGACTCTTATAGTCTAGTGAAAACTAGGAACAACACGTGCCCTCGCTGTTATACCAAACCTCTATACACTTTAAACTGTAAGGCAGACACAGTATCGTCATTGAACTTACACAGAACGCTTTTGATGACTGGTAAGGTTTTCATTCATTCAATTTAATCAGCTAATAACCTTTGACCCCTGAAGTGCGTTCTGCCTGGGACACCCATCCTATACGAGTCGGCAGAATTGCAGATCCTTGTTCAGGAAGGTATTTACGAAAAATTGAGACCGCTTCCAGCCATTACACTTTTTATTAACAAAACACCCCTGGGCTCTTGGACTAATACAATAAAATGTTCACAAAAATTGATAGAAATTAAAACTGGCACTGAAGGATGTGAGTCCTGTGCTGTGGGAGTTGATCTGTTCGTATCAAGGAGTAAGAGTGTATAATATAAGAAGTAGCAGTTTAAAATATTCCTATTTAGTGCTCTGTGTCTGTAAGTTAAATTAAAAAAATAATAAATGAAAGAAGTTAAATAAATTTTTGATAAAAAATGTGGAAATAATTAGTTAAAGTTAGTATTATATTTAGTAATAGTGAAATAGGTTAAATATAAATTTTTAGCGAAGTTAATTGGTTGGTGTCTTTAATTCTGTTCAATTGTATTTTGTAAAGTATTTCTTGGTAAGTGTTTTTGAAGGATGGTTCATCGATGTTGTGTCGTATATTTTTTGGTAGTTGATTGAATAGATTCGAGACTATGTAGTACCATTGTTTCTGCACTGTAGTTGTCTTCATGTAAGGGGGTTGGTAAGCATCATGTTCTAATGCTCTTGTCCTGTAGTCATGTTCTATTCTTGTAAGTGTGTGTTTTCCAGTATGCACTCGCTTTAAAGCTGTCAGTCTGTATGTCTTTAATTTTTAGAATTTCTAGTTGTTTAAATAGGGGTATTGATGAGGTATGTGTTGGTTTTCTTAGGATTATTCGTATGATAAGTTCTGTGCAGTAGTTAGTGGTAGTAAAAGTAGAGTCTGGTGCTGATCCGTAAGCGATAATTCTACTGTAGTATTGAATATATATGTATGCTATATATATGTATGTAATATATATGTTTTAAATGTATATATCTAATATATATGTATGTATGCGTAGTAAAGTTGTAGTTGACTGTGTAAGTTTAAAAAATTTCTAGTTTGTAAAAATAAGTATGATAATTGTCGTATTTTTTTAGTTATTGTCGTTATGTGGGGCTTCCTTTCCTTATTGTCGTTATGTGGGGCTTCCTTTCCTTATTGTCGTTATGTGGGACTTCCTTTCCTTATTGTCGTTATGTGGGGCTTCCTTTCCTTATTGTCGTTATGTGGGGCTTCCTTTCCTTATTGTCGTTATGTGGGGCTTCCTTCTTATTGTCGTTATGTGGACTTCCTTAATCTTATTGTCTATATGTGGGGCTTCCTTTCCTTAATTGTCGTTATGTAAGCACCTTTAACAAAATAGTAATCAATTAAATATGAAAATACGAATCAAAACAATGTGCGGGAAACTGAAATAAATGTATTAATTATAACCTTAACTAATAATGAGGTTATACAGGAGGTTTTAATGAGGTTACACAGAGCCCCTCAGAGCCCCAAAAAGATGTTTTAGGCCTCAATGTATTGTGGCCTAAAATACATTGTATCTCAATGTATTGAGATAGGCCATGCCCCCTCTAGTATATAACTCTATGGTTTCGATAATCAAAATCTAAAGTTTTCCTCATTAAAGTTAACCCCCCTGGTGTAGGGTTATGTTATCTGTGCATCGTAATTTAACTTAATGTCTAAGTTATTGGCAGCTTTGTATTAATTATAAATACGCTTAATTAATTAATTAAATTGTAATGCAATCAGCATTACTCGTCTCCTCAACTCACGTAATATGAAATAAGGGGTGTTATATAAATAAGTGATATATGATTTATTTTAGAAAAAGGTTTTATCTATTACAGTAGTAGAAGTAGACTTCTAGCTTACCAATCAAAATGAATGAGTTGATTTCGCAGTTCTTATATTCTTTGGAAAGATAAATAATGGAAAAATGCTATGTATCTATGGTTGGTAGTATTGAGAATAACTCACATTCGTTTCCTTTAATTCTGATGACTTATTGTCTTGGATATGATAGTTGTCCGTGATGTCTTTTCAAAAAGGTTTACTTGATGAGTTAAAGACGACTTTAGCGTGCAATCTTAATTGCTAAATTAAGACTTGTTGATGAATTCTGCCGTCGATGAGTAAGCAACTCTTCTTTTTTCAGGTGGTATTTCTGATTATATATAATATTGTTAAATAGTCGCATTTAAGTTTACTCTAGCAAGGCAACAAAAGTTTCTATTCTGTCATTAACTACAAAAACTTAATCAACTATTTATAACTAATTGACGTTTTGTAAATAGACGGATGACAATGCTACCTGAATAAGGAAGGCATTAATATTAGGACTGCATATTATCGAATTTCCTATGGCAACATTCGCTGATAGGATAGGGAAGGGGGGGGGGCAGCTTCAGCGATTTGTTTGTTCCGAAGAACAAACAAACCGATTTGTGGCGAAGAAAATACGAAGCTTGTCGGTTAAAAATGGGTTAGACTCGTGTAACAGAAAACTCGAGTACACCAAGATGTTAGAAATTTATAAGGTGATTCAATTCGATGCGACCAAACCAAACGCATTCCGAGGTTATAACCTGACTTTTTAGCTAATTTTTAAAGAAAAAATGAGCATATGAGATTGGAGTCATGGAGGGGGGAGTGAGGGAGGTATATTTTTTGAGAGGGGGTCTTCCTGATCAAGAATATATATATATATATATATATATTATATATTATATATATATATATATATATATATATATATATTATAATATTATAATATATATATATATATTAACATACATACATACAACAACCATGTGACCGCGAAGCGGCTAGGAGGCCTCTGGTTTATGAATGACGTATGACGTCATTGCAGGACTCGGTAAAGGCGGTCAACATTAAAGATTGACCATTTATTCCTGCAATGACTTCAATTCATGACTATAATCTAACATGCCAAAAAAATTTGATATCATTTATTACTTTGTTCACTTGCGGGGTTTCATTGCGCAAAATCAAGTAAACACGAAATGAATCTTCCAAGACACCCAATATCTTTTGTGATTATATTATGATGAAACCCAGTAACTGTAATAATTTGTGATTACAATTTTTCTTTTATTTATTTATTTAAAATGCATGATGCATGAAATTATATTAATGAACTTACTAAGTATGTTTCTACTTCATAAACTTTAAATATTGTAACATTTTAAGTTTTTTTTTTGTATATTGTATTATTTGCTGGTTGGATGGAAGAGGAGACTGTAGTGTCAATCCTGCCAGCTAAAATAAATCATTTATAAATAAGTATCTATTATTATGATTGTATTGTCCTGAAGGGAACGCAAGACATGTACTGTACATTTATATATGAATCTGTTTTCGAGGAACTTTGAACTATAGGTTTTTTAGCTTATCAAAAATAATATTGATAAATTTAGTTTCAATTTTAACAGGTTGTTTTATTTATATTTAATTATTATTCATTAAGATTATTATATTTTATATCATACATAGCATAGAGTTGATATAAAATAGTTATAGTTGTGTTATGTGAAACTATTCACATAACACTACTAGTTACATACATATATTTTATATTCTACTACACATACATAAATATAAATATTTTATATTTACATATAAATTTTTATATATACATCATATAAATATTTAATATTATATGAAATAATAAATGTCTCATATTGTCATTAAAATTGCAGATACGTATCAAATTCGCTTCTTTATAATGATTTATTAATTACAAACACCACCTATTCTTCTGATATGGGGGGTGGCAGACTCCCCCCCTCCCCTCCCCTCCTAGCTATGTATAGTACGCGAGGGTAGGTTCTAATTTTAGTTCTAACTTTGACTCCGGCTTGAGCTTCCGTTTAGACCTCTGTATCCTAAAATAGACCGTCATGGTTAGATAGTATGGTCTACTTAGGCATTATAAGAGCTTTGTGAAAAAAATGTTTTATAATTACGTTCGTGTTTTAAACATTTGTGTTTTAAAATTACTCCATTTTTAATTATTTTTCCTATTTGTGTTTCATAATTACAATTGTGTTTTATTATAACGATGGTTGTGTTTTATAGTTTACGACATTTGTGATTATTAATTTATTTTCTTTTATAATATTTTCTTTTTGACGGGCATTGAATTACTTTTGTTTCATAATTACATTCGTGTTTTATAATTACGACGTTTGTGTTTTATAATTACGACGTTTGTGTTTTATAATTACGACGTTTGTGTTTTATAATTAAGATATTTGTGTTGTTTAGTTACGACGTTTGTGTTTTATAGTTTCAACATTACGTCTGTGTAATAACTGATGTTAATAGATCAGGTCACAATGTTTATAATGATAAGATCATTATCTGATTTTATTGAAGGGATCTAATTATGAATTATTTGTTTGAAGTTCTATTTTAAATGACGGATTTTCTTTAATAGACTTCGTTCATAATCAAGGATAAGTGTTTTTATATTGAGTGCTGTTATTACAGATTATACATAGGTTCCATCTATTATCGGGCTGTTCTATTATAACGAACTAAAGACGATAAGGCCTTATTTATTTCAAGTTATTATTTAGATAACGTACTTTCATGAGTTTCATAATTACAGTGATTTTTTACGAATCATCTTTTAAATTACGGATTTTTCGTTTATACGTGCTATAATTACGCGTTACTGAAATGTTTATTTTGTAAGTACGTATTATATATTACGTATTGTATTTAAATTACGGGTAGCATCCAACTAAAACTACCATGGCCACCGTAATGATGACGAGTTGATATTATACCTAAAGTTATATTTCAGCTCGTTTGACAGAGAAGAAAAGGAAAATGTTTTCCACGCTAAGACTTCGTCAGAGAAAAACTGATAAGGATAAAAATAAACAAGATAACAAGAAAACTAAGAGTAGCAAGTGTGAGTATTTCCTTCCTATGAAATTTGTACTTTTAGACTTGGGGGCGATCTGTAGCAGTGTTATCAGAACCTGGAGCCAACACAAATTACCGGGCTCAATTTTTCCTACGAGTTTTATCTCTATTCGCTTTCACTTCTTATATTTCAGCAAATTTCCTTGAAAAAAATTACTAATAAATTGGGTAGTATTGTGGAAGTTGGATTAGAAGTGAATATATATGTATATAATTACAAATGAAGAAGGAAAATACTAAAAGTATAACATAACAATCTTTTATAATAATAATAACTTACAGGAGGTGAAGCGAAGAGATTTAGAGGGGTTTTGAGAATTTTCGACGTATGTCTTCTTCGGTCAGGTTAGGTTGGGAAGTGACTCGGGACTTCCCAACCTAACCTGACCGAAATCAAAACCCCCTCTAAATCTCTTCGCTTCACCTCCTGTAGTTATTATTATTATAAAAGATTGTTATATATATATATATATATATATATATATATATATATAATATATATATATTATATATATATTATATATATATATACTATGCATATAAAATGTTGCCAAACCTGTTTTTATGTGTTTGGGACCTCTGAAATGGATTTTAGCCACACTTCTAAGTTCGACTTCTGTCATGCAGGCTACCCTATTAACGAATTTTTCCTAAGGAAATTCGCGAAAAAAACAAAAACATATGACTGGATAAAAATGTACTTGAAGGAAATACCTAGAAATGTACTAAGAAATACTTGACCAGTATATCAACCATTTTTGAGTCATTAGTAGCGGTTAATGACGTCATAGAAAAATATTTTCTGAAGGTCAACTAAAGCTAAAAACTAATTTTTTTATTAAGTTTTAACACTAATGTAATTACAATAGGAGCTGGGATGGTAGAGCACACAGATGCACAGCTAGATAGCATTACACCACTCAGCAGCTATTAATATTACACCTGAAACTAAATTTAGTAATTTAGTCGTAATCAGGGTTTCCAATTTTTATCAAAAACACCATACTTTTCCTATATATCTACGGTATAAATGAGGAAGAGTAAAAAATTGATGTTCTATGGAAATAATAATTTGAACACGACACAAGGCTTTTTGTTTACATTATATTTTCTAATCATCGGCGGACAGGTGAGGAACAAGATGGGTGGGAGTTGCAGGTAAACATGTTATTCTGGAAATAAAATATTTATATGAGAAGTTTATAAATAACTTTGTTATAAGGAGAGAGTTAGGACCTGGAGATATGACAAGATAGGGTCCGACCTGTGATATACAGACGTCAACATAACTACAATATCTTCCCCACACACGTGTTACTTCTCATTCCACGTAAAAACAAAACAATCTGCCTAATATGCTACTACGCAACAATACCAACCTACTAACAATCTTATGAACGGCATTCCACTGCATCCTATTAGCACGAATAAATGGTAAAAAAACAAATAACTAAGTTCTTTTATAAGTGACTTTTTAGGGCCACAAGGGTAGGATTGAGCTAAAACTCGCTCTTTTTGTCTTAGCGTGTCTAAAACTATAAAACTCTTTGCTAACCCCCCCTCCCCCTCCCCATTTTATTTCATAATCAGTTGGTTTTAGAGTTTTTGTTTTATATGGTGGTAGTACATACAGGGAGTACATACAGGGAGTACATACAAAGAGTACATTACAAATAAATATAATAATTAAATAAATAAATCGTTTTATTTATATATAAATACCTGTTTACAAATTGCAAATTATAAATAAATAAAATAATATATATTGACCATTTATGTCGCATAAGCTCAAGGCTTGAGCGCGACACGAAAATTAATCTGACAATTCATTAATCTGATAATTCAGCTCCACACTGAGCTATAGCGATAAAATGGGTCTACCCCCCCCCCCTCCACCACTGCCAGTTTAAATACCTAATTATTTTTTTGACAATCGTCTGGCATGCATGGCAATCTGATTACCGAAATGTGTTTTTCTACAATGACTTCAAAAAGTTAAATCGGAGCATATCTTTGTATGGATCAATTGTGAAATTGTGTCATACCCTGGAAAATTAGATGCTTATCGTTGAATTGCGGTCATAATTCCTGGACCCTTATTTTTTCCATACAATGCATTACCAGTAATGAATTATGGTCTACCAGTTAGCTTTTTACTTTATATAGGAAAAGTATTGTGTTGGCGAAAAAATCCGAAACTGGGATGTCACCGGATTTATCCGTTTCAAGTGTTTTTAATGCCTCCTAAGTGGTTTTTACAAAGTTGTCTCTATGTGTGTGTCTGTTATCATCGTAGCTCCCAGTGTATTTATGCTAGAGAGTTGGAACTTTATACAAAATGTTGCAATTAGAGTGTTGCAAATCCGATGTGATGAGGAAAAGTTCCGAGGTACCCCATACCCGATTTTATTTTTTTTAATTAAAAATAAGTACTAGTCCTTATACATGCCAGACGGCATAGCTCGGGGGAACATTTCCGGAATCTAATTATATTGATATCAAATTGCTTAGTTCCTAAAATAATGTTATGATCCAATTTAATTTTTTAAAGTTACCGTGGACAAATACATTATAATAATCAGCGTATCATACATGCCAAAGCAATTAACAAACAAATAATCGGGTATTTGCACTTCCAGTAGTCAACTAGATACCAGTGGGGGTACATAGCAGTTTTATCGTGATAATGATTTAGGTCTTCCGGTGGTTACCGCGTCAATATAGATGAATAATCCGACGTTTCGCTTCCACTGTGGGAGGCATCTTCAGGGATGTAGGACATCATGGATAGAAACACAATGCTCTACAAAACTGAACAGTTCAGTTTAGTAGAGCATTGTTATTGACGCGATCAGCACCGGAAGACCTAAATCTTCATGACAATAAATACGGAAGCCTACGCAGTTTATTTATCGTGACAGATCCACACGAAGCTAAGTTAATCAGCATGATGTATTTCAAGTGTGTCACCCTGTATATGTAACGATGAGATCCTGATATTAAGTCAATTTTACAATTTACCGGTGGTTTCTATATAGAAGACACAGCCTTCAGCTGAATTCACTTTAACCCGCAATTCACTTTAAAATCAAAATATCCCGGTAAAATCTTGAAATAACCCAACAGGTTTAGTGATTATAAAACATTACATGCATCCTACGCCTACGCAGAACATCACAAATTTTAGAATTGACCAGTGACCAGTGTAATTTAGGAAACACTATCAGTAACACAGGATGAATACATTCGCCTGCGAAATAAAAGACAAAGCAATGTCACTTCAATAGCAAGTCTATTTTTCCTCCAACTATAGCAATCAATAGTCGGTACTTATTTTACTCTTTACTTCAGACTCGCTTTGCTCGTCCTCAGAATATACGAATCGCTAAATTGATACTGCAACACTTTATGCTCGCTTGATGCTGCCTCACGTTTATGGTTAAACAGAATTAGTTGAATTTTTTTTTTAATTGATTTATTTTCAACTTTTACAAATAATACACAACATTATATAAATAATTAATTTCTTATATATGTATTAAACATTGCACTTCTTCAGATTAGATGATTCCTTCTCTTAATACTTATAATTCGCCTCTAATAAATTAAATAGTAAATGGATTCAAAGAAAAATAGGGTCACATAAACTAAAGAAGTGGCATAAACATCATATTAATATAGAATGTATTAAAAAGTGCGCTGTACTTTCTCCTCATACTTGTCTTCTTATACTTATATTTTCAAAAGAAACTTAATATACTTGCAAATGCAAAAAGGGACGTATTTGTGCCAAATTTCAACTCAATTTGATTATTTTCCGATTTTTAAAAAAACGTTAAGTCATTCAATAGAATCGATCGTGGCATTTGTTTGCGATTGATGAATTTTTGCTGAGTCACTATAGCAGGTTAATGACGTCATAAAAACATTTTCTTGATAGCACAACTAGATCTAATGATTAATTTTGTATCAAGTTTCAACTCTCTAGCATAAATACGCTGGAGACTATGAGCATAACAGACACACACAAAGACTTTCAACTTAGTGAAAACCAGTCAGGAGGTCTAGAAAACGACTGAAACGGATAACTCAAGTCAAATCCTGGTTTTGAATTTTTCGCAAGCTCAATACTTCTCCTATTTACCGATATTAGAAAAAAATTAGGAAAAGTAAAAAAAAAAACATAATAAATATTTATGCTTGTAGGCCGGAAAATGGAAAATAGAGAAAACTTAGGAATACTTATTCCTGACAAGTATAAGACATTTTTAGCTTCCGACATGAAATAAAGTGTGGGCTGTAACAATTACCTATTCAGTCGCAGCCCATGAGGATACAATTTGACGGTCGAGGCAAAAACCTAGAGAGCAAATACATTGCCTGACAGTATATTTTTAATTATTTTAGGAAATACTACATTCTTTATAAGTGATGAATAAGCTTTGTGCTGTGGAGAAAATAGAATATAGAAATAGATGTATAAAATAAGCTTTGTGTTGTGAGCAAAAGAATAGATGTATAAAATAAGCTTTGTGTTGTGGAGCAAATAGAAAATAGATGTAAAAATAAGCTTTGTGTTGTGAAGCAAATAGCTTTGTGTTGTGGAGCAAATAGAAATGTATAAAAATTTGTGTTGTGGAGCAAATAGAAATAGATGTATAAAATAAGCTTTGTGTGTGGAGCAAATAGAAATAGATGTATACAAATAAGCTTTGTGTTGTGGAGCAAATAGAATAATAGATGTATAAAATAAGCTTTGTGTTTGGAGCAAATAGAAATAGATGTATAAAATAAGCTTTGTGTTGTGGACAAATAGAAATAGATGTATAAAATAAGCTTTGTGTGTGAGCAAATAGAAAAGAATGTATAAAATAAGCTTTGTGTTGTGAGCAAATAGAAATAGATGTAATAAATAAGCTTTGTGTTGTGGAGAAAATAGAAATAGGTATAAAATAAGCTTTGTGTTGTGGAGCAAATAGAAATAGATGTATAAAAAAGCTTTGTGTTGTGGAGCAAATAGAAATAGATGTATAAAATAAGCTTTGTTGTGGGCAAATAGAAATAGATGTATAAAATAAGCTTTGTGTTGTGGAGCAAATAGAAATAGATGTATAAAATAAGCTTCAAATAGAAATAGATGTATAAAAAACTTGTGTTGTGAGCAAATAGAAATAGATGTATAAAATAAGCTTTGTGTTGTGGAGCAAATAGAAATAGATGTATAAAATAAGAAGCAATAGAAAATAGATGTATAAAATAAGCTTTGTGTTGTGGAGCAAAATAGGAAATAGATGTATAAATAAGCTTTGTGTTGTGGAGCAAATAGAAATAGATGTTAATAGAAATAACTTGTGTTGTGGAGCAATAGAAATAGATGTATATAAATAAAGCTTGTGTTTGTGGAGCAAATAGAATATAGATGTATAAAAATAAGCTTTGTGTTGTGCAAGCAAATAGAAATAGATGTATAAAATAAGCTTTGTGTTGTGGAGCAAATAGAAATAGATGTATAAAATAAGCTTTGTGTTGTGGAGCAAATAGAATATAGAAATAAAAATAAGCTTTGTGTTGTGGAGCAAATAGAAATAGCATGTATAAAATAAGCTTTGTGTTGTGGAGCAAATAGAAATAGATGTATAAAATAAGCTTTGTGTTGTGGAGCAAATAGAAAGAGGTATAAAATAAGCTTTGTGTTGTGGAGCAAAATAGAAAGAGATAAAATAAGCTTTGTGTTGTGGAGTAGATGTATAAAATAAGCTTTGTGTTGTGGAGTAAATAGAAATAGATGTATAAAATAAGCTTTGTGTTGTGGAGCAAATAGAAATAGATGTATAAAAAGCTTTGTGTGTGGAGCAAATAGAAATAGATGTATAAAATAAGCTTGTGTTGTGAGCAAATAGAATAGCTTGTGTTGTGGAGCAAATAGAAATAGATGTATAAAATAAGCTTTGTGTTGGGAGCAATAGAAATAGATGTATAAAATAAGCTTTGTGTTGTGGAGTAAATAGAAATAGATGTATAAAAATAAGCTTTGTGTTGTGAAGCAAATAAATAGATGTATAAAATAAGCTTTGTGTTGTGGAGCAAATAGAAATAGATGTATAAAAATAAGCTTTGTGTTGTGGAGCAAATAGAATAGATGTATAAATAAGCTTTGTGTTGTGGAGCAAATAGAAATAGATGTATAAAATAAGCTTTGTGTTGTGGAGCAAATAGAAATAGATAGATGTATAAAATAAGCTTGTGTTGTGGACAATAGCTAAAATAAGCTTTGTGTTGTGAGCAAATAGAAATAGATGTATAAAATAAGCTTTGTGTTGTGGAGTAAATAGAAATAGATGTATAAATAAGCTTTGTGTTGTGGAGCAAATAGAATAGAAATAGATGTATAAAATAAGCTTTGTGTGTGAGCAAATAGAAAAGATGTATATAAATAAGCTTTGTGTTGTGGAGCAAATAGAAAGAGATGTATAAAATAAGCTTTGTGTTGTGGAGCAAATAGAAATAGATGTATAAAATAAGCTTTGTGTTGTGGAGCAAATAGAAAGAGATGTATAAAATAAGCTTTGTGTTGTGGAGCAAATAGAAATAGATGTATAAAATAAGCTTTGTTGTGGAGCAAATAAAAGAGATGTATTAAAATAAGCTTTGTGTTGTGGAGCAAATAGAAATAGATGTTATAAAATAAGCTTTGTGTTGTGGAGCAAATAGAAAGAGATGTATAAAATAAGCTTGTGTTGTGGAGCAAATAAGAAAAGATGTATAAAAAATAAGCTTTGTGTTGTGGAGCAAATAGAAATGTATAAAATAAGCTTGTGTTGTGGATGGAAGAGATGTATAAAATAAGCTTTGTGTTGTGAGCAAATAGAATAGATGTATAAAATAAGCTTTTGTGTGTGTGGAGCAAATAGAATAGAAATAGATGTATAAAATAAGCTTTGTGTTGTGGAGCAAATAGAATATAGAAAAGATGTATAAAATAAGCTTTGTGTTGTGAGCAAATAGAAAGAGATGTATAAATAAGCTTTGTGTTGTGGAGCAAATAGAAAGAGATGTATAAAATAAGCTTTGTGTTGTGGGAGCAAATAGAAATAGATGTATAAAATAAGCTTTGTGTTGTGGAGCAAATAGAAATAATGTATAAAATAAGCTTTGTGTTGTGGAGCAAAATAAAGAGAGATGTATAAAAAAACTTTGTGTTGTGGAGCAAATAGAAAGAGATGTATAAAATAAGCTTTGTGTTGTGGAGCAAATAGAAATAGATGTATAAAATAAGCTTGTGTGTGGAGCAAATAGAAATAGATGTAATAAAATAAGCTTTGTGTTGGGAGCAAATAGAAAAGAGATGTATAAAATAAAGCTTTGTGTTGTGGAGCAAATAGAATAAGAAATAGATGTATAAAATAAGCTTTGTGCTGTGGAGCAAATAGAAAGAGATGTATAAAATAAGCTTTTGTGTTGTGGAGCAAAAGAAATAGAAATAAAATAAGCTTTGTGTTGGAGCAAATAGAATAACTTTGTGTGGAGCAAATGTGTATAAAATAAGAGCAAATAGAAATAGATGTATTAAGCCAAATAGAAGAGATGTATAAAATAAGCTTGTGTTGAGGAGTAGGCTTAGAAATAGAGATATAAAATAAGCTTTGTGTTGTGAAAATAGAAATAGAATGCCTGTTTAGCTAGAGCAAATAAAACAAGTGCTGCTGAGCACGCGGGGCTTATCGCTATTTTTATTTCTCGCTCTTCATAAATTACACAATAAAAATTAATTAACTAAATATGTGATCCATAGCGGCAGAGTACAGGGTATATATTTGTTTCATTTAAAAGGTTAAACCAACTATGTGAAACACATGGTGTTCTTTGCTCAGAATAAATATAAGATTCCGAATTTTAGGGCGAGTCAAAGAAACTAATACTTAGAGGGAGGATACAACAGCTCTTATCATTCCTTGGGTAGCTAGGTGCTGTAACGGTACATTGGTGACGTCATTTTTTATTTTCCCTAATAATTACAATTTTACGTAAATATTACATTATTTTACGATTATTTTGTTTTAAATCAAGAAGAATGAATTTAAGATAAGTTTAAATTATTATCTATTGCATGTATTCTTTAATTGTTAGTTTTGAATAAAGTGGTTTAATGTGGCATCACTGAAAAATGTCCGCCGTTAGTAGAGTGCATGCTACAATACGAGTTGTAGAGGGGTGGGGGAGTATCTAGTCTCTCTCAAAGGAGACTATAGTAGAGGTAATACAGTTACGGCACCTATGGAAACTATCTCACTTCCAGACCCCTTATCACTGTGTTAATCGGGTCCTGTACTCCCTCTAATAGTTTTAGTCTCTTTGGGGCGAGTATAATGTTTTTCTGAATAAGAGGGAGAATTGTCAAGACTACAGAGTAAGTTTAATACAAAGCGTGGAGACATTGCTTGCCAAACTAATTTGGAAAATGGGGAACGATTTTATTTGAATTAGCTACGCTCATCCTCACTCGCTTCGCTCGTACTCACAATTTGGGGATTATCAATTTTATATTGCATTACGTCTTTGGACTCATTTAGCTCGTCCTCAGTCCTTGGACAAAAAAAATCTGTTTAATTTCCAGCGGCCACCCGTTCAGGCACTGAACCCACTCGATGATCCAATAAAACCCTTAGATATAGAAGGCGTCGTGATGAACTTGTTTATCACACAATGGGACATTCTTCTGCCAAATTTCAACTTATTTGGATCGATTTTTCGATGTATTAATTTTTTTCTAAACCATAGTATACTTATTTAATCCAATTAGTGGATATTGGCAGTCATTGTATCCAATCACAGATTTGGATACAATGACTGCCAAATTTAATTATTTTTCGTTATAACAACTGTTTTGAAACGTAAATATGTCATTCGATCAAAATGATCCAATTTTGATAGAGCGATGAAACTTGGTATATTTGTTGTCTATATTCAGTTGGTACTATCAATGCAACAAATTTCGCGTTTTGTTTTGAGCTGAGTCCATTAATGACGATTAGATGACGACAAAGAAAAACTAGTTTTGCGGTCCACAGATCTAAGAAGTGAATTTCATTAACTAAGTTTCTACTGTGATAGCATAAACATACACGGGAGCTACTAGTACAGAACTTTCCTGACGCTAGAAGCCTATACTTGATATTAATTGAGAATACTTCTGCTTGGAGACTGAGGCATGCTTACCTAGAGGAATGGGCCATTCTGATCAAACACACCTCCACTTGACCCGCATTCCATTCGGACTATAACTACCTCGTTAGTATCATTTCTATGATATTACACGACATAACGGATACAAGCGGTAAAAAATATTACCAGGTTTTTGAACTGGTAAATGTTAATTTAAATAAAATTGGCAACCAAATAAATTTCGGTAGGAGGGGGCTACAATTATGACAAATATTATTTTACCTTCAAAAGGAAATAAAGTAGACTTTTTATATTTTAAACATTTTTGGTTTTGAGTTAAAAGACTCTGGAAAATCACTTATCGAGATAAAGATTCCCCCTCCCCTCCCCTTCCCTATTTCTTACTCTGTAATGTTAAACGTTGATTCCAGCTACACAGGGAAGGCTATTTCACGGTAGATAAGTAGCTCTCCACCCTTATTAGCCTCGAGGATGTCTCGTACCTTCCTTTAATGCTTCCTTCAAGTGCCCTAAACTTAAAAAGCCCTGAAGGCCCTATCTCTGTTATTTTCCAGACATCTCTGCCTTATCTCGATGGAAAAAAATTGCCAATAAAAATGCACTGGAGAGTTAAAACAGCGTAATAGATAAACTCTAGTAAAGTAGCATTGGACTTAAAAAAACTTGTTGAATATATATATATTATATATATATATATATATATATATATATATATATATATATATATATATATATATATATATATATATATATATATCGGTTTATTAATAATGAATAACGTGAACCTAATGATGCTGCAATGATTATGAGCAAATAACCATTGATAGACCTTCAAACAGAAGTAGCCTTTCAAACTCTTGATGAAGAAGATCGTAAACAAAGGGAATGTAGCAAAAGGGCTTTTTAGTGACCCCATGAATTTTGAATGAGATAGAGATATAGGAGCATACTTACCTTATTTAGCGTGGTTATAGGTTAAATGCTTGTTAAGTAAGAGGAATAAGACTAAGACGAATTCACATATTAACACTTAGGGTTTGCAATATCTGTAGTTAATTTCATCTTTGGTACTTATCATTAACTCGCCATCAATCAATGGTTACACTGTATCTGAGTGCTCTAACTATTAAAATTTGGCACTGCGCCTAGTAAAGAGTTTTATGATCTCGAGGGGTCAGACTCTGCGGCTAGCGGACAGTAGGGGGCGCTTTACGACAGAGAGGGAACCAAAACAAATTGACCGAATCTGGGACGTCTTTGAAAAATTGACCCCAATATTCAACTCGGTCTTTATTGAGATTTTCCTCTCTACATATCTTTGGGTTGATTTTTGCCATCTTCATATTTTATTCCAAGCTTCTCTAGGAGAGAAACTTTCTTATCTGACATTCAATGAATGTCTGAAAATCAGGTCTCGGTTTCGGATTTCCTTTTAAACCCGCTGTATAAACAAGGAAAATATGCCGCATATCCTACTGATGTGATACTTTCAGTCATAGAGAACCTATAATAATATTATCATTATGGTTAATAAATAATTTCTAGCGGGAGATCGATATCAATTTGCCCCCAATGCCTCTTGGTTAACCCTTAACCTATTACACAGGTAGGTGTACAGCCCGAGGGGGCGGTCATGACCTAGCTTTGTAGCAGATGTATCTCCAAATAAATAAAAAATCAATTTCATACACAAGAGCCTGTACTGGAGCAAGTATATTATTCATGAAATGCGGTGATTTTAAGCTTTTTAGAAACATTTATTGGTCGCGTGATATAATATTTAAGAGGTTTGGCAGGATTTAGTGTATTTTTAAGGTTTAGCGCTTTTATACGTGTTTGAATTAAAAATAGAAACTAGATCAATTTCTACTACTGCTTACCTGACACTGAAGCATTACAGGGAATCTTGCATTAACGAACTTTCATCACAATGACGCTTAAACGCTTACCAAAATGTAGATCCGAAAAAAATTATATATATATATATATATATATATATAATATATATATATAATATATATATATAATATATATATAATATATATATATATATATATATACACTTTTGGTATTGGGGGAAGCTCCCTTCTCCACATAGTATATAAGACTTTCCACCCTTGTCAATGACAAGCAATAGCTTTCTAAGGCTTTCTCAAATGGACGGCATGTGGCCAGATGTTGTGGAGGATACGGAGCCTATTGTTGGCAAAAAAGGTATGACGTCATCAACCCAAGTTATGACATCATCAAAAAAAATTAAAACTTGAAATGGATTTAAAACAAGGTATTACATATTCTGGTAAATATCAAGCTAAATCAATTAAAACGAGTTTTAGCTGAATAGGATCATTTTAAGTGGCATACATTATATGTATATATATATATAAATATATATATAATATATATATATATATATATATATATATATATATATATATATATATATATATAATATACGCGTCTCCACCAATCTCGGGATAAGTTATGAATAAAAACACAGCTTACATGAAAACTATATATTTATTTCTCGCCAACGTTTCGAATTTAACTACAAATTCTTCATCAGGGCCCTTTGCAACACAAGATAACATCAATCTATTTAGATAGTGTAAAATGAAAAATAGATAAATTAAATAAGAATGAGCAATAACAAAAATAACCAAGAAATTAGAGAACTTAATTTAAATATTTTTATATAAATAAAATAAAAACATTTTACTTACGAAATAATCACAGTCTTCATCTACTATGGCCAGAAGACCCAAAATTTAAAATAAAAGTTTAAAAAAAATAATAAAAACTAAGTCCATTAATTTAAAATAATTTGTCATAAAAATGAATTAAAAACAAAGTAAAGTTAAAAACATTAAAGGTACAACTAATAAAACATGATAAAAGTTAAAAAATGAAAAAAGTCACAATATAAAAGCAGAAGAAGTACAGTCAACCAAGGTTAAAATAGAAATGACAACATGAAACTAAACTAAGAAGAAGTTTATGACAAGGCCTTCTATATCCAAGATACAGGAGGCATTGGCAAAACTTAAAATAACCTCAAATCAATATATATATAATATATATATATATATAATATATATATATATATATATATAATATATATATATATATATATTCTTGTATATATATGTATACGTCTATGTCGATAGTGTGGGGAGTATAATTACAGGGTGGGGAGGAAGAAAGGAAGGGGGTTCCCTTTTTAGCAAGGTTGGGGTAGGAGTACCCCTTCATGGAGTGGGGTAGGGGTTAGAGTAGATTTTTGGAAGGGGATGAGGGGACCCACTGATCAAAAAAAAATATATATATATTACGAGATTTTTGTTCCTTGACGTTTCTATGGGACTCGATAACTTTCAAACGCTTTTTGGGATCGAAATGAAACTTAGTACAAAAAGCAACCTTGTTAATGTCTCGAAGCTGATTATTTATGAAATATTTGTGATGTCATTGACCCACAATAATGACCCCACAAACATTTTTAAAAATCACATATCTTCAAAACCTTTTTATATCGGGCTGAAAGTTTTTACACATGTACTACCATGTATAGTTAGCAACAAAACCAAGTTACATTTTATTATGTGTATTAGTTCTAGTTTTATTGATTGACATATATATGATAATGTAAACAAAGCACGTTTCTTGATAAATACATTTCAAAATTCGCCTACATCGTGGCAGTATGCTACAAATTAGTAATACGACAAACTTATAAATTTCAACAACTATGTGGCTGCGAAGCGGCCACAGAGAGGCGCTACGCGTCTTGTTTTGTTTCGTAGTCATTCCTGAAGAATATCCTTACTTGTTCTCTCCTACTGCCGCAGGTATAAAATAAATGTTCAGTATACTGTGTATATAAAGCGAGAAATCTCCTGCACTGTACTGACCATACTGTTTGAAAGCTTTACCGCCCCTTAGAGAAATCTCCTGCACTGTACTGACCATACTGTTGAAAGCTTTACCGCACCTTAGAGAAATCTCCTGCACTGTACTGACCATACTGTGTGAAAGCTTTACCGCCCCTTAGAGAAATCTCCTGCACTGTACTGACCATACTGTTTGAAAGCTTTACCGCACCTTAGAGAAATCTCCTGCACTGTACTGACTATACTGTGTGAAAGCTTTACCGCCCCTTAGAGAAATCTCCTGCACTGTACTGACCATACTGTGTGAAAGCTTTACCGCCCCTTAAGAAATCTCCTGCACTGTACTGACCATACTGTTTGAAAGCTTTACCGCACCTTAGAGAAATCTCCTGCACTGTACTGACTATACTGTGTGAAAGCTTTACCGCCCCTTAGAGAAATCTCCTGCACTGTACTGACCATACTGTGTGAAAGCTTTACCGCCCCTTAGAGAAATCTCCTGCACTGTACTGACCATACTGTTGAAAGCTTTACCGCACCTTAGAGAAATCTCCTGCACTGTACTGACCATACTGTGTGAAAGCTTTACCGCACCTTAGAGAAATCTCCTGCACTGTACTGACTATACTGTGTGAAAGCTTTACCGCCCCTTAGAGAAATCTCCTGCACTGTACTGACATACTGTGTAAAGCTTTACCGCACCTTAGAGAAATCTCCTGCACTGTACTGACCATACTGTGTGAAAGCTTTACCGCCCCTTAGAGAAATCTCCTGCACTGTACTGACCATACTGTGTGACTTTACCGCCCTTAGAGAAATCTCCTGCACTGTACTGACCATACTGTGTGAAAGCTTTACCGCACCTTAGAGAAATCTCCTGCACTGTACTGACCTACTGTGTGAAAGCTTTACCGCCCCTTAGAGAAATCTCCTGCACTGTACTGACCATACTGTTTGAAAGCTTTACCGCCCCTTAGAGAAATTCTCCTGCACTGTACTGACTATACTGTGTGAAAGCTTTACCGCCCCTTAGAGAAATCTCCTGCACTGTACTGACCATACTGTGTGAAAGCTTTACCGCCCCTTAGAGAAATCTCCTGCACTGTACTGACCATACTGTTTGAAAGCTTTACCGCCCTTTAGAGAAATCTCCTGCACTGTACTGACCATACTGTGTGAAAGCTTTACCGCCCCTTAGAGAAATCTCCTGCACTGTACTGACCATACTGTGTGAAAGCTTTACCGCCCCTTAGAGAAATCTCCTGCACTGTACTGACCATACTGTGTAAAGCTTTACCGTTAGAGAAATCTCCTGCACTGTACTGACCATACTGTTTGAAAGCTGCACCTTAGAGAAATCTCCTGCACTGTACTGACCATACTGTTTGAAAGCTTTACCGCACCTTAGAGAAATCTCCTGCACTGTACTGACCATACTGTGTGAAAGCTTTACCGCCCCTTAGAGAAATCTCCTGCACTGTACTGACCATACTGTGTGAAAGCTTTACCGCCCTTAGAGAAATCTCCTGCACTGTACTGACCATACTGTGTGAAAGCTTTACCGCCCCTTAGAGAAATCTCCTGCACTGTACTGACCATACTGTTTGAAAGCTTTACCGCCCTTAGAGAAATCTCCTGCACTGTACTGACCATACTGTGTGAAAGCTTTACCGCACCTTAGAGAAATCTCCTGCACTGTACTGACCATACTGTGTAAAAGCTTTACCGCACCTTAGAGAAATCTCCTGCACTGACTATACTGTGTGAAAGCTTTACCGCCCCTTAGAGAAATCTCCTGCACTGTACTGACCATACTGTGTGAAAGCTTTACCGCCCCTTAGAGAAATCTCCTGCACTGTACTGACCATACTGTGTGAAAGCTTTATTAGAGAATCTCCTGCACTGTACTGACCATACTGTGTGAAAGCTTTACCGCCCTTAGAGAAATCTCCTGCACTGTACTGACCATACTGTGTGAAAAGCTTTACCGCCCCTTAGAGAAATCTCCTGCACTGTACTGACCATACTGTGAAAGCTTTACCGCCTTAGAGAAATCTCCTGCACTGTACTGACTATACTGTGTGAAAGCTTTACCGCACCTTAGAGAAATCTCCTGCACTGTACTGACCATACTGTGTGAAAGCTTTACCGCACCTTAGAGAAATCTCTGCACTGTACTGACCCTGTGTGAAAGCTTTACCGCCCCTTAGAGAAATCTCCTGCACTGTACTGACCATACTGTGTGAAAGCTTTACCGCCCCTTAGAGAAATCTCCTGCACTGTACTGACCATACTGTTTGAAAGCTTTACCGCACCTTAGAGAAATCTCCTGCACTGTACTGACCATACTGTGTGAAAGCTTTACCGCCCCTTAGAGAAATGCACTGTACTGACTTACTGTGTGAAAGCTTTACCGCCCTTAGAGAAATCTCCTGCACTGTACTGACCTGTGTGAAAGCTTTACCGCACCTGAGAAATCTCCTGCACTGTACTGACTATACTGTGTGAAAGCTTTACCGCACCTTAGAGAAATCTCCTGCACTGTACTGACCATACTGTGTGAAAGCTTTACCGCCCCTTAGAGAAATCTCCTGCACTGTACTGACTATACTGTGTGAAAGCTTTACCGCACCTTAGAGAAATCTCCTGCACTGTACTGACTATAACTGTGTGAAAGCTTTACCGCACCTTAGAGAAATCTCCTGCACTGTACTGACCATACTGTGTGAAAGCTTTTACCGCACCTTAGAGAAATTCTCCTGCACTGTACTGACCATACTGTGTGAAAGCTTTAACCGCCCCTTAGAGAAATCTCCTGCACTGTACTGACCATACTGTGTGAAAGCTTTACGCCCTTAGAGAAATTCCTGCACTGTACTGACCATACTGTGTGAAAGCTTACCGCCCCTTAGAGAAATCTCCTGCACTGTACTGACCATACTGTGTGAAAGCTTTACCGCCCCTTAGAGAAATCTCCTGCACTGTACTGACCATACTGTGTGAAAGCTTTACCGCCCTTAGAGAAATCCCTGCACTGTAGAGAAAAGAGAAATCTCCTGCACTGTACTGACCATACTGTGTGAAAGCTTTACCGCACCTTAGAGAAAATCTCCTGCACTGTACTGACCATACTGTGTGAAAGCTTTACCGCCCTTAGAGAAATCTCCTGCACTGTACTGACCATACTGTGTGAAAGCTTTACCGCCCCTTAGAGAAATCTCCTGCACTGTACTGACCATACTGTGTGAAAGCTTTACCGCCCCTTAGAGAAATCTCCTGCACTGTACTGACCATACTGTGTGAAAGCTTTACCGCCCTTAGAGAAATCTCCTGCACTGTACTGACCATACTGTTGAAAGCTTTACCGCCGAAAATCTCCTGCACTGTACTGACCATACTGTGTGAAAGCTTTACCGCCCCTTAGAGAAATCTCCTGCACTGTACTGACCATACTGTTTGAAAGCTTTACCGCCCCTTAGAGAAATCTCCTGCACTGTACTGACCATACTGTGTGAAAGCTTTACCGCCCCTTAGAGAAAATCTCCTGCACTGTACTGACCAACTGTGTGAAAGCTTTACCGCCCCTTAGAGAAATCTCCTGCACTGTACTGACCATACTGTGTGAAAGCTTTACCGCCCCTTAGAGAAATCTCCTGCACTGTACTGACCATACTGTTTGAAAGCTTTACCGCCCTTAGAGAAATCTCCTGCACTGTACTGACCATACTGTGTGAAGCTTTACCGCCCTTAGAGAAATCTCCTGCACTGTACTGACCATACTGTGTGAAAAGCTTTACCGCCCCTTAGAGAAAATCTCCTGCACTGTACTGACCATACTGTGTGAAAGCTTTACCGCCCCTTAGAGAAATCTCCTGCACTGTACTGACCATACTGTGTGAAGCTTTACCGCACCTTAGAGAAATCTCCTGCACTGTACTGACCATACTGTGTGAAAGCTTTACCGCACCTTAGAGAAATCTCCTGCACTGTACTGACTATACTGTGTGAAAGCTTTACCGCACCTTAGAGAAATCTCCTGCACTGTACTGACCATACTGTTTGAAAGCTTTACCGCCCCTTAGAGAAATCTCCTGCACTGTACTGACCATACTGTGTGAAAGCTTTACCGCACCTTAGAGAAATCTCCTGCACTGTACTGACTATACTGTGTGAAAGCTTTACCGCACCTTAGAGAAATCTCCTGCACTGTACTGACTAACTGTTTGAAAGCTTTACCGCCCTTAGAGAAATCTCCTGCACTGTACTGACCATACTGTGTGAAAGCTTTACCGCCCCTTAGAGAAATCTCCTGCACTGTACTGACCATACTGTAAAGCTTTACCGCCCCTTAGAGAAATCTCCTGCACTGTACTGACCATACTGTGTGAAAGCTTTACCGCCCCTTAGAGAAATCTCCTGCACTGTACTGACCATACGGTGTGAAAGCTTTACCGCCCTTAGAGAAATCTCCTGCACTGTACTGACCATACTGTTTGAAAGCTTTACCGCCCCTTAGAGAAATCTCCTGCACTGTACTGACCATACTGCTTACCGCCCCTTAGAGAAATCTCCTGCACTGTACTGACTATACTGTGTGAAAGCTTTACCGCACCTTAGAGAAAATCTCCTGCACTGTACTGACCATACTGTGTGAAAGCTTTACCGCCCTTAGAGAAATCTCCTGCACTGTACTGACCATACTGTGTGAAAGCTTTACCGCCCCTTAGAGAAATCTCCTGCACTGTACTGACTATACTGTGTGAAAGCTTTACCGCCCCTTAGAGAAATCTCCTGCACTGTACTGACCATACTGTGTGAAGGCTTTACCGCCCCTTAGAGAAATCTCCTGCACTGTACTGACCATACTGTGTGAAAGCTTTACCGCCCCAGAGAAATCTCCTGCACTGTACTGACTATACTGTGTGAAAAGCTTTACCGCCCCTTAGAGAAATCCCTGCACTGTACTGACTATACTGTGTGAAAGCTTTACGCCCCTTAGAGAAATCTCCTGCACTGTACTGACTATACTGTGTGAAAGCTTTACCGCCCTTAGAGAAATCTCCTGCACTGTACTGACCATACTGTGGAAAGCTTTACCGCCCCTTAGAGAATCTCCTGCACTGTACTGACCATACTGTGTGAAAGCTTTAACCGCACCTTAGAGAAATCTCCTGCACTGTACTGACTAACTGTGTGAAAGCTTTACCGCACCTTGAGAAATCTCCTGCACTGTACTGACTATACTGTGTGAAACTTTACCGCCCTTAGAGAAATCTCCTGCACTGTACTGACCATACTGTGTGAAAGCTTTACCGCCCCTTAGAGAAATCTCCTGCACTGTACTGACCATACTGTGTGAAAGCTTTACCGCCCCTTAGAGAAATCTCCTGCACTGTACTGACCATACTGTGTGAAAGCTTTACCGCCCTTAGAGAAATCTCCTGCACTGTACTGACATACTGTGTGAAAGCTTTACCGCCCCTTAGAGAAAATCTCCTGCACTGTACTGACCATACTGTGTGAAAGCTTTCCGCCCTTAGAGAAATCTCCTGCACTGTACTGACCATACTGTGTGAAAGCTTTACCGCCCCTTAGAGAAATCTCCTGCACTGTACTGACCATACTGTGTAAAGCTTTACCGCCCCTTAGAGAAATCTCCTGCACTGTACTGACCATACTGTGTGAAAGCTTTACCGCACCTTAGAGAAATCTCCTGCACTGTACTGACCATACTGTGTGAAAGCTTTACCGCCCCTTAGAGAAATCTCCTGCACTGTACTGACACTGAAAGCTTTACCGCACCTTAGAGAAATCTCCTGCACTGTACTGACCATACTGTGTGAAAGCTTTACCGCCCTTAGAGAAATCTCCTGCACTGTACTGACTATACTGTGTGAATGCTTTACCGCACCTTAGAGAAATCTCCTGCACTGTACTGACTATACTGTGTGAAAGCTTTACCGCCCTTAGAGAAATCTCCTGCACTGTACTGCCATACTGTGTTGAAAGCTTTACCT
>JACMZG010000032.1:7336625-7378860 GCA_018340805.1 Microvelia longipes | reverse complement strand
CTTTACCGCCCCTTAGAGAAATCTCCTGCACTGTACTGACCATACTGTGTGAAAGCTTTACCGCCCCTTAGAGAAATCTCCTGCACTGTACTGACTATACTGTGTGAAAGCTTACCGCCCCTTAGAGAAATTCCTGCACTTACTGACCATACTGTGTGAAAGCTTTACCGCACCTTAGAGAAATCTCCTGCATGTGTACTGACCATACTGTGGTGAAAGCTTTAACCGCACCTTAGAGAAATCTCTGCACTGTACTGACTATACTGTGTGAAAGCTTTACCGCACCTTAGAGAAATCTCCTGCACTGTACTGACTATACTGTGTGAAAGCTTTACCCACCTTAGAGAAATCTCCTGCACTGTACTGACCATACTGTGTGAAAGCTTTACCGCACCTTAGAGAAATCTCCTGCACTGTATACTGACCATACTGTGTGAAAGCTTTACCGCCTTAGAGAAATCTCCTGCACTGTACTGACATTACTGTGTGAAAGCTTAACCGCCCCTTAGAGAAATCTCCTGCACTGTACTGACCATACTGTGTGAAAGCTTTACCGCCCCTTAGAGAAATCTCCTGCACTGTACTGACCATACTGTGTGAAAGCTTTACCGCCCCTTAGAGAAATCTCCTGCCTGTACTGAATATGAAACTTTACCGCCCTTGCACTGTACTGACCATACTGTGTGAAAGCTTTACGCCCCTTAGAGAAATCTCCTGCACTGTACTGACCATACTGTTTGAAAGCTTTACCGCCCCTTAGAGAAATCTCCTGCACTGTAACTGACCATACTGTGTGAAAGCTTTACCGCACCTTAGAGAAATTCCTGCACTGTACTGACTATACTGTGTGAAAGCTTTACCGCACCTTAGAGAAATCTCCTGCACTGTACTGACCATACTGTGTGAAAGCTTTACCGCCCCTTAGAGAAATCTCCTGCACTGTACTGACCTAACTGTGTGAAGCTTTACCGCCCCTTAGAGAAATCTCCTGCACTGTACTGACCATACTGTGTGAAAGCTTTACCGCCCTTAAGAAATCTCCTGCACTGTACTGACCATACTGTGTTGAAAGCTTTACCGCACCTTAGAGAAATCTCCTGCACTGTACTGACTATACTGTGTGAAAGCTTTACCGCCCCTTAGAGAAATCTCCTGCACTGTACTGCCATACTGTGAAGCTTTACCGCCCTTAGAGAAATCTCCTGCACTGTACTGACCATACTGTTGAAACTTTACCGCCCCTTAGAGAAATCCCTGCTGTACTGACCATACTGTGTGAAAGCTTTAACCGCACCTTAGAGAAATCTCCTGCACTGTACTGACCATACTGTGTGAAAGCTTTACCGCCCCTTAGAGAATCCTGCACTGTACTGACTATACTGTGTGAAAGCTTTACCGCCCCTTAGAGAAACTCCTGCACCTACTGACTGACTGTGAAGCCGCACCTTTACCGAACTTAGAGAACTCTCCTGCACTGTACTGACCATACTGTGTGAAAGCTTTACCGTAGAGAAAATCTCCTGCACTGTACTGACCCTGTGTGAAAGCTTTTACCGCCCTTAGAGAAATCTCCTGCACTGTACTGACCATACTGTGTGAAAGCTTTACCGCCCCTTAGAGAAATCTCCTGCACTGTACTGACCATACTGTGTGAAAGCTTTACCGCACCTTAGAGAAATCTCCTGCACTGTACTGACCATACTGTGTGACCGCCCCTTAGAGAATCTCCTGCACTGTACTGACATACTGTTTGAAAGCTTTACCCCTTAGAGAAATCTCCTGCACTGTACTGACCATACTGTGTGAAGCTTTACCGCCCCTTAGAGAAATCTCCTGCACTGTACTGACATACTGTTTGAAAGCTTTACCGCACCTTAGAGAAATCTCCTGCACTGTACTGACCATACTGTGTGAAAGCTTTACCGCACCTTAGAGAAATCTCCTGCACTGTACTGACCATACTGTGTGAAGCTTTACCGCCCTTAGAGAAATCTCCTGCACTGTCCTGACCATACTGTGTGAAAGCTTTAACCGCACCTTAGAGAAATCTCCTGCACTGTACTGACCATACTGTGTGAAAGCTTTAACCGCCCCTTAGAGAAACTCTCCTGCACTGTACTTGACCATACTGTGTGAAAGCTTTCCGCCCCTTAGAGAAATCTCCTGCACTGTACTGACCCATACTGTTTGAAAGCTTTACCGCACCTTAGAGAAATCTCCTGCACTGTACTGACCATACTGGTGAAAGCTTTTACCGCCTTAGAGAAATCTCCTGCACTGTACTGACCATACTGTTTGAAAGCTTTACGCACCTTAGAGAATCTCCTGCACTGTACTGACCATACTGTGTGAAAGCTTTACCGCCCTTAGAGAAATCTCCTGCACTGTACTGACCATACTGTTTGAAAGCTTTACCGCCCCTTAGAGAAATCTCCTGCACTGTACTGACCATACTGTGTGAAAGCTTTACCGCACTTAGAGAAATCTCCTGCACTGTACTGACCATACTGGTTGAAAGCTTTACCGCCCCTTAGAGAAATCTCCTGCACTGTACTGACCATACTGTGTGAAAGCTTTTACCGCCCTTAGAGAAATCTCCTGCACTGTACTGACCTGTGTGAAAGTTTACCGCCCCTTAGAGAAATCTCCTACTGTACTGACCTTTACCGCACCTTAGAGAAAACTGTACTGACCATACTGTGTGAAAGCTTTACCGCCCCTTAGAGAAATCTCCTGCACTGTACTGACCATACTGTTTGAAAGCTTAACCGCCCCTTAGAGAAATCTCCTGCACTGTACTGACATACTGTTTGAAAGCTTTACCGCCCCTTAGAGAAATCTCCTGCACTGTACTGACCATACTGTGTGAAAGCTTTACCGCACCTTAGAGAAATCTCCTGCACTGTACTGACCATACTGTGTGAAAGCTTTACCGCCCCTTAGAGAAATCTCCTGCACTGTACTGACCATACTGTTTGAAAGCTTTAACCGCACCTTAGAGAAATCTCCTGCACTGTACTGACCATACTGTGTGAAAGCTTTACCGCACCTTAGAGAAATCTCCTGCCTGTACTGACCATACTGTGTGGAAAGCTTTACCGCCCCTTAGAGAAATCTCCTGCACTGTACTGACCATACTGTGTGAAAGCTTTACCGCCCTTAGAGAAATCTCCTGCACTGTCCTGCCCATACTGTGTGAAAGCTTTACCGCCCCTTAGAGAAATCTCTGCACTGTACTGACCATACTGTGAAAGCTTACCGCCCTTTAGAGAAATCTCCTGCACTGTACTGACCATACTGTTGAAAGCTTTACCGCACTTAGAGAAATCTCCTGCACTGTACTGACTATACTGTGTGAAAGCTTTACCGCACCTTAGAGAAATCTCCTGCACTGTACTGACCATACTGTGTAAGCTTTACCGCCCTTAGAGAAATCTCCTGCACTGTACTGACCATACTGTGTGAAAAGCTTTACCGCCCTTAGAGAAATCTCCTGCACTGTACTGACCCTGTGTGAAAGCTTTACCGCCCTTAGAGAAATCTCCTGCACTGTACTGACTATACTGTGTGAAAGCTTTAACCGCACCTTAGAGAAATCTCCTGCACTGTACTGACATACTGTGTGAAAGCTTTACCGCCTTAGAGAAATCTCTGCACTGTACTGACCATACTGTTTGAAAGCTTTACCGCCCCTTAGAGAAATCTCCTGCACTGTACTGACCATACTGTGTGAAAGCTTTACCGCCCCTTAGAGAAATCTCCTGCACTGTACTGACCAATACTGTGTGAAAGCTTTACCGCCCTTAGAGAAATCTCCTGCACTGTACTGACCATACTGTTTGAAAGCTTTACCGCCCCTTAGAGAAACTGACTGACCATACTGTGTGACCGCACTTAGAGCTGCACTGTACTGACCTGTGTGAAAGCTTTTACCGCACTTAGAGAAATCTCCTGCACTGTACTGACCATACTGTGTGAAAGCTTTACCGCACCTTAGAGAAATCTCCTGCACTGTACTGACATACTGTGTGAAAGCTTTACCGCCCCTTAGAGAAATCTCCTGCACTGTACTGACCATACTGTGTGAAAGCTTTACCGCCCTTAGAGAAATCTCCTGCACTGTACTGACCAACTGTGTGAAATGCTTTACCGCCCTTAGAGAAATCTCCTCACTGTACTGACTATACTGTGTGAAAGCTTTACCGCCCTTAGAGAAATCTCCTGCACTGTACTGACCTATACTGTGTGAAGCTTTACCGCCCTTAGAGAAATCTCCTGCACTGTACTGACCTATACTGTGTGAAGCTTTAACCGCCCCTTAGAGAAATCTCCTGCACTGTACTGACCATACTGTGTGAAAGCTTTACCGCCCCTTAGAGAAATCTCCTGCACTGTACTGACCATACTGTGTGAAAGCTTTACGCCCCTTAGAGAAATCTCCTGCACTGTACTGACATACTGTTTGAAAGCCTTTCCCGCCCTTAGAGAAATCTCCTGCACTGTACTGACCATACTGTTTGAAAGCTTTACCGCCCCTTAGAGAAACTCCTGCACTGTACTGACTATACTGTGTGAAAGCTTTACGCACCTTAGAGAAATCTCCTGCACTGTACTGACCATACTGTGTGAAAGCTTTACCGCACCTTAGAGAAATCTCCTGCACTGTACTGACCATACTGTGTGAAAGCTTTACCGCCCCTTAGAGAAATCTCCTGCACTGTACTGACCATACTGTGTGAATGCTTTACCGCCCCTTAGAGAAATCTCCTGCACTGTACTGACCGCTTTACGCCCTTAGAGAAATCTCCTGCACTGTACTGACCATACTGTGTGAAAGCTTTACCGCACCTTAGAGAAATCTCCTGCACTGTACTGACCATACTGTGTGAAAGCTTTACCGCCTTAGAGAAATCTCCTGCACTGTACTGACCATACTGTTGTGAATGCTTTACCGCCCTTAGAGAAATCTCCTGCACTGTACTGACCATACTGTGTGAAAGCTTTACCGCCCCTTAGAGAAATCTCCTGCACTGTACTGACCATACTGTGAAAGCTTTACCGCCCTTAGAGAAATCTCCTGCACTGTACTGACCATACTGTGTGAAAGCTTTACCGCCTTAGAGAAATCTCCTGCACTGTACTGACCATACTGTGTGAAGCCTTACCGCCCCTTAGAGAAATCTCCTGCACTGTACTGACCATACTGTTTGAAAGCTTTACCGCACCTTAGAGAAATCTCCTGCACTGTACTGACCATACTGTGTGAAAGCTTTACCGCCCTTAGAGAAATCTCCTGCACTGTACTGACCATACTGTAGCTTTACCGCCCCTTAGAGAAATCTCCTGCACTGTACTGACCATACTGTTTGAAAGCTTTACCGCACCTTAGAGAAATCTCCTGCACTGTACTGACCATACTGTGTGAAAGCTTTACCGCCCCTTAGAGAAATCTCCTGCACTGTACTGACATACTGAAAGCTTTACGCACCTTAGAGAAACTGATACGCTTTACCGCCCTTAGAGAAATCTCCTGCACTGTACTGAATACTGGTGAAAGCTTTACCGCACCTTAGAGAAATCTCCTGCACTGTACTGACCATACTGTGTGAAAGCTTTACCGCCCTTAGAGAAATCTCCTGCACTGTACTGACTATACTGTGTGAAAGCTTTACCGCCCCTTAGAGAAATCTCCTGCACTGTACTGACTATACTGTGTGAAAGCTTTACCGCCCTTAGAGAAATCTCCTGCACTGTACTGACCATACTGTGAAAGCTTTACCGCCCTTAGAGAAATCTCCTGCACTGTACTGACCATACTGTTTGAAAGCTTTACCGCCCTTAGAGAATCTCCTGCACTGTACTGACTATACTGTGTGAAAGCTTTACCGCCCCTTAGAGAAATCTCCTGCACTGTACTGACCATACTGTGTGAAAGCTTTACCGCCCCTTAGAGAAATCTCCTGCACTGTACTGACCATACTGTGTGAAAGCTTTACCGCCCCTTAGAGAAATCTCCTGCACTGTACTGACCATACTGTTTGAAAGCTTTACCGCCCCTTAGAGAAATCCTGCACTGTACTGACCATACTGTTTGAAAGCTTTACCGCACCTTAGAGAAATCTCCTGCACTGTACTGACCATACTGTGTGAAAGCTTTACCGCCCCTTAGAGAAATCTCCTGCACTGTACTGACCATACTGTGTGAAAGCTTTACCGCCCCTTAGAGAAAACTCCTGCACTGTACTGACCATACTGTGTGAAAGCTTTACCGCCCTTAGAGAAATCTCCTGCACTGTACTGACTATACTGTGTGAAAGCTTTACCGCACCTTAGAGAAATCTCCTGCACTGTACTGACCATACTGTGTGAAAGCTTTACCGCCCCTTAGAGAAATCTCCTGCACTGTACTGACCATACTGTGTGAAAGCTTTACCGCACCTTAGAGAAATCTCCTACTGTACTGACCATACAACCTTAGAGAAATCTTGCACTGTACTGACTATACTGTGTAAAAGCTTTACCGCACCTTAGAGAAATCTCCTGCACTGTACTGACATACTGTGTGAAGCTTTACCGCACCTTAGAGAAATCTCCTGCACTGTAACTGACCATACTGTGTGAAAGCTTTAACCGCCCCTTAGAGAAATCTCCTGCACTGTACTGACCATACTGTTTGAAAGCTTTACCGCCCCTTAGAGAAATCTCCTGCACTGTAACTGACCATACTGTTTGAAAGCTTTACCGCCCCTTAGAGAATCTCCTGCACTGTACTGATACTGTTTGAAAGCTTTACCGCACCTTAGAGAAATCTCCTGCACTGTACTGACCATACTGTGTGAAAGCTTTACCGCCCTTAGAGAAATCTCCTGCACTGTACTGACATACGCTTTACCGCCTTAGAGAAATCTCCTGCACTGTACTGACCATACTGTGTGAAAGCTTTACCGCCCCTTAGAGAAATCTCCTGCACTGTACTGACCATACTGTGTGAAAGCTTTACCGCCCCTTAGAGAAATCTCCTGCACTGTACTGACCATACTGTGTGAAAGCTTTACCGCCCCTTAGAGAAATCTCCTGCACTGTACTGACTACTGTGTGAAAGCTTTACCGCACCTTAGAGAAATCTCCTGCACTGTACTGACCATACTGTGTGAAAGCTTTACCGCCCTTAGAGAAATCTCCTGCACTGTACTGACCATACTGTGTGAAAGCTTTACCGCACCTTAGAGAAATCTCCTGCACTGTACTGACCATACTGTGTGAAAGCTTACCGCCCCTTAGAGAAATCTCCTGCACTGTACTGACATACTGTGTGAAAGCTTTACCGCACCTTAGAGAAATCTCCTGCACTGTACTGACCATACTGTGTGAAAAGCTTTACCGCCCTTAGAGAAATCTCCTGCACTGTACTGACCATACTGTGTGAAAGCTTTACCGCACCTTAGAGAAATCTCTGCACTGTACTGACTATACTGTGTGAAAGCTTTACCGTAGAGAAAGCACTGTAAACTGTGTGAAGCTTTACCGCACCTTAGAGAAATCTCCTGCACTGTACTGACCATACTGTGTGAAAACTTAGAGAAACTGTACTGACCATACTGTGTGAAGCTTTACCGCCCTTAGAGAAATCTCCTGCACTGTACTGACCATACTGTTGAAAGCTTTACCGCCCTTAGAGAAATCTCCTGCACTGTACTGACCATACTGTGTGAAAGCTTTACCGCCCCTTAGAGAAATCTCCTGCACTGTACTGACATACTGTGGTGAAAGCTTTACCGCCCTTAGAGAAATCTCCTGCACTGTACTGACCATACTGTGTGAAAGCTTTACCGCCCTTAGAGAAATCTCCTGCACTGTACTGACCATACTGTGTGAAAGCTTTACCGCCCTTAGAGAAATCTCCTGCACTGTACTGACCATACTGTGAAAGCTTTACCGCACCTTAGAGAAATCTCCTGCACTGTACTGACCATACTGTTGAAAGCTTTACCGCCCCTTAGAGAAATCTCCTGCACTGTACTGACCATACTGTGTGAAAGCTTTTACCGCCCTTAGAGAAATCTCCTGCACTGTACTGACATACTGTGTGAAAGCTTTACCGCCCCTTAGAGAAATCTCCTGCACTGTACTGACCATACTGTTTGAAAGCTTTACCGCCCCTTAGAGAAATCTCCTGCACTGTACTGACCATACTGTGTGAAAGCTTTACCGCCCTTAGAGAAATCTCCTGCACTGTACTGACCATACTGTGTGAAAGCTTTACCGCACCTTAGAGAAATCTCCTGCACTGTACTGACCATACTGTGTGAAAGCTTTACCGCCCCTTAGAGAAATCTCCTGCACTGTACTGACCATACTGTGTGAAAGCTTTACCGCCCCTTAGAGAAATCTCCTGCACTGTACTGACCATACTGTGTGAAAGCTTTACCGCTTAGAGAATCTCCTGCACTGTAACTGACCATACTGTGGTTGAAAGCTTTACCGCCCTTAGAGAAATCTCCTGCACTGTACTGACCATACTGTGTGAAGCTTTACCGCCCTTAGAGAAATCTCCTGCACTGTACTGACCATACTGTGTGAAAGCTTTACCGCCCTTAGAGAAATCTCCTGCACTGTACTGACCATACTGTTTGAAAGCTTTACCGCACCTTAGAGAAATCTCCTGCACTGTACTGACCATACTGTGTGAAAGCTTTACCGCCCCTTAGAGAAATCTCCTGCACTGTACTGACCATACTGTGTGAAGCTTTACCGCCCCTTAGAGAATCTCCTTCACTGTACTGACTATACTGTGTGAAAAGCTTTACCGCCCCTTAGAGAAATCTCCTGCACTGTACTGACCATACTGTTGCTTTACCGCCCCTTAGAGAAATCTCCTGCACTGTTACTGACATACTGTGTGAAAGCTTTACCGCCCCTTAGAGAAATCTCCTGCACTGTACTGACCATACTGTGTGAAAGCTTTACGCCCTTAGAGAAATCTCCTGCACTGTACTGACCATACTGTGTGAAGCTTTACCGCCCCTTAGAGAAATCTCCTGCACTGTACTGACCATACTGTGTGAAAGCTTTACCGCCCCTTAGAGAAATCTCCTGCACTGTACTGACCATACTGTGTGAAAGCTTTACCGCCCTTAGAGAAATCTCCTGCACTGTACTGACCATACTGTGTGAAAGCTTTACGCCCTTAGAGAAATCTCCTGCACTGTACTGACCATACTGTGTGAAAGCTTTACCGCACCTTAGAGAAAATCTCCTGCACTGTACTGACTATACTGTGTGAAAGCTTTACCGCACCTTAGAGAAATCTCCTGCACTGTACTGACCATACTGTGTGAAACTTAGAGAAATCTCCTGCACTGTACTGACCATACTGTTTGAAAGCTTTACGCCCCTTAGAGAATCTCCTGCACTGTACTGACTATACTGTGTGAAAGCTTTACCGCCCTTAGAGAAAATCTCCTGCACTGTACTGACCATACTGTGTGAAAGCTTTACCGCCCTTAGAGAAATCTCCTGCACTGTACTGACCATACTGTGTGAAAGCTTTACCGCCCCTTAGAGAAAATCTCCTGCACTGTACTGACCATACTGTGTGAAGCTTTACCGCCCCTTAGAGAAATCTCCTGCACTGTACTGACCATACTGTTTGAAAGCTTTACGCCCCTTAGAGAAATCTCCTGCACTGTACTGACATACTGTGTGAAGCTTTACCGCCCCTTAGAGAAATTCCTGCACTGTACTGACCATACTGTGTGAAAGCTTTACCGCCCCTTAGAGAAATCTCCTGCACTGTACTGACATACTGTGTGAAAGCTTTACCGCCCCTTAGAGAAATCTCCTGCACTGTACTGACCATACTGTTGAAAGCTTTACCGCCCCTTAGAGAAATCTCCTGCACTGTACTGACCATACTGTGTGAAAGCTTTACCGCCCTTAGAGAAATCTCCTGCACTGTACTGACCATACTGTTGAAAGCTTTACCGCCCCTTAGAGAAATCTCCTGCACTGTACTGACCATACTGTGTGAAAGCTTTTACCGCCCCTTAGAGAAATCTCCTGCACTGTACTGACCATACTGTGTGAAAGCTTTACCGCCCCTTTAGAGAAATCTCCTGCACTGTACTGACCATACTGTGTGAAAGCTTTACCGCCCCTTAGAGAAATCTCCTGCACTGTACTGACCATACTGTGTGAAAGCTTTACCGCACCTTAGAGAAATCTCCTGCACTGTACTGACTATACTGTGTGAAAGCTTTACCGCCCCTTAGAGAAATCTCCTGCACTGTACTGACCATACTGTGTGAAAGCTTTACCGCCCTTAGAGAAATCTCCTGCACTGTACTGACTATACTGTGTGAAAGCTTTACCGCCCCTTAGAGAAATCTCCTGCACTGTACTGACCATACTGTGTGAAAGCTTTACCGCCCCTTAGAGAAATCTCCTGCACTGTACTGACCATACTGTTGAAAGCTTTACCGCACCTTAGAGAAATCTCCTGCACTGTACTGACTATACTGTGTGAAAGCTTTACCGCCCTTAGAGAAATCTCCTGCACTGTACTGACCATACTGTGTGAAAGCTTTACCGCCCTTAGAGGAAATCTCCTGCACTGTACTGACATACTGTGTGAAAGCTTTACCGCCCTTAGAGAAAGCACTACTGACCTACTGTGTGAAAGCCCCTTAGAGAAATCTCCTGCACTGTACTGACCATACTGTGTGAAAGCTTTACCGCCCTTAGAGAAATCTCCTGCACTGTACTGACCATACTGTGTGAAAGCTTTACCGCCTTAGAGAAATCTCCTGCACTGTACTGACCATACTGTTGAAGCTTTACCGCCTTAGAGAAATCTCTGCACTGTACTGACCATACTGTGTGAAAGCTTTACCGCCCCTTAGAGAAATCTCCTGCACTGTACTGACCATACTGTGTGAAAGCTTTAACGCCCTTAGAGAAATCTTCCTGCACTGTACTGACCATACTGTTGAAAGCTTTACCGCCCCTTAGAGAAATCTCCTGCACTGTACTGACCATTACTGTGTGAATCAACTGTACTGACCATACTGTGTGAAGCTTTACCGCACCTTAGAGAAATCCTGCACTGTACTGACTATACTGTGTGAAAGCTTTACCGCACCTTAGAGAAATCTCCTGCACTGTACTGACTGTGTGAAAGCTTTACCGCCCTTAGAGAAATTCCTGCACTGTACTGACCATACTGTGTGAAAGCTTTACCGCCCTTAGAGAAATCTCCTGCACTGTACTGACTACCATACTGTGTGAAAGCTTTACCGCCCCTTAGAGAAATCTCCTGCACTGTACTGACATACTGTTTGAAAGCTTTACCGCCCCTTAGAGAAATCTCCTGCACTGTACTGACCATACTGTGTGAAAAGCTTTACCGCCCTAGAGTGCACTGTACTGACATACTGTGTGAAAGCTTTACCGCCCCTTAGAGAAATCTCCTGCACTGTACTGACCATACTGTGAAAGCTTTACCGCCCTTAGAGAAATCTCCTGCACTGTACTGACCATACTGTGTGAAAGCTTTACCGCCTTAGAGAAATCTCTGCACTGTCTGACTAACTGTGTGAAAGCTTTACGCCCTTAGAGAAATTCCTGTGTACTGCTGTGTGAAAGCTTTACCGCCCCTTAGAGAAATCTCCTGCACTGTACTGACCATACTGTGTGAAAGCTTTACCGCCCCTTAGAGAAATCTCCTGCACTGTACTGACCATACTGTGTGAAAGCTTTACCGCCCCTTAGAGAATCTCCTGCACTGTACTGACCATACTGTGTGAAAGCTTTTACCGCCCCTTAGAGAAATCTCCTGCACTGTACTGCCCCTTTATAACTGTGTGACTGAATACCTTTACCGCCCCTTAGAGAAATCTCCTGCACTGTATGACATACTGTGTGAAAGCTTTTTACCGCCCCTTAGAGAAATCTCCTGCACTGTACTGACCTACTGTGTGAAAGCTTTACCGCCCCTTAGAGAAATCTCCTGCACTGTACTGACTATACTGTGTGAAAAGCTTTACCGCCCCTTAGAGAAATCTCCTGCACTGTACTGACTATACTGTGTGAAAGCTTTACCGCCCTTAGAGAAATCTCCTGCACTGTACTGACTATTACTGTGTGAAAGCTTTACCGCCCCTTAGAGAAATCTCCTGCACTGTACTGACATACTGTGTGGAAAGCTTTACCGCGCCCTTAGAGAAATCTCCTGCACTGTACTGACCATACTGTGTGAAAGCTTTACCGCACCTTAGAGAAATCTCCTGCACTGTACTGACTATACTGTGTGAAAGCTTTACCGCCCCTTAGAGAAATCTCCTGCACTGTACTGACCATACTGTGTGAAAGCTTTACCGCACCTTAGAGAAATCTCCTGCACTGTACTGACTATACTGTGTGAAAGCTTTACCGCCCCTTAGAGAAAATCTCCTGCACTGTACTGACCATACTGTGTGAAAGCTTTACCGCCCCTTAGAGAAATCTCCTGCACTGTACTGACCATACTGTGTGAAAGCTTTACCGCCCCTTAGAGAAATCTCCTGCACTGTACTGACCATACTGTGTGAAGCTTTACCGCCCCTTAGAGAAAATACTGACCCTGCTTTCCTGCACTGTACTGACCATACTTTACCGCCCCTTAGAGAAATCTCCTGCACTGTACTGACCATACTGTGTGAAAGCTTTACCGCCCCTTAGAGAAATCTCCTGCACTGTACTGACTATACTGTGTGAAAGCTTTACCGCACCTTAGAGAAATCTCCTGCACTGTCTGACCATACTGTGTGAAAGCTTTACCGCCCCTTAGAGAAATCTCGTGCACTGTACTGACCATACTGTGTGAAAGTTTTACCGCCCCTTAGAGAAATCTCCTGCACTGTACTGACTATACTGTGTGAAAGTTTTACCGCCCCTTAGAGAAAAACACATCAGCACAAAGTGCATCATTTTAATTCCCATTATAATAGATATTTATTTTTTGAATTGACATTGAATTATTAAGTTCGTTATCTTCTTATGTTATCATTTCATAATGTTTACCTACTGACATTGTGACGTTACACTGCTCTATTCTTATCAAGCATAAATAATTTATTATTGCCAACACTATGACCACAATATATTATTAGAATCGCACCATTGGTACACGCTATAGTGAATCCTCCTGATTGCGTTTACCCTCGTTACATTTATTTCAATAAAGAGTAAAGAGTAATTTTCTTAGCATTATATAAAAAACGGAAGCTTTTAGATTTAACAGCACAATGTGCTGAGCATGAGTACAAAGTTTCAAGTCTTTGCAATACATAGTAGTGGTAGAGCAATTAGAGGAATTAGAAAAAAAGGAACCGATATCCCTCTTCTAGATCCCAGTTAGTTTATGGCAGAGAGTTACTTCTTCATTTGACCTTACAATATGGATACGGAGCCCATTCTTCAAGGACCAGTCATGAATATAGGAAAGAATATAGATATGTCAATGAGAAATTTATTTCAGAAGGGACATAAATATGGGGAAGGGAGATTTATACGGAAAGCCCTACTTAAAGTCTACTGTCAAATTTTAATCCGCAAATTAAGCCCGCTATTTCCTCCCGGTCTGTTTTCATTAAAGGCATGTATTTTTCAGACCCTCTAAACTATAACTAATACTCAAGAAATCTAATTTAACTAAACTAATTTGAATTGCTGTTTTCAGGGAGTTTAGACAAAGCTTTCTGTCCTGGAATGGGAGGGAATACCACGACTGCTGAACCAGATTTAATCGATCGTCAGCAAAATTTCATTAACAACAACCAGCCGGAGCAATATCATCATAATTCAAACTATCAGCAGAATGTACCTAGCTATGATAGGTACGACAAAAGAGCAGCGAGCCCCCGGACTCTCAGGAAGTCTCAGAACAGTCCTTACGACCAAAGGATGGAGTTTAATGGCAATTTCTATCAGAGGTACCCGCCTGAATGCCAGCAGTGCATCAATGAAAACATGGGTTTAGGTAAGATCTGAAGGTATCTTGAGTTCTAGTAGGGTTTAGAGGTGTAGATCTTCGCTTGAAAGAAAATGGACTTTACAATGGATTTTTTTACTCTTAAAGCCGTAGAGTGTTTATGAATTATAGGTTGTCCACTTTATAAGTGGACAAGTGCAGCCCAAGTGGATTATTGAACAGAGTGAAACTCTGTTCAATATGATTTTCCTGAAAACCCCAAAGTCCAGGCACGCAATGCAACCAGAGAACACCTTGGTACTTGTGCCCTCTCCTTCACGGTACTGCACCTGTCACTTTAGTTCTCAGTTTGTCTAGTATATTTTCCTCTAGTCCCGCTAGCTAGTGAGGTATCATTAGTCTCAAAAAACAAAATATTAAGAATAATTATAGACATGTGTTCAGGGAGTAACCAAATCTTTGCCTATCTGAGCAAGGAACTGCTTATCTGGCTTGGGTCTTTAGTAAAATCCACAAGCCAGATATTGTATCTTTAATACAAACACCATTCTTCATAAGAAGTTTAGCTTTCTTCGAAATAAAGTAATGATAATATCAGATAATGTAATACAAAATTACCTTTATGTTTAATTAATACGAATAATAAAGAGGTATAATCATTTTAATTCTACCACTAGGGTTCAATCCCAGCTGAAACAGGCTTTGCTGTTTAAGTGAGAGGCTAAAAGGAAAGCGCCGTCACTTTTCCTTTGGTAATTTCATTGAGATATTGTACAGCAGTGGTGATGGAAAATTTAAAACTATACAGAGAAAATGGACAATAACCCTGTTCATCTCAGAGGACTTCCTTACTGTCTACCCTGACTAACATCACAACTTATCTTTGCTCGTAATTTTCAGGTAGTCAACAACCACCGGAAGAAGATGGTATGGTAAGCAGAGTTGTCGGAATGTCGCTGGAAAGAGATGAAACAGGATTAGGAATCAATCTGATGGGTGGAAGACTTCCAGATGGAGTTTGTAGTCCTCTCACTGTTACTTTCATTAAGCCTGGTAGCCCAGCTTATAGGTAAGCCTAAAACAAAGTTGAATAGTGGTTATCATCTAATCTAGACGATGATTAAGTAGGATGTTTCCTTTACGACAATAGTCCTTAAAAATTTAGCTTTCAAATCTTCACCCAGAGGGTCATTCTAGCGTTTTACTTTTTCTAACCATCGCCTCTTCTGATTACGTCTCGAGGAGAAAATAAAGAGAAGCTCGCAGTATTTCTACCCCCTCTGTACGCTGTTCAACTAATGCACTGTTTGTGCAATGTCTCTCGTTCCTGAAGTGATACTATAAAGAACCGAGGCAGTAGCGTCCACAAACATATTCCATATCAGAGCCTCTTTGGAGGTTTTTCGATAAAGTGAAAATGAGGGGGGGGGGCGAACCTCCCGGACCCTCTTATAAGAAACCCTATTCTTTATTTCTGGCCTGAAAGTCAAAGTTCTACGGTCTCAGTGGGAGGAATCTTTATGAATCACGTAGTGGTAGAGATTCTAATTAGGAAGAGGTGACATATCACCTACCAAGTAGGCCATGTTGTTGAGCCCTTTTTGCTAACTCCCTTAGATAAAAGATAGTGTCTACTTTATGAGTCCAAGTGCAGATATTTTTTTGACTAACTCACAGAAGAGTTTTAATGGCTATACCTATGCCTGACTAGCAGTGAATATAGAATCTCCATCTAAAGCAAATGTTACACTTAGCTTCCCTTCTCTCGAAACGGTTAGGGATCTTTTACGAGAACCTGCCAGCACCCAGACTGACTGGGTGGTAGACGCACGTGCTACGATTGTACCATTGTGACCCTCAAGAATAACGTTACTATACGAATCATTATTCCTGGGACCAAAAAACCTCTGTATTAGGTCCTGTCTTTCGCTGCTTAGGTGTTTAGATCCTGAGACTCCGTATCTTTCTGACTCTGCTCCACACCAAATAATTTTTAGCTTACTTGACTTTGTTTGTAATGTCATAGCAATGTATTGTTTTAAAAACTAAATCACATTAATAATATCGTTTAATGATGTGTCTAACTTGCAGGGAAGGTACTCTTCGTGTTGGTGACCGCCTCCTAGCGGTAAACGGAAGAAGCTTGTCGGGTTTAACACTAAGAGAAGTTGAATTAGCTCTAAGCGTACCTATAGTTTGGCTGACTGTAGAGTACGACGTCTCACTTCTAACAAGACTTCGATCATCAGGTCCACTAGTGGTGGATATCGAATCTCCATCTAAAGCCAATGTCGGACTCAGTCTTACTGATTCAGGAGGCAATGTTATCGTGTCTAACGTCAAGGCAGCGAGTTTAGCTGAGAGGTAACATCATTTCTCCAGACTTCAACAATTTCTAGCAATGTTTGCCAAATTTAAAACAACAATGCAGTGACGAGTTTTATCGCAAGTGTGCAGTTTGTTACTTCTCTGTTACCTTCTTTAAATTTTATAAGGGTGTTCCCAAAAACACACTGCCCCAAATCAATTTTATGTCTGGAGTTGTTTTGGTTTTATGAAGATACATTTTATTGGGCCGAATTATCTGCCATTGCCATGACGCAGGCTCTATTTCTCTTGGTGTAAACAATTGTTTGTAAAATGCATAGTAATAATTATTTACACTAATGCTAGTATAAAAATACCTTAACTCTAAAGTTACCTCATCTTTAAAAAAAAGCTCACGAAATTATTTCGTTTCTAAAATTTATTTCTTAGATGAATTGATATATATTTATTTGTTTATATTTGAGTTTTGACATAATTTGTCATATGATGTTTTGAAATTCATTCAATTATATCACAATAATGATTCTAACTTTTTGTAATACTTAGTATTAACTAGCGTAGTACATAACAGTGGCGACGAGGATAATAAGGAAACATGGAAGACGAGTTAATATTACGTAAGTACATAAGAAAGAGAGCTACGATTAAGGGGCATTTTACAAAATTTCGAAATTTATTAGACACACGAACTGAGTGGGAAATATCTGAGTTAGAGCAAAGATGGGACAATTTGAAAGACAACTGGAACAAGTATAATGATATTCAGGACGAAATTGATGATTTGGCGATAAATTCGAAAGAAGAGGAAACTTATAGGAACAGTATGGAAGATGAAATGGTTAAAATAAAAGTGGCGGTTGAGAAGGTAAAAGCAAAGAGTAGAGAGAAAGAAAGTACTCCCAGTACGAGTAAAACTTCAGTAAATACCACTCCATCTACTTTTCTCATCTCAGGTAATGTTAATTTTACATCTTACCAAATAGACGAGTCATTCACAAATTTATTTAAAGATTTGAAGTATTCGCAAAGCTCAGAGGAATATACGAGGAACAGACAAAAGTTTATATGCTCATTAATGCATTACCACCTTTAATGCACGAGAAACTAAATGACTTATGTGCACCAGAAGAACCTGTAAGTAAGAGTTACACAGAGCTAGTAGACACACTAAGAAACTATTACGACCCACAACCCAGCATATGGACTCTACAGCACAAATTTATGTCACGAGAACAAAGAGAACACGAGACTATAACCGAGTACATAAGCGAACTTAAAAAAGCAAGTGCCAAATGCAACTTTAAATGTGAATGCGGTAAGTCCGTAGCAGAATTATTTTTAAGACTACAATTTGTAAGGGGGGTACGAGATTCGGAAATAAAAGTAAAGTTATTACAAGAAAAAAGTACAAATTCATTACAAGAAGCAGTTAATTTAGCAACATCTATTGAATTGGCTAAAGTTGAAAACAAAAGTATGACGAAAAATACGGATTATGAATCTAAAGTGAATCAAATTAAAAGAAATAACAATAGAATAAATACGGAACGGGATAAGAACAGTGAGGAAACGCGGAATGCAGAATCTCTAAAGGGCAAATGTTTCCGATGCGGAGACGCTAAACATAGAGCTCATGAATGTAGATTTATTAAGGTTAGATGTAGTTTATGTGGAATTATTGGGCATTTGGCAAGGGTTTGTTTGGGAAAAGGAAAGAAGGAAAAGGGCACGAAACAAGTAGAAACAGAACACGAGCCAGCGGACCAAGAAGAACAATACGAAATAAATTTACTAACAAAAAATCAAACTTCAGACAAGTTTAGCATAAATATTACTCTTGATGGTAGACCCATAAGCATGGAACTTGATACGGGAGCCGCACTAAGTACTATGTCGGTGTTGGACTTTGAAAAACTTAAGATAAAAAAGAAGATTCATGACACCCGAGTACAACTAAAAACTTACACTGGTGAGATTATTAAGCCAAAAGGAGTGGTCTATGTTAGAGGAAAATATAAGAACCAAGAATTTTTCGGAAAACTGTACTTGATTAAACAGAATGTTGACCCTATTTTTGGCAGAGAATGGATGAGAGAAGTTCGACTAGACTGGGCAGAAATCAAATTATTAAAGGAAACATCGAAACTAGAGTTAGATAAATTATTAGGAACATACAAAGACGTTTTCACTACAGACGAAATAGGAACGATACCAAACATAAAAGGGCACCTCTATCTAAAAGAAGACACGAAACCTGTTTTTCTGAAAGCACGACAAGTACCATTTGCTATTAAGAACAAAGTGGAAGAAGAATTAGAAAGGCTTGAAAAGTTAGAAATCATTACAAAAGTAGAACAATCAGACTGGGGGACACCCATAGTACCAGTGGTTAAACCTAATGGAAACATTAGAATTTGCGCTGACTACAAAACCACTGTCAACAAAAATATAAAAGACGAGCAGTACCCAATCCCCCGTTAATAGAGGAAATTTTTACAAAAATGAACGGAGGTAAATTTTTTTGTACACTTGACATAAGCAACGCATATTTACACTTACTAATGGACGACGAAAGTTCACTGGTCCAAACGCTAAGCACTCACCGAGGTTTATACAAAGTAAACAGATTAATGTTTGGAGTAAAGGTGGCCCCAGCCATTTGGAATAAATTTATGGATAGATTACTACACGGATTGGAGGGAGTGGCTAGTTTTTTTGATGACATAATAATACAGGGGGCAACAATAGAAGAGACATTGCAACGATTGAAGATGGTACTAGACAGACTGAGAGATTATAATTTAAAACTAAACAAGGACAAGTGTGTATTTTTAAAGAAAAGTATCAAATATTTGGGGCATATAATTGACGAAAACGGATTACATACTACCCCAGGAAAAAGTTCAGGCATTAATGAAGGCGAAAAGGCCAGAAAACGTTTCTGAACTAAAATCATTTCTAGGTCTTGTAAATTATTATAACAGATTTATTCAGAACTTGGCAACCATACTAAACCCGTTAAACAACTTACTAAAAAAGAGCTCTAAATTCAAATGGAATGAAGATTGTGAAAAAGTTTTAACAAAGTAAAACAGGAAATCGCTAGTGACAAAACATTGATTCATTTTGACGATAAAAAGCCACTAATATTAGCTACTGACGCCTCACCGGTAGGGTTAGGAGCTGTATTATCGCACCGACTTGAAGACGGATCAGAAAGACCGATTGCATTTGCCTCGAGGACCTTAACTAAAACCGAAAAAATGTACAGCCAAATAGACAAGGAGGCAACTGGAATTTATTGGGGTTTAAAGAAATTTTTTCATTACTGTTACGGAAGAAAATTTACCCTGGTCACGGACCACAAACCTTTAGTTTCCATATTTAATCCTAATAAAGCACTACCTAGTATGACAGCAACAAGACTCTTCAACTACGCTAACTTTTTATCGGGATTTGACTATAAATTGAATTTAGGAAGACGGAAAAAGACACGGCAACGCAGATTTTTTATCAAGATTTCCTACTGAACAATGCAATGAAAATTACAAGGATGACCCTACAATATTTTGCATGAAACAAGTTGAGACTTTACCAGTAACTAAGGAAAGGATTGTTAATGAAACAGAAAAGGACTGTACTTTGAAACCTATAGTAGAGAAATTACAGCAAGGGAAGAGCTTAAAGACCCTAGGGCTTAATGATTTGAGTATTCAATACAAGAGGGATGTCTTTTTAAGGGAAAACAGAGTGGTGATACCTGCGTCGTTACAGAAAGAAGTACTTGCGGAACTACATACAGGGCACATGGGCATTGTTAAGACTAAAATGATTGGACGAAGTTATTATTGGTATAATATGGACAAACATATAGAAGAGATGGTGAAATCTTGCAAAAGGTGCTGCCTAAAACAAAACGAGCCACCCCAAATAACACACACTTGGGAGAGACCAGACGCACCATGGCAGAGGATCCATGTGGACTTTGCAGGACCTTTACTTGGTTATCAATTTTTTATTGTAGTGGATGCATTTACAAAATGGGTCGAAGTATTTGCGACAAAAACTACTACCACCGACTGGTGTACAAATAAACTCAGATTTTTATTTACAACTTTTGGAATTCCAGTAACCTTAGTATCAGACAACGGACCACAGTTCACTGCCTACAAATTTCAAAATTTTCTTAAGAATAATGGGATCCTGCATAAGACTTCAGCACCGTACCATCCAGCCACGAATGGCCAAGCGGAAAGATTTGTGCAAACTATAAAAAAGAATCTGAAAGCCATGGCTGAAGAAGGGGGAGATATCAATTTAAAATTATGTCGACTTTTGATGCAGTTAAGGAAGGCGCCAAATTCAACAGGGGAAAATGCATACAACTTAATGTTTAACAGAAACATACGAACGAGGTTAGACTTAATGTTAACAAATGCCCAACCTAAGAAAAGATGCCTAGAGGGACCGTTCCCAGTAAAGAGACATTTCAAGGAGGGAGAGAGAGTTCAAGTTAGAATGTATAGAGGGGATAAAGGAGTGCGCTGGAGTTTTGGAAATGTTATAAAGAAGTTAGGACAATTGCATTTTTTAATAAGGTTAGAGGACGGAGAGGTATGCAGACGACATATAAATCAGATGCTCTCAAGCAGATTCAGAGGGGAGCGATGATATATATTTATTTGTTTATATTTGAGTTTTGACATAATTTGTCATATGATGTTTTGAAATTCATTCAATTATATCACAATAATGATTCTAACTTTTTGTAATACTTAGTATTAACTAGCGTAGTACATAACATGAATCAAATTCATTTAATTGAATAAATTTAGTATATATTATGTTAAATAAATAAATCAAACGTTTTTGGCGCTTCAACTTAACTCAAACAATTTTTATTTTAATTAATCTTCACTCGGTGGATATTTCATATCATGGATTATTTAGTAATTTATAAACATGTCAGTAAATAAGTCAGTTAGATTGAGCAACACACTCATCCTAAGAACAATTAATTACCTCATTATTCTCTTTATTGTTTTTTTTCTTTATTCACTTTACTGTTATCTATTTCTACCTCATTCTGTTTTATTCGAACTGCACGCCGTTTTAGTAAAGATAAACTTTGTCTTTTGTAGGCTTATGTAACATTTTTAATGCTGCGTCTTTTCAGTCCACCCTGTTGAAGTTAGAGGTCTTATTATGTTTGTGCAGTTATAGGACTTCTTCTATACTTGTCAGGGTTATTGCCTGAAATATATCCGCTAACGACAAGGATTATCTGAAGGGATCTGAGAGAGAAATCAAGTTTCTAATGGCGATGACATCTGTTTGTTGCAGATGCGGTGCTTTGTTACCTGGTGATCAGATCCTAGGAATTAACGACGTCAGAATAACATCCTGTTACACTGCTGATGAAGTTACGAAGATGTTGGACAATTTCACTGGACAGCTTTTACAAATTGAAATCCAACCAGTTCCAACCATATCCAGAGGTAAGACTTTAGAGATCTGTTTGTTCTATGCTAGACCATGTCTAAAGATACAGTGGTAGCTTAGTAAGACTTGATATATAATATAGTATGGCGAAACTACAGGCATTTCGCCAGGACATTAGTCCCAACACATAGGGAACAGAATTAGGATATCTTCTTTCATAGACATGGGCATCGATATTAATAAGATACTAAAAATCTATGTCAAAATAATTAAATGCTTATTATGGCAGATTAAAAATTTATAGCAGTTTTTGAAGGTTGGAGTCTTCCAATTGCTTAGAAGGTTAGAGTCTTCCAATTGCTTGGAAGGTTGAAGCCTTCCAATTGCTTGGAAGGTTGGAATCTTCCAATTGCTTGGAAGGTTGGAGTCTTCCAAAAGCTTGGAAGGTTGGAGCCTTCCAATTGCTTTTGTAGCATTGTCTTATAAAAAATGTACGCTAATATTGTTTCATTTGTGCCCATCAATACCTGAGAATTTCAAAATTCAAAACAGTGTCTAAATGTAAAAATACAAGTGCATCGATTTCCAAATAGATTAAAGAATTCAATTCTATCAACTTGAAATTGAACATCAAATTTTCTCTACGAATAATTTGTAATGTTTATGCAAATCCCTCAAGACATTTCAAAATGGGTCCTATTTTAAAATGATTTTAGTGTTATTATGAAGTTTTCTGTTTAAATAATCCTCAACAAATACATTGGCCATCACAGGAACATACATTGGCACAGGTACATACATTGGCCACACAGGTAATACATTGGCCATCACAGGTACATACATTGGCCATTACAGTTACATACATTGGCCCCACAGGTACATACATTGCCATCACAGGTACATACATAAATATAATTTAATAATTTGTTTTTTAGAGATATTTAACTTTAAAAAGTGGACCGATTTATTTTTATGTTTGTATTAAAGACTCTAAATCTCAAAATAAAAATACATCAAAGTTGTTAACGAAACTTTTCAAGATGGTTGCCGTGTAATATTTTATTGTGATGGCAGAGAGGATGTGTCCATCACCAAGCTGGTCAGGATCACAGAGATGTCTCTATGACCCAGGCGGTAGCAGTTGCAGCAGAAGATCCGCGTCTCCATTCAGATCACCCAGTCCGTTTAGATCAGCCAGTAGATCTAATTCACCCGGGTTGAGATCATCATCGCCTATTGGTAGATCACAATCACCTTCATGCCATCAGATATCTAGTTCGTGTCATGGTTCTCTCCCATCGACTAGTGGTTAGTATGACTGCTTAGAAAATTCTCCTAATCAATATATGACCTCTATAACTAATACGGGGCCATTAAAAAAATAGTCGAGTGTACTCTAAATCACAATTATTTATGAAGCAAGTTGTTATAATTTCTATTTTTTAAACAAATTTTCAATAGACAATTATGCTTATAAGGAAGGTCTTATACAGCGAGTTTATTTCATTTATTGCTAATTGCATACTATGATAATTATGTTTGATTTTTTCGCTATGATCTTCCATTATTCCTTCTTCCAAGAAGAGATCGTTTTGAAAAAATGCCCTAGAACGTTTTGAAATCTGTTAGCCATTAGATTAATTTGTGTGAAATAAATTTAAGGGGATTGAAAGGAGGTTCAGATAACCTCCAGTGTCATAACCGTTGTCATTTTCTGGTAAAATCTCTACTAGCATAACTGTGTCCTTTATCCTCCGTCCTCCGCTTTGCACACAGTGTTTTTGCAAGAAGGGGCTCATATATATATATATATATATATATATATTATATATATATATATATATATATATATATATATATATATATATATATATATATATATATATATATATATATATATATATATATATATATATTATTGGACTGAGTACTCAAGCTGAGGTGGTTTAGTGTATATATATATATATATATATATAATATATAATATATATATATATATGTGTGTGTGTGTGTGTGTGTATGTGTGTAAAAGATTTTTGTTCTTAGACGTTCCTATGGGACACAATTTTTGAACGAGCCCGCGGAACGAAATGAAACTTAGTAACCTTAATCAACCTTGTTAATGTCCACAAACCTATTGTTCATGAGATATGTTTGACGTCAAAATCAGAAGTGTTCAGATCGGACTAAAAATTTGATATGTGTATTACTATGTATAGTTAACCAACAAATAAGAAATTATATTTTTTATTAACATTAGTTCTGGTTTTATTGATTGACATATATAACAAATGTAAACAAATCACGTTTTTTGACTGATACATTTGAAAATTCGGTCATATCGGGGCTGTATGCCACTTATATAAACTAGTAATATGACAACCTGATATAAGACAACAATCATGTCCATAGGGATGCACGGGGGCCACTAACAGGCCCCTAGAGCCGAGGCTGTGTAGGGATGCACGGGGGCCACTAACAGGCCCCTAGAGCCGAGGCTGTGTAGGGATGCACGGGGGCCACTAACAGGCCCTAGAGCCGAGGCTGTGTAGGGATGCCACGGGGGCCACTAACAGGCCCCTAGAGCCGAGGCTGTGTAGGGATGCACGGGGCCACTAACAGGCCCTAGAGCCGAGGCTGTGTAGGGATGCACGGGGGCCACTAACAGGCTCCTAGAGCCGAGGCTGTTAGGGATGCAGCACTAACAGCCCCTAGAGCGAGGCTAGGGATGCACGGGGGCCACTAACAGGCCCTAGAGCCGAGGCTGTGTAGGGATGCACGGGGGCCACTAACAGGCCCCTAGAGCCGAGGCTGTGTAGGGATGCACGGGGGCCACTAACAGGCCCCTAGAGCCGAGGCTGTGTAGGGATGCACGGGGCACTAACAGGCCCTAGAGCGAGGCTGTGTAGGGATGCAGGGGCCACTAACAGGCCCTAGAGCCAGCTGTGTAGGGATGCACGGGGGCCACTAACACCCCTAGAGGCGAGGCCGTGTAGGGATGCACGGGGGCCACTAACAGACCCCTAGAGCCGAGGCCGTGTCCAACGTCTAGCAACTGGTTTTCCTAAATATTGCCAAATAGCAATTGTTTCTAAATAAAGGGAACATTTGGATAAAAAGTATTTGCGCCCGGGACGGCAATAACTCTACGACGCTCTTGACTTTTTCCTTGGAAGTATATTAATAAATATACAATTTGGCGACAAAAGGGGAATCAAAATTAGTCTTTTTTAGATAATTGGCCAAGGATAATTTTTGCCATTGCTTAATACGCGTTCTTATTGTATTAAATCAATTTATTTCGGTTGTAAGTTTAAGGAACAAATGTTCTAACCTTTTATGCCGAACATTATAATTTCAAATTAGTGCTATAGTTCTGAATGGATCTAATAATACAAGTTTCATCAGAGTGTGAATAATAGCAATGTTTTGTTTGATGCGCATGATATCTTGTTTGGTCCATTACAGATAGATGTCATGAACTTATAGTTGAAAGAGGAGTTGTAACTCTACATTCACCTTCATCTCAAGGATTTGGTCTCAAATTTAGATGGGTGCCGTCTAAAATGGCTGCCGTTATCTCCGATTTAGAAACAAATGGTATAGCTGATAGGTAAGTTTTTTTATTGGTTTATGTTTAATTTAGCGATAAAAATCTACACTTTAATTGCGAAGATCAGGATAAAAAATGTAAAAATCGTGCGCAAAAAGATTATTATAATTAATTTGCCATGCGTATTACCAAGGCCTACTACATCTACAGGCCTATACATCTCACAACAACAATGGCGGCGGAAGTTTCCGGTTTTACCTCTAACGCGTCTTTTTTCTCTACCTTGCATGACATTTTGTTAATTTGTGGCCGAAATCGGGGGGCCAAATTAATATGACCAAGATGATCGTAAAGGTAACGTATAGGGCTATCTGGCTATGTACTTGATTTGACCAAATGTCCCGGTTTCGCCATTTTCCAGGCCAATATATTATAGTGTTACAGTTTTAAATTACGAAATTCGTCATTTTAATATTTTGAATACGGGTAACCTAAAACGGTCAAAAATAAGGAATATTGAACGAAAAAAAGTTACCGTCCCCGCTGAGTCAATGGGTCAAAATTGCGTCTGAAGATAAAAATTAACCTTTGAGACAATTGAGCTAACTCGGTTAAAACTAATCATAGAAAGTTCAGACAGGGTTTATTTTGTTAGAAATAAGTATATTAACTTTCCTAAATGCATGTTTTCACAAAATATTTTCAGGTGACCATTTATTTCGAACCAAAGTTGACAGATAATGTTTACAAACTTTTAAATTAAATTGCGGGAAAACGGTACGAGATAGCGAATTCGTTCAATGGGCACCATACCCTACTTTGAAGAGATCTACAAGGATATGCCATCATTTTTTTTTCGACTAATGTACCCGACGGGAACCACCATTTTTGTATTTATTTCTCTAATACGATTTTCTTAACATTTTTTGGGTTCGGCCAAGTAATTTCCTAGCTGTTCTTCATCTCACCCAAAAAAAACCAATAAATATTGAATATATTATGTTGTATTGTAATGTTTTATATACATATTTATATATATATATATATATATATATATAATATATATATATATATTATATATATTACATATATATATATATAATATATATATATATATATATATATATATATATATATAATATATATATATATATTATATATATATATATTATATATATATATATATATAATATAAGGGTGTAGGAGAAACAAAAACTAATTAATTTATTTATTATAATTTATATAATAAATAAATATAAATAATATTAATATATAAATATAATAATATATAATTTATTATATATATTTATTATATAATTTTAATTAATTAATTTGGCCCCCCGATTTCGGCCACAAATTAAAAAAATGTCATGCAAGGTAGAGAAAAAAGACGCGTTAGAGGTAAAACCGTCTACTTCCGCCGCCATTGTTGTTGTGAGATGTATAGGCCTGTAGATGTAGTAGGCGTTGGTATTACTCTGTGCACTACTCTTACTGCTGCCTATTTTAAAGGGAAAATCACACTACCGTAATAGCTACTGACATAATGTTCACTGATTCAGTAAATATTATGTCATCAATGCCCTACACAACATCATCATGCCTCTCTTCATCACAGGCATCATCATGCCTCTCTTCATCAGATGCATCATCATGCCTCTCTTCATCAGAGGCATCATCATGCCTCTCTTCATCAGAGGCATCATCATGCCTCTCTCTCGTTGTGTATGACATTCGACCTTAAAAGACTTTCAATATACCAAATGTTCTGTAGTTGCTCGATTCATCGAGCAAAGAGAAAGAGGATACTTCAATGAAAAATGCTATATACCACTCCTCTAGGAGGAGTAATCATCTAAAGAAGAGCCTAAAATCTGAAAATAATATGTTTTGCTAATACCTCTTTCTGTTATTCACACTCTTTTAAACTTTTCAAGCACCTAGTAGCTGCTAAGTCTCTTAAGCAGCTGTCAATATAACCATCTAAGTAAATCCGCAACTCTATTCAACCTTTCCAGGAGTGGTTCTTCAAATAGGCGATAGAATAACAGGCGTCAATGGATGCCGTCCTGGTTTAGAACTAGAACCGGCTCCTTCTGTGACATTGGAGGTGGAATTCGATGTAGAAGTTCATCCACAGGTTCAACCTGGTACGACCATTAGAGTACAGCTGGCTAGATCACCTTCCTCCGGATTTGGAATCACCATTAATGGTAAGATCAAGAACATTAAAATACGAGGAAGAAATTTAAAAAAATTATAAGAACTTGCAGTGAACCTTGACTGCATCATCTAAAAGCATCTTCTTGTACTGGTACACAAGATTAAGAGCTTTAAAAAGGTTATAATCCTTCCAGCATCTATTTCTCCAAAGGTTGTTTAACATATTTTTCGTTAATTGTTAATGAATATTTATTTACAGGTAGTTCTGACTACGGGAGCAGCATAGTGATCAGCAGAGTAAGATGGGGGTCAGTAGCCCACAGATCTGGTAGGTTATCTGTCGGTGATCACCTCCTTGCTATTGGTGATACTAGATTAGAGGGTGATATCCACTTAGCTACGGATGTTTTAAAGCATTGCCCCAACATAGTTCTCTTTTCAATTCTAAAGAATCCAAGTAAGTAGTCCTACAAGTACTGGTAATTAGGAAGAGGTGATAGATTACCTAGCAACTAGACCACGTCGTTGGGCCTTTTTTGCTAACTACCTTAAATTTAAGATATTGTCCTACATGAGACCAAATGACTTATCAATCAATTACTTCAAATTTCCATATCATTAACTAGAACTCCTGGTGTTTTATATAAAAGCCATAATTAAGGTTCCTACACTGTTTCTTAAACCCAGGTTAATTTACCGTCTTTAAGGGATCTTGTACGAATACCTGACATCGCACAAATTCTTAACTACCGGCTAATGTTCCCATTCAAAGGGCGGCACTTGTAAAGGTAGTAGAGGTCTCGACCGGGATCGAATCCATTCTGAGTGGGTACAGGCATACACACCGATCCACGTTGTAGATCATGCTGTTATTTTCTCGCGGTTTTACTAACTCTGTTTTGTTGTAGATAATGTAGATCTAGGATATTCCAGTTCTGGACTGCCTTCAGTTGATTCTACAATAGAATCATGGGAATCTACTCCAGACAGCACCGCAAAGCCAACAGGTATATGTATATCTAGTATTATCAAAATCACAAACATCGTTCACACAGACTATTACATACATGATAAACATTCTTGAAAGGCGTCCGCTAAAACGTTTTTAAGAAATCAAATGCCAAATCAAGTTTTATAAAGTCCATCTGCTGAAGACTTTTTCGAAGAGCCGTGGACTATAAAATTTCTAAGAAGTCATTTTATAAATGCCATTTGCTACAGAGTTTTCATTGAGTCGAAGCCATACTATACTAAAGTTAAGTGGTCTCATATAATTGAAAAAGATGAAATTCCAATTCGTATAAAGTTTCTATGTTCCGTTTGGCTTTTTAATTTACAGAAATGGGGTCAAGCTACAGTGGACTAGCAGCATTAGAGACTGACTGGTCTGATAGGATGACTCGGAGTCTTCACAGTATTTCCACACAACCTTCAGGTGATACCTCTAACCCACCAAATGCTCCATCGATCGTAACAAAGGTTTTCCTCGTGCAGAGGATGTACATTCACTTTTCTTTGTGAACAGGAGACTTCGACCACTGGGGGATTTTCGTGAAACTTAGTTAACTTCTTGGCCTTATAATGATGATGATAATAATTAGCTTAAAAAGCTACTATAATAAATCTAAAGTACAATAATACTTAAAAAGGAACTTACTTTCTAGTCTGTTAACATACTACTACTTAAATGACTTTACAACAACGTTTTAAAGCTTTTAATATTTTGTTCTTTTTTAATATTCTCAGGCAAACAATTAAATTCTCTAATTCCATTATAAAAACAGTGGACTGTAATAATGCAGAGTTTACCCTCGGAATATCTATTTCATTTTTACTGCGTACATTGCAAGGGTTTCTATCCTTAAGACAAATAACATCATTAAAATAGCTAGGTAACAAATTATTTACAAGCTTATATACAAAGTCAAATGAATAAAATTTCACTGTGTACTTCACATCTAACCAATTTAAATCCTTTAACATTTTTTTAGTACTTGACCTAAACGGTCTTCTTAAAATACATCTCATAGCTTTATTCTGCAGAATTTGTAATCTATTTACATTTTGCTTACTCATACCAAATATCACAGAACTGCAATAAATATATTGTGGCATTATAATAGTCTTATAGACTAATTCTTTGGTAGGAGAACTTAGAAGTTTTGAACATCGAAACAAAAAACCAACCCTAGAACCTATCTTTTTGCAACAATAATCTACATAACTATTAAAGCTAAGATTCTTATCTATAACTACACCAAGGTACCAAGGTACTCATCAATTCTATCTATAATATCACAGTTCAACTTAACACTAAACTTACTAGCTATAACTTTATCACAGAAAAACTTACTGCCTAAACACATCCACTTAGTTTTCTTAACATTTAACTTTAATCTATTCACACATAACCATAAATAAATACTTTCTAAAACTAAATTTACTGCCCTAATGAGACTTACTGCATCACATCCAATAACATAAACTACCGAATCGTCTGCATACAATCTAACATGCACACCTAACATATTAACAACATCATTAATATAAATTAAGAATAAAATAGGACCTAAAACACTGCCCTGAGGCACCCCAATATCACAGCTAACTTCTTTTGATAATTTTTTATTTCTGTAGACTCTCTGTCTACGATCTCTCAGGTAACTAACAAACCACTGATACCATACTCCCACACCTTATATATGATTACACGCGCGCAAACTTTCAAATCAAATAAAAAAAGTTCTGAGTTTTATTAATGTCTGTAGCGTCATTCATTATTATGCGTCATTCATTATTATGCGTCAATAAGTCATTGTCTTTCAAACCGAATAATTCAAATGAAATCCCAGTCTCTCGCACAATTATATTGTGTCAAGTGTGTATGTTACAAAACTCAGTAGCATCAAATCATATACACATTTATAACTGCACGAGAGCAACTTATCTGCTTTTCGAGGTAAGTTTAAAGATTTTACCTCCAGAAGAGAGAAAACACCGAGCATTATTGAAGTGTTTTCAAATAGAAAACGTTCCTAAGCGACCCTTCTTTAAAATTTTTGCATTTAAATATTAGAATACCAGCATACGAATGTTTCCTTATTTACTGTATCTAGCGAGCGAAGCTAGTCCGTTATTATACATTTTAGAGGTCCTATCGGTTTTATTTAGTGATATATCACTAAGTTTGAAACATCGAAAAAGCAACTTTAACAGTTTTTATTAATAATATAATCAAATTAAAAGTACATAATTATACATATTGCAATATTTATAATAGAAAACAAGACACATAAAATGCGCGATAAGCCGACAATAATAGAATAATTTTAACATTAATATAGCCAGGAAGGGGATTGCAATCAGGTTGTACAAATGCCCTAAAAGATGTTGCAAGGATAACCTGTTTGAGGTAGGCTTAGACTAATACTATATATAGAAAGAGCACTACTGATAACACGAAAGGCGGTTCACTGGTGCACTTAAGTAATGCTGCCACCCTAACAATATACAATTTTCTAAAAAAAAGTTGGCAATACTTCCGGTTGCTGAATTATTATGTTCTATTATTAATTAATGATTGATTATTCATAAAATACTAATATAAATATCGGTGCATTACAATATTTAAACATTTTAAATTGAAGTTAGTATTTATTAAAATTATATCGAAAGTAGTCCTCGTCAACTAAATGTAGATTCTTGTATTCCGCTATCCTTTTGGCATCTAAGGCCGGTTTTATTAAATACTCAGCAGGTGTTTTAAGTTATTATATTTGTTCTTTACGATCTTTCTTCATTAATAGATATTTATGACACGTATTTAAAATAATGTTTTGTTGTTAGGGTGGTACCCCTACTTAAGTGCACCAGTCAACCGGCTTTCGTGTTATCAGTGGAATTACATTGTGTTTACGGTCCTGTACTCCTTCTATGTATAGTATTATTCTAAGGAGGTAGGATATGAAAGAGAAAGGTAACATCTCTCTGGTTATTTTTTATGTTACAGGTGAAGACAGCAGTTGTGTTAGCAGTGTTGCCACCCCTAAGCTTAAATCAAATGGAAAGCCGCCTCCAAGTCCACCGTGTCCTCTTCAAACTAACTACAGACTTAGAAGTAACATCGGCCCAAAACACTGGCGGCAGTCTTCTTTCGTTTCTAACTCCACTTCTGATGTGTAAGATTTCTTTGAAAACTTAAAATATTCTTACTGTTATTAGCTGTTGGTTCATTTTTTGAAAGAAACCAAATGTTTGCATTTTACCTTCATAAAGTAAACAAAAAGACTTCACTCTCATGGCTCACACATAGAGGTATATACTAGAGGGGGGATTGCCTCAATACATTGAGAGTCCTGAAACATCTTTTTGGTGCTCTCAGGGGCTCTGTACAACCTCATTGAAACCTCCTTTAAGGCTATAATAACTCAATTCATCTCGGCTTCCCGCGCAATGTTTGTGTTTTAATTTGTATTTTTAACGTTCTTCTATATAAGTTATTGTAATTTTGTACTGATTATTTCATTATATTTATAACCTAAAGTGGTCAGGTTACTTTTTCGATGTTTCAAAATTTAACCTACAGGGCCCCTCTAGTAATAATATCTTTATGTATTTAATAGATTAATCACTATAGAGATATATATAAAGGCTATACATATAAAGGCTTAAAGCATCATTTTAGAGCTTTCTGGGGCTCTGTGTAAGCTCTTAGATATATTTTCCTAGAGTGTAACATGGTTATAATAAATTAATCGTTGTTTTTTTTTTCGCACATTGATTGTGTTCTATATTGTATCATAAAACTTCTATTGTATACCTTGTACTCTTATTTGAATATAATTATATTCATAATGCAATGTGTTAAGGTTGGTTTTTCCATGTTTCAAAATTCAACCGATCTAGTAATACATGTATCTCTAGGGCAATACATGTTAAGTAAATTTCAGATCGATCTAATATGTTTTTGTATTAAAATGAATTTTGGAAATCATCGCTGTCATTATATAGTTATTACGTCATAAATATCTCATATAAATATATATATATACATATATATATATATATATATATATATATATATATATATATATATATATATATATATATATATAATATGTGTGTGTAAGTATATAAAAATAATATAGAAAACGTAGTTAAAATTGAACATACCAGAATATTTCGGATGGTTGTATCCTCCATCAATTGTAAAGAAAGACTGAAGTGCGGGGAATCAAAGGGTCGCATGTAAAGGTCTTATCTCCTTCCCACGGTTCCTCGTCGGGCACTGATGATGGCCTCTTTATCTGGTCGAATGTGGTTTGAGTATTTAGTTAATAAAGACTCTTTAATTTTTCATTAATAGTTTTGCAGATTTGGAAGCATTGGAGGCAGAGTTGAAATCAGTAGCTGGTATCAAAGAATACGGACCGACATTCCTCACCTTTAGGGGGGATAGTCAACCTAAAACCACAGCTCCGCCTCAAGCACAACCCAAATCTGCTTCCGATGCTCAGAGAATCAAGGTAACAGAAACTGCAATCTGTTTAGTTTTAGGTATTTCAACTACACATCTCTATTGTTATGAATCTTCCTGGCACCTACTATTCTTTTGGTTAAAGTTAATTTAACACACACTAAGAGATTTTATTCTAAGTCTAAACCAATAGAAACTCACACTAAAACAGTTGCTAATTGTTTTTATTTCCAACACAAAACATCTCTAACAAAATTATATTCTAAAAAACTCAGTTTCCTCCTTTCATCGTCTTTGTTTATTTATTTTTATCTCCTTGGCAACCTTCTATTTACATTATTTTAACAAAACATTATAATATAACACACGGCTAAAGTCAATTGACAGCCCGCCAAAATCTCAATGCTTTCAACCTTTTTTTTTGACAAAAAAATCCCTTCTTTTAAGTAACAAACAATATTCCCTAGTCTGGCAACACTGAAAGTCAGGTTATGATTTGAATTTTATTATTTGTTTTTATTTGACATCGTATTTTTTTATTTTTGTAAATTTTATTTTTGTATCTTATAAATTTACAATCTAAGTGTTGCTTTAAATTTTTTCGGGAAGTATGAATTATGTGGAGTTGTTAATTATTTACTGCAATAGACACAATATGCATTTATGACTTAAAAAGTCAAGACTGTCATATATTGAAGAACATGGCATTTTCCAAAAAAAAATCTGTCTTTTAGTTGACAGACCACATACCCTGCGCTGTACTCGAATAGCAAGAAATGCTTGAATAATACGTCAATGTCCATGCGTCAAATATAGGCACTCAGATCATATTACAACTCTGCAATAATTGGATGCATTAAACAGATTGGAATGAAACGAAACGAACTCAAACAGATCAATATGCACAATGAGGGAAATAGAAGTGACGCGAGGTTACAAATATTTACAACCAGTGTTGCCTTTTTATTATTTTATTTACAAAAAAAGGTATTTTTTTTACCGAGGTTGGCATGAAGTGGAGGGGGAAGGAGCGTGGTCGGTCTGAACCAATAGAATTATTTCCCTCACAGATTTTTGGCGCGCTGTCAATTGATTTTAGCCGTGTGTCGTATTATAACCTAATAGACCAAGAGCCCAGGGGTGTTTTGTTATTAAAAAGTGTAATGGCTGGAACCGGTCTCAATTTTTCGTCAATGTCTCCCTGAACAAGGATCTGCAATTCTGCCGACTCGTATCGGATGGGTGTCCCAGGCAGAACGCACTTTAGGGGTCAAAGGTTCTGCCTGGGACGCCCATCCGATACGAGTCGGCAGAATAGCAAATCATTGTTCAGGAAGGTATTTACGAAAAATTAAACCCGTTTCCAGCCATTACACTTTTTATTAACTTCGGTGGTAAATTTGACATGTAAAGTGCGTTCTGCCTGGGACACCCATCCGATACGAGTCGGCAGAATTGCAGATCCTTGTTCAGGAAGATATTTACGAAAAATTGAGACCGGTTCCAGCCATTACACTTTTTATTAACTTCGGTGGTAAATTTGACTCCTAAAGTGCGTTCTGCCTGGGACTCCCATCCGATACGAGTCGGCAGAATTGCAGACCCTTGTTCAGGAAGGTATTTACGAAAAATTGAGACCGGTTCCAGCCATTACACTTTTTATTAACGTTTTGTTACCCCTGGGCTCTTGGTCTATAACACTATCATCTAAAATAGATAATAGCGAATTTTCTGCCCCGGAAGTGTACAAATCCCGTTTTAAGGATCTCTTTATATATATATATATAGAGAGATATATATACTCTATATATATACGTGCATATGCACGTATTTCTTCCAAAGAGATAAATATAAATAAATAAATATCAAATTTGGTGTAAAAATCGATCTTAGGGAGAACTGGGACCCTATTGAAAACCAGGTTGCTGTGACGTTATTAACTGTATTTGCTACGAAACTGATGAAACTACTCTAGATAACCAAAAAGACGAAAAAAGTGGAAAATAACAGATAATCAAAATAACGGTCAGTGAATAATCATTTTTGAGGTGGGTTTTCGATGTTTTTGGGGTGCTGAATTTAATTAAACTGATCTGTAGTCTATAGACTAGTAGGATTTCTAGGTTCAAATCTTTCCTAGGTGCGCTAAATGCGCACTTTATTAATCCAATTCTTGATTAATTATTTAATCTATATTCAATAACCTGAGCAGTAGCGTCAATACTTATTTAATTTTTTTTTAATTTTTCGAAGAAAATGCGCTACAAATTAGCAAAAAATGAGCTTGGAATAAGTGCCAATAATGCTGTACTAAGTAGTGTATAAGCTATGACATATATATGGGCATTTCCTTTGAAAAAATTTAAAAAATTAAATAACAAGTTTTGAAGCTACTGCTCAGGTTATTAAATATATATTAAATAATTAAGGAAAAATTGAATTGATAAACGCAATGAAAATGCGTCTGGCTTGCGCATCTCCGCGCATTATTCTGTACTGTTTAGTATCCTTAGTAGTACTGTTACTTATCCTCCTGGTTAGCAGAGTGGTGCTGTACAATATATCTCTGGTCTCAGTACAAATGCAATTCATCCTCCACCCCGACTCCACTTAATACTTTTTTCCAAAGTATTAAGCTGATTTTTTAAGTTTACAATCATTGACAGCGGTCAAAGAAGATAAGATGTTGCTGAGAAAACTATATTTTGAACTCAGTGGCTGTCAATAGCAAGTTGGTTCCAGAAGCGCAGCCCAGTAAAACAGTCTTTTATGTGACTTAGTTGATAGATTATAGTTTTTTCGGGTTTATTTCTTAAACCAACTACCCTCAGCTTCGTCCCTGGATCAGAATATAGTTTCCTCATCAACTTCTCAGCTACTGAAGGTTGTCTATAAATCGGGTGCCTATATTAGTACTTAAAAGAATTTACAGACAGAGAACGTATATTGATACTTAAAAAAAGATATAGACAGTGCACGTATATTATTACTTAAAGATACTTTAAGCATTTTTATTTAGGAAGGGTTTTAAAAACACTTTCTGCTGACTCATTGAGTAGCTTCTTGTTCCTCTTTCTCTTATCAGGTTCCAGATTGTACGTATCTTCCAGTTCCATCTTCTGCTCTTGAGGTACGTAAACATTTGGTTTGTTTAGATCTCGGTAGTACTGTGATAAAGGTTTTCCCTTGGGGATCTTCTGTTTGATAAACACGTTAGGTGATGTCATGGGGCATTTGATCACAGAGACACCTGGAATGAAGAGAAACGTAATTATACAGCGAGCTGACGGTGCTTAGTTGGCACTGCGAGCTGACGGTGCTTAGTTGGCACTGCGAGCTGACGGTGCTTAGTTGGCACTGCGAGCTGACGGTGCTTAGTTGGCACTGCGAGCTGGCAGTGCTTAGTTGGCACTGCGAGCTGACAGTGCTTAGTTGGCACTGCTTACTGACAAAATAACAGCTAATTAACCAAAAGGAACAATAATGAAACCTTACAAATCAGGTTGTTATAACGTCGTTACCTCGCTAAGTTATATATTTTGGCGGTAAGAAGGTCTCTTCATGTATTTTTTAGTAACTGAAAACCGGTCTGAAGTCGTTGCGACCTTTCGAAATATCAATATCAAAAACGAGTTAAATAACTGGAAACCCTAACTGGTGAGTTGTGTCCCTGAAACCCTGGGAGTTGTGTTGCCTAAATGTTTAATTAATAGTTATAACCTCATATGTTTACCGTTACGGTTTTGTTTTCTCATCTTTTCTTGTTTCCTTAAAAGTTTAAACTTTTTATGACACTGTCGATCGAACTCTATCGCTTCTTTTTTAATCTGTTCATCAAACTCCATCATGTTTCTTATTCTACTTGGAATTCAGGCTCGGGAAAGTTGTCATTTAAACAAATTGGATTAATGACACGTGAAGTCAAAAGATGAAATCAAACATTTGCTGTAGACGTCAATGTTTCAGCAATGTCAGTCAAATATGATAATAATTGACAAAACACAGGTCACTGATAATATAACCCTATACGGCAAGATTGATGACTTTCCTCTTCTTCTGCCTTTGACAGTTTACTAGCGCTGGTCCTCCAAAATAGTGATGAAAAATGGAAACACAGCTGACTCTCTCCCGCCTTTTTACAAATCTTTACTTATTTTTTTGGAAACTAGCGCGTAGTAATATTAGTAATTCGAGATGTATGAGACATCTCAGAATGGCACAGAGTACTAAATTTCTGTTTAATTTTTCATTAATAAAAAATATGCAAACGGAAAAATGGCACTCTACAGAATTAAGAAACTCGGCAATCAGTTGCATTTAAAATTGTATTGTATGAATATATGTAACACCAATACTAAGAGTATGTACTTATGCCCATAGAGATATATTACTAGAGAGGCCCTACTGGTTGAATTTTGAAACATCGAAAAAGTAACCTGACTCCCTTCGACTATCAATAAGCAAATAAACTGAACAAAATTATAGTGAATTATATATTAGAACGCTGAAAATATAAATCAAAACACAGCAATTGATTCTGAGCAAAAAAATTGATTCTATAACCTAACTTATCTTAGAAAGGTTTCATAGAGGTTACACAGAGCCCCTGAGAGCCCCAAAATAATGTTTCAGGCCTCTCAATGTATTGAGAATATGCACCCTCTAGTATATACTCTATGCTTATATCTCATTGAATTTAATGAGCGAAATTAATGGAATTTAAAAGAAATTATCAAAATGAAAAACGAGAAGAAAAAATGTTCTATCAAACGTGCACACAAAATTAAAAAAACAAATTGTCATAACAAATGTCCAACTATCAAAACAATTGTGTACTCGAGTTTTGCTGTCAGCCTGGAAATACTCGAGTCTTACTGATTATAACTGCTAGCTAGCTTACTATATTCTCCTCTACTTTGGGGGACTGGCGCTGCTACAGAACAAACAAAAAGCTGCCCCCCTGATGCAGGTATTGGTACTTCCAACCTGTTGGGGTGAATTGGCCGAACCAAGATTCACCTCACAACCTAAGCCGGTTAGCACAAATATGAATAATCGATCGGACTGTAAATGATGAGATGGATAAAAATAAGAACACCTTTGGATATTAATTTGGTTATAATCATATACCATAGGCCCTTTACATATAGGAAAAGTAAATAATTTGGCATGAGCCTGCAATGCGACCCCAGGAACCCTATGATGCTGAAGTGTCTTCTTCTCTTCATCAATAAATATAAATCATAGATCATTGACTGAATCAATAAATCATAAATCATAAACCTGCGATAAATTGAAGTGGCGATGACATCCTAATTGGTGATGGTATAATACCATGGAGGTTGATGTGATGGTGATGGTGATGGTGATGAACGAGTTGGTGAGAAGTGGCAATGTCCAAGAAATGGCGCTGTTAACACTCTCACACAACCGTAATACTACCAAGAATGGCGCTGTTAACACTCTCACACAACCGTAAACACCAAAATGGCGCTGTTAACCCTCTCACACCAACCGTAATACACCAAGAAATGGCGCTGTTAACACTCTCACACAACCGAATACTACCAAGCGCTGCGTACACTGCAACCGTAACACTCTACCTACCAAGAAATGGCGCTGTTAACACTCTCACACAACCGTAATACTACCAAGAAATGGCGCTGTTAACACTCTCACACAACCGTAATACTACCAAGAAATGGCGCTGTTAACACTCTCACACAACCGTACATAACTACCAAAATGGCGCTGTTAAACACTCTCACACAACCGTAATACTACCAAGAATGGCGCTGTTAACACTCTCACACAACCGTAATACTACCAAGAAATGGCTGTTAACACCTCACAACAAGACAAGAAATGGCCGCGTTGTTCACACACCGTAGTACACAAAATGGCGTTGAATCACAAATGTGACAGAATGTCTTTAAATAAAATGAATTCCGGAAAATGATTGACTGAACAAAATAAATGATTGACTGAACAAAATCACCTGTGGTACCACAACTTATCTGCATCGAAATTTCCACAGGTTGCTGGATCACAATTTATCAGCTTGAACAGCCACAGCAGTTCTAAACATAGATCTAGAAGTTGCTGAGTCTACGTCGCCTAATAAATTGTGACCAGCAATCTGCAAAACATGGGTGATAATAATAAAATAATAATAAAAAATAAAACAGAACGTGGCATATTAGTAAAGCATACATAGTATAGTAAAAAATTGTAGCTCAATCTAAACTCTATATGAAGATTTGTGATTTAATGAAATGTTTGTGGGTTAATGACGTCACATGTTTGTGGGTTAATGACGTCACACATACTTCATAAACAATCGGGTTGGGCACATTAACTTTTGTTTAAATTGTTTTATTTCTAAGACCTACAAAATTTCACATCAATATATGATTAAATAACTTCATATATATGTATAGAACATGACACTTCTTTTAATATTCACAACTTTCAATATTCAAGTTTCAAGGTGGGTTTCAGGCTTCACAAGGACGGTGTTTAAGCCCTGCCTTGTAATTTTGAGACCGAGTCAGTGATGCCAACTTAAGGATAAATCACTTTTGTCTTAATACAATGTGTTTTAATTCAGTTACTATGGATTTAGAGTTCTTTATCTAGTTTAGTTTCACAGATTCTCATATCAAACATATTCATAAATCACCACTTAATGATTCCAATTGATGTTGGTTGTACCCTTAATAATATCTTGATAAGGAAGATTGTATCCATTAGGGTTGAATAAAAACACAGATTTTAGAGTAACGTTTCGACCATTCTGGTCATAATCATACAAATACTAAAAATAAATTCATTCCGAGGAAGAATTAAGTCAACAAGAAAGGTAATAAAATTTTTATTTTAAGCACACTTGAAACTAAAAAATTCTAGTCAAAATACAATTTTTGATGAGTTTACGAAAATACGACAGTTTGACTTTAGCACAAATCAAATTTCTTGGAATAAGGATTTTATTACCTTTCTTTTTGACTTAATTCTACCTCGGAATGAATTTATTTTTAGTATTTGTATAATTATGACCAGAATGGTCGAAACGTTACTCTAAAATCTTTTGTTTTTATTAACCCTAATGGATACAATCTTCCTTATCAAAAAATTAATGATTCTCACAATTCATAAAATTGAATGGTTAATAGATCCAAAGAAAAATAGGTAGTCATATAAACTGAAGAAATGTCATAAACATCTTATTAATATAAGAACTGTCCATTAATAATATGGTGACCAAAATATAATATGAAGCCATTTTCTACTCTGATAAGACTTGCTTTCGTGCTGTTTGGTTTTACTCGGTACTCAGTGTAAAGTTGTCTATGTGTGTTCCCAGGTAAGCCTCTACAAGGATCCAGTGTACGAAGACTTCGGGTTCTCAGTGTCAGACGGGCTGTACGAGAGAGGTGTCTTTATCAACAGAATACGACCTGGGGGCCCAGCTGATGTTTCCAGGCTCCTCAAACCTTTTGATAGAATTATTCAGGTAAGCAAATATAATCACTCTGGTTGGGTGGGAAAGCTGCCGTCCGATGAAATTTTCTATTTTTATAAGGTTGTTCAGATGACGAAACTAAGAGGGAGGCGGTTAGTTGGATCAATGATCGATTTTGTTGAAAATTTATTCAAATTTAAAAATAGTTTATGAATTTTCTTCTAGAATGCGCTAAAAATAGACCAAGAGCCCAGGGGTGTTTTTGTGTAATGGCTGGAACCGGTCTCAATTTTTCGTAATATCTTCCTGAACAAGGATCTGCAATTCTGCCGACTCGTATCGGATGGTGTCCCAGGCAAACGCACTTTAGTAGTTAAAGGTTCTGCCTGGGACACCCATCCGATACGAGTCGGCTGAATTGCAGATCCTTGTTCAGGAATGTATTTACGAAAAATTGAGACCGGTTTCAGCCATTACACTTTTATTAACAAAACACCCCTGGGCTCTTGGGTCTAAAACAAATATACTTTTGAAAGGAAAAATGTATTTATTTTGCTTTTTGGGGCGTTGATTTGACTAAACCGGTCCGGAATCAATGCATCACTACAATGTAAGTAACAGAAAAATCGTTACCACCACCTAGATAACCTAAAATTCACTTGATAGCTAAAAATATATAATATAATATATATAATATATATAATAATACTATATATAATATATATATAATGTATGTATTAGTATTTTAAAAAAAGGAAGCTAATTTAAATCAAAAATGTTTAATTTAAGCCTGGTGTTTACAGTGAATGATACAAACTGAAGATTTCGACGCTGTCTGACTGTGCCACTGGTGGCTACATCTCCTGACCCTTTAGTTCTGGTTATAGAGAGGTCCAGCAAGCATCACAATAGTAAAACTTCTTTTAGCACCGGTAAGTATCTTAAAGAATTAGGATACTAACGCAAGTGCGCGTGGTAGAATATCTAAAGGCGCTATAATTAAGATATATATAACATACAATACATATAATACTATATATAATAATAATTAATAGAATTATATAATAATAATATAAATATATATATAATATAGAATATATATAATATATATAAATATAAAATTAATAATAGTACCTATATAATAAAATAACGATAATATATATAATTAATAATATATATATATTATAATATATATATACATATAATTTAAATCAATAGAAGAGAGGGAGAGAGAGAGAAGAGAGAGAGAGAAGAGAGAGAGAAGAGAGATAAGAGAGAGAAGAAGAGAGAAGCATAGAAGAGAGAGAGATGAGAGAGAAGAAGAGAAAGAGAGAGATGAGAGAGAGAAGAGAGGAGAAGATAAAGAAGAGAGATGAGAGGAGAGAGAAGAGAGAAGAGAGAGAGAGAGAGAGAGATGAGAGAGAGAAGAGAGAACGAGAGAGGAGAGAGAGAGCGAAGAGAAGAGAGAGAGAGAGAGAGAGAGAGAGAGAGAGAGCAGAGAGAGAGAGAGTAGAGAGAGAGCGAGAGAGAAAGAAAGAGAGAGAGAAGAGAAAGAGATAGAGAGAGAGAGAGAGAGAGAGAGAGAGAGAGAGAGCGAAGAGAGAGAGAAAGAGACGAGAGAGAGAGAGAGAGAGAGAGAGAGGAAGCAGAGAGAGAGAGAAGAACAGAGAAGAGAAGAGAAAGAGAGAAGAGAGAGAGGAGAGGGAGAGAGAAGAGTGAAGAGAGGGAGGAGAGAGAGAGAAGGAGAGAGAGAAGAAAGAGAGGAGAAGAAGAAAGAAAATGAGAAGAGAGAAGAGAGAGAAGAGAAGAGAGAGAAGGAAGAAGAGAGAAGAGAGAAAC